>JACCHW010000098.1:554257-1047463 GCA_018907185.1 Platyscapa corneri | reverse complement strand
AATGAGATTTAATAAAGAAAGTATGTAGTATTAGGGATTAATAAGGCAGGTAATAAAGAAGTTTCTTTTTCAATTCAAAAACTAAGCAAATCAAAATACATATAATTTTAATAATTTTAATAATACTTTTTTTAAATTTATAAATAATAAATTTAAAACTGTTATAAAAAGTAGGTAACGATACTTTTTAATTATGTTATGAGAATTTAAATTTTATTCGCCATATAAATAATTTATTTCTATATATTATAATAAGTACCATTCAATTTTTGTTTACTCTCACGAATTATTATTCATTTTTGGTAAAAAAATTTTAAGAACAATTGAAATATATAATTTTTTAAAATATAGTATAATTAAAAACTACAAATACTTTAATAACAGTAATTATAGAAGATTGTAAAAATTTCTTATGCTCTAGGTAAACTAAAAATTCATGTTCTAAAAATAATTTGAATTTCTATATTTATCATTAATTAAAAATAATTAAGTTTATTTGTAATATAATTTTTAAAATGAAATTTTCTTTCTTCTCATCGATAAAATAAATCTTGCTCTTTTTCGTATTATGACTTATATCTGCTCTTGCATTACTTATTATTACAGAGTAATAAGAAAAGAAGTAGCACGCCTTTATTTTTGAAATATGTAATATATAAGAAAAAATGTGCTACACATATATATCCCATCTATTAAATTTATTTATATTTGTAATTTTAGTATTTATTAGAACAAAAGTTTTTAAACGATTAAATTTTGATATTTGTATCAAATTTCCTGAATTCATTATAATACTCTTATAATTAGATAAATAATTTTAATTAATAAGATAACTTTAAATTTATCATATTATAGATCTGGAAGGGTTTAATTGAAGTGTTTTTACATAAGAATTTTGACTCCTCCCTTCTTTCAACAAATATAATTTAAACATGCTAAGTTGATTCCTAAGACATTTAATTAAGCAGTCTTATATTTTTCTCAGATATAGGCACCCACGCTCCCGTAATTCAAATCCCGTTTCTTTTTGCGCTTCTTGGATATCATCCAAATTCATATTGTCTTATTTTCAGTACATGTAAGTCACTTTCTATGTGTCACCGCACAATTCTCCTTTCAAATGTTTGGCTTACTAAATTTCGTTGCTCACTCTTGCTTATCAAGTTTTGTTTTATTTCGTACCGGTCATCCTTCCCACGCCACAGCTGTTCTTTCCTGTCGTTTGCTATGGTCAATCCCCCAGCACATCACCTCTTCTTATAATACCCACAACTCTTTTTCTTTTTTACCGCAGTACCCTTATCTTCTTTCTCTTGACCTATCGATCGGCCGCTTACTCTTCCTCGCCTTTCCCCTCGTTTGTTTTTGTTCCGTTCTCTTTTCCTTTGTCGTGTACTCCCGTTCCCTTCCCACTATCTACCCTACCCACTATAACATAGATCTCTTCCTGGGTTGTATCCCTATCGTCGTTCGCCCTTTTTCTCACCTCTCTCTCTCTCTCTCCCGTCCCTGCCTGTTTCTGTCTTTTTTTTCCCGGCTTCACTCCTTTCCCCCCCCCCCTTTGTCCCCTGTCACCTCTTTTTGCCGTGCATTCCTTGCCCTTCACATGTGGCCCTTCGGCGCTTTCTATTACTTTTCTCTTTTTTTTTCTTCTTTTTTTTTCCTCCCCTAGTCTTACTCGGGGTCCTTTTTTGTTTGCCTGCTCCCTCTACCTTAGACCCCATTAAAAGGTTTACATTAGAAGTACGCCTTTCCAAGGTGTGATTGTCTACGATTATTGCGTAATATATCTTATAATGTATAATAAATATATATTATCATTTTATTCAGCCTCTGTTTTCTGGACCTTCTCCCTGAAACTCATTTATAGCAGATTTGTGCCAAAGCACTGACGAATTCTAATGTAAAAGTTTCGATTACATTACTCGTAGATTTCTATATTACACCCACATATATATCATATTTTTCTTAGTTTTCCTGAACATTCATATCACCACTTTTCGAAATGCGGCATATTACGTTAAGTCCAAGCTTTCTTTCCTCAAGTTTTACTTTACATTGTTCATAATACCTAAGTCCCCCCACAATTTAAGTAACTTTATTCTGCTGATTCCTCTTCTTCTACATTCTTCCCTATGTCTATCGCGCTTCCGCGCTAATTCCATTGCATTTTACCCATGATCATCGTCACTCCCTTTCTTCTCTACTCTCTTTTATTTTGCGCAACATAGTTTCAGTTCTTTTGACCGTAAACTTATTGTTTGTCAATACTTTTACAGAAGGATGAACCTCCGTCCTCCTCTTTATACTGTTGTTTGAGACCTAACTTTTTCCTAATATGTGTAGTTTAACTCTGTTTTAAATAATTTTCTTGCTTAGGGGCGTTTCGCCATGTTTTATCGTTCATTTGTTTCCTCGCTGCTTGGTGGCTTCAATTTCTCATTTCGCCCATTTTCAGCTATTTAGAACATCTAACTATGCCTTCTCCTTCCACATGTCAAACACCACTCAATGTGCCCCCATCTTGTCCCACTCCACTTCACTCTCGACCCGCCCTCCACACGTTTTGGTCTTTTCTCAATCCCCCCTCCCCTTATCTCTCGTTCAACTATCACTCCCCCTCTGTCTTCGCTCATCCGCATCCCCTACTCCTCGACTCCGTTCGAATAAACAGTTATTTCTTCTTCTTATATCTATTATTATTATTATTATTATTATTACTATTATTATTGTTATTTATTTATGAAGCATTTATACATTGTTATTTACATTTCTGACAATTCTTACGTCGAGATTATACTTTACATATATTCATATATTTATAATTTTATTTATATTTTGTACTTACACTTATAAATTTTAGTTACTTATTAATTTTTTTTTTCATTTTTCCTGTTTTCCCCTTATTCTGTTGCCTTCTTTTCATCCTAATCCAATCTATCTTGTATCTTTCTTATAAACTTTCATAATTTTTTCCGACTTAGTTGTTATTTACTCTTCTGTTTAATGTTTATTTTACGTTTCATTATACATTTCAAATCTTGTTTTCTTGTATATTTTCTATTATGACGTGTTTAACTTCTTATGTATATTTTGAGATTTACAGTTTATTAATACAAAATTTTTGTTGCTATTCTACTTTTTATATTCTATCTTTTCCTATTTTAGTTCTTCGGTTTTTACTTTTACTCTTTAAAAGTAACTTGACAATCTAATATTATGCCAAATTTTATTTTCTCCCTATAGTTCTCTCTCTCCCTTTTACCTTTAATACTGTTTTGTTTAAAGACTTATCCTTTATTAATATTTATTATTAGTATTAATATTATTGAAAGAAAATTATTAATAAGGACTTCCATCCTTGTTTTTATACACTTCTTAAAGATTTCCGGATCTTCACTGTTAATTATTTTGTTTTCATACATAATTGCTCTCTTATCTTCTTTTATTTCTATCCTGTTTCTTTTTGTTTCTAGCATTTTTTTGGTACTTTTTTTTATTTAATTACAGCTTTTTCGTTCCATTTTATTTCCATAGACTACTACATTTTTTATGAGTACATCCAATTATTTTAATTGTATTCTAAAGTCCTTTAATATTTTCGCTACACTTCACGTTTACTTTATATTTATTTTTTTAGTCATAAATTTTGTATATTCTTCGTGCTTGTTATTATTACCTAATCTGTATCTTAAATATGTGAATTACTTAATTGACTGTTTGTATTTTGTACCTTTCCAACAAATTTGCGTTTTTTCCTTCTTCCCTTCTTTTTGAACTATATTTTGAATATAAGTTTTGTTTTTCCTGAATTTGCTTGTAGCCCTTTACTCTCTAGATATTTTGTAGATTCTAATAAATCTTTTACCACAATACAATATCGTAAATTATAGTATCATCTATATATATCATTAGTATAATCGTATAAATCATTTAAACCTTTTCATTTCAGGTCTAACATTACTGTATTAAAAAGTTTTGGACTCATTTATTTTGAAACCTTCGAATTTCTGTAAATTTTCTTATTTCAATCAATCACTTGATATTCCTGATTTTTTTATACTCTTCCAAATCTTCTCTCTATTCATTTTATTGAATGGCACTTTTAAATTTCCGAAGCAAACGAATATTTCTTCCTTATTCTCTTTTAGCCGTCTATAACCCTTTTCAGTTTCAGTGTATAATTTACGTCAATTATGCTTTTTTTAGTTCTGAAGTTTTTTTCTCTAAAGTGGGTTTTTATAACTTTTGGGTAAATTCTATTACCCGCGTTCAAAGGGATAATTCTACTGTAATTATTTATATCTTCTTTTTTAAAATCGCCATAACGATTTCACTTTTATAGCCCTCCGGCGTTCCCCTTCCCTTATAATTTTGTTTACTGTCTTAGTTATATCCTTTACTGCCGTATTTCCACATTTTCATTTGATATTTCACTTTTCCGTGGGCTCTTTCTTAGTTTCATGTACAATATTATCTTTTGCATCTTCTCAACTTCTCTATCTTTTCTGATTGCTCTTTCTCTCTTTTGCAACCTCATCTTCTACCTTTCTCAATTTTTCTCTCTTACATTCCTTCAAAATATCTTCTTCATTTTTCTTTCCATATCCTTGTATCTATCTTTTTTCTTTTCTTTCTGCTTGCATTAATTAACTTTCAAAAAATTTACTCAATTTGTCTTTCGCCACTTTTTCAATTTCTCTTCTACATCTTTTTTTGCTCTTTTATATTTCTCTGTATTTTTTTGCTCTCTTACATGTAACTCTCTCTATTTCTTCATAGCTTTATTCCTTCCACTTGCTGTTTTCTCCCACAACCTTCTTCTAAGCTTCCGAATACTTTTCACCCCATTACTCCTCGCTTATTCTATCCTTTTGTGTACTGTTAATTTCTCTTGCGGGCTCCTTAATCCTCTTTTTCATTTTTAGCCATGATCCTTATTTCCTCTCCTTCTCTTATTTATTTACCTCTTGCACTTATTGCCCGTTTTCTCATACAACTCTATTCATAAAGATTAATAGTCTTTCACTATCTCTATTTTTTCTATCTCCTTCTCATTCCCTTGATAGACATCACATGGACAATAACCACCGATACTCCTGTTTTATTGGAATAAATGTATTTTTTCTCATCTCTTTCTTTCAAAAAATCCATTCCTCCTTTCTGTATTCAATTTGCAAATCTTTTCCCTCCATTCTTATTATTTTTCACCTCTCTTCGTGTTCAAATTTTCCCGTTCAGCATTAAAATATCTCAAATTTTGGTCTTTCCTTTGTTCTCTTCCCACACCCCGTTCATTTTTTGAAAATTCTTTCTCATTTTCTCCTGCATATATAGTACTTCAGTATCATATATCTTTGTGTTAATTATCAATAATGCATTTATATATTCTTATATTTAAATTTTCATCTCCTTTAATGTTACAACACTGTTCTTTTTTATTGCAAGGGAAACTGTCCCATTTGCCCTTCCAGCTTTTCTTACTAAAATTCTTCTTAAGTTTCTTTCTGCAATTAATATGTCAGTCCGGACAAATTATACTATTATCAATATTCAATATAAAAGAAATTATTATATTCGCTAAAGATATTCAAATATTATAATTAAAGTACATTATTTTAATTATTGTTAATATTTTGTTTTATCTCCATAATTTTCGGTAAAAAATTAACTATGCTGAAAATTATAAGACTACATATAAAACTGTGGCTTTTAAAATTGATATTCTTTATGTCATAAATTTGGAAAGCACAATTCTATGACTAAATGTTATGAGAACATTTTATTGTTACAATTTTATTTTTTAATTCTACTTAACGGTAGAATTTAGAGAATCTTATTCTTTTCATAACTAAATTAGTTATGGTTTTATCGAAACAATATCATCGACAAATAGTTCATCATAAAAGCATCTTTAAACTCTGTTTAAAAAGTACGTGTATATATATAATATTAAGTAGTATAATTTATTACTCGATAAGAAAAACAACAGAATTTATACACTCCTATATAGAAGAAATAAGGAAATAAATAAAGAAACATACTGCCCATATCATTATGATATGCTTGTTGATGTACCGTGATATACAGGGCCCCAGGGTACCAAGGGTGACGTCGGCCCAGTTGGACCACCCGGTCCGCCCGGTGAGAAAGGCGGGCGTGGCAAACAAGGCAAAAAGGTAAGCACCTCTTCAGCTAAACTCTCCTATCATAATACTTAAACTTCTTCCAACTCCAAACCCGTATATATTTGACCTTTAGAACTCATATTTGTAGTCTATGTGTTGCAAGTCCATATATTTTTTATTATTTCAATATTAAAACAAAATTATAGAATATATAAACATATCGATTTTCAAATTATGTATTAAGTGCATATTAAATGTATATATAATTCTATATGTAGAAAATGTAATACAATATCAATTAATTTTATAAAATAAAAAAAAAAAACGTTTACACAGGTATGTCTTTATATCAATGTCCTAATCATTGATCTAATACTATATATTATATTTATACAATCAAAATTTATAGGCTATTTTTTTCTATTTTGAAATACAGATATTGAATTTAAATTTAAATGATTATGGATTGTAAATTTAGATTTAAATATTCTCATTAATGTATTAAATAAAATTATTTTATATTAAATTTTATTTCCGATTTCTTAAAAATTTATAATTGTTACTATAATAATCCTTATAATATATCCAAAATTTTATATTGTATTTATAGAGATTAAAATGCACGCTCCCTAAATTAAATAAAACATAGTTTAAGATAATAATAATTGGATTTGCAGAATTATTTGCTTGCATGATATTACATAATAAATAGTGATTAAATAATAATTCATTTTAGCTAGATTTTTTTAATGCATGTAGCTTTAGATAATTAATATAATTTTAAGAGTTTCGTGAAACGTAATATAATGATATTATGCGTATTATTTAAATTTAAATAATTTTTTTATTTTCTATATGGAATTTTTTATACATAATTTAATAATTTTGAACATATAAGACAATAAGTTTACTCAATGATCTGAACATTTTATTCTTTTACTCGTTATTAAGATTATAATATACAAATTAAATATAACGAAAACAAATTTTATTCAAAATGAAAATTTTCAATGAAGCTCTTAAAACAGAAAAATATATAATTTAAAAATATCGGTATTGAATGCTCTAAGGCAAACACCATCAGAATAAATAAAATAACAATTTGCTTATACACAAATGCAATTTTATAGTTTAAAATATATGACGTATATTCTGCATGATGTATCGCAGTTATTTACTTCTTTCAATTACAATTTTGATAAAAATAAACACATGTTGTGAACTTTAATAGCAGTACTATCTTTCTGTATTTGTCTCTCTCTCTCTCTCTCTCTCTCTCTCTCTCTCTCTCTTTTATCCGTTGTCTTTATATATATTTAACTTTACAAAAAAAAATTAAATAAATTTATATTTTATTTTACCTTATCATCTTATGCAATAATATTTATGATTTTCAGTCTACTCAATAAATTGAAAATAATATTTTGAATATTCACAAATGAATTTTACACGTATATTTTTTAGAATTTATAAAATCAGTAAAAAACAAACTAATAATATCATAATTAGAATCCAAAAAATACATATACATAGTTAAGAGAAAATTCTACATGATTTTATCGTCGGTGTTTTTCTGGATTTACGCGATCCTTAATCTGTTTTGTCTCTTACCTACTTATAATGCTTATACTGCTTTACTATTTATACATATTTATGCTCTTATTATATATTTCCTTAATGGCTTTATGTAGGCAAACTGAAGCAATTTTTTTCTCTTTTATTTCGTCAAATTTTCGATTTTCTTATTCAGCATTAAATTTAGGGATTATCTAAGTTAAATTAATGTTAAGTAAACATAATCGTTGATTGTAAGAGTTTAAATATTTCAATAAATACAACAATTATTATTTATTAAGTATTTTTTGAAAAGTATAAAGTTTTTATAAAATCATATTTCAAAAGCTGTTTAAAATAAATATTTTTCAAAATTATTCTAATTTCAATTAAATTTTAACCTAAGAATGTTGTTTACATATTAATTTCATAAAATAATTTATGTTAATACAATCGTAGTACAATATAAGAACATACAAAGTATTTATTTCAATATTAAAAAAAGTATGTTCATCATTTTCTAACTATTTCTATGCACGCGCAAATAAACTTATTTAAATTTTAATATTAAGAAGAGCAAATACATATTTTTTAAATATATAGATAAACAGAAAAAATTTTAAAATAAATAGAAATGTTGGTGGCAGCAAATAACACTTATTTTTTCTCGACTTTATGCCGTAAATAAAAAAAATTGATGATATATTTATATATATGTATATATAGATGTAACATGAACTACGTTTTAAAAACATCTGTATAATGTTTCAACTTGACTCTATGAAGTCGTATGAGTTTGTTATGCAAACGAAAATATTGTGTTTTTCTGACAGTCAGTTCCCGTAGTTTCTCTGTAGGTAAAAGTAGCAACACCAATAACCGCTAGTACTACCTTACTACTCGCTGAGCCCTTGATCGCGCTGCTATAACATTGCGCGTAAGTATTGTATACCCAAGTGTAGAGTAGATTTTCAAAAGGCAACTTTGCGCAGACAGAATGCGACTGTTTAGTAAATTTCAATAAAAATGTTTATGACTTAAAAATATTGAATTATTTAAATACGTCTATTGTAAGTTTTCAAATCAATTGAAGTTCAACTCTATGTCGAATTTTTTTATGTGCCTATTAAAATTGTTGATCTATACAAAAAATATATTACAATATTTAAAAAATGAAGAATAAACCGTTCAATAAAGTCATTTGTTCAAAATTATTTTTATACTGTGAGAAACAAAGTTTTTCCTTTTGGAAATAACACAAATAAAGAGCATCTTTTAATAATACTGTAAATAATGAATCTCGGACAACAATAATAGATTATGATCAAATTATATAAAAGATGTTTATGACCTTTTTATTTTTATCGATTTTACTCTATTTCTTTTGTTAAATTTTTATGTCATTTCTAAGCATTTGCATTTTTATTTAAGATATCGAAATAATAAATACGCATTTTCTCTCTGCGCAGAGTTTTCTGTTTTGTTGTATTTTTAAAGTTGTATAAGTGCATTTAAATATTATATCACTTTAGATTAATATCTTCTACTTATAAATAATAAAAATAATAAATTTTTTTTTAATAGATATAATTATATTAAATTAAATTAAAATTTTTGTAAGTTATCTTCGTAACCTTTGGTCATATAATTAAAGAAAGGAAAATTTGAGTTCAATGCCATGACCGAATAAACTTTATAATCATAATGCAAACAGATGATTAAAAGACAAAATTATCTTTGTTACACAATTAAAATTCAGTCGACTTACAACAATTAAGTTCATATAGAATATAATTTCTAGTAATCATTTTTTAAATAATATTTATTAGGTTCGTTATATATTATAATTCAATTGAAAAATATTATTTTTAATTGAAAGATAAGACTTTTTTCGTATTTTTTCATTTATCAGTTAATGAAGGTGTGAAAAGAAAGATGAAAATGTATATAGTTCTAAACAATCGTAATTTAAATAAATTAGTTTTTCATTATTAAACTTGCCTAAAAAATCAAATATTGTAAAAACTAACAGAAACTATTTTGTCGAGCTTCTTCTAAAATCACTACTTGCACACATACTTGTTTATAAATCTATTTATTTATATACATAAATATAATTATTTTAAAATAAATATCGTGTTAGATTATATGCACATATCAACACAACCGATAACAATTGTATTTAGAGTAGTATTATAAGCTTTTGTATATAACTATTTTGAATCTTGTGTGGCCAAGAATTGTAAGCCTCAGCCACATATCGTAGCTTGTAACTAATTTGTGTCGTAGCAAATAATACCTGCACCTACTACCACAGCACCAACCAACAAACCAATCAACCTCCTATTACGTGCAAGTCTCGCGCATAAGTCGGGGAAATCCACTAATTACTAATACGCCAACGCTCTACTACATGGCTTTGAGACTCCATGCGTATTCTTCTTTATTCGATCCGATTCTTTGAGTAAGTATTAATAAAGGTGTGACATTTCTGTCCTGATTGTACTCATCTATATATTGAATCAGCTTTTCGCCTTTTCTAACTGGTTGTGTTAATATCGAAATCATCACTTATTACATAACTAATTTTATCAATTATTATTACTATTCATTGATATTATTATTTTATATTTAAAATTATTACATACATTATAAATTATTTTGTTTAATTTGTACATTTTTAATACTAATTAATTTTATATATTTATTTAAAAGTAGTTACAAATTTTATTAACGATTATAGTCATTTTTATAGCTATATATATTACTTTTATAACTCATCACTACTTCAATAATCAATTACTATTTATGATTTTTTAATACTAAAAAAGTTGTTAGATTTTTAGATTAATGCATGTATGATTTTTTAGATATCTTTATTGATTATATTTGATGTATTACTTGTATTGTAAATATAGATGGTTATATATTTTTAATTATTTATGAATTTATTAATTTTAATAATTTTAATAATTTTAACTACCACTTGAATTATACTGTTTTTTTACTTTTATTTATAACTGACATTGTTAATGTAGTTAAAAGTATATTAAATATCAATGATATCTATAATTACATTTTATTATTTATATGTCTTTAAGAAGCATAGAATTCTTAAAAATTTAGTTTCAATATTATAAATTAATAAAAATATCACTGAAATTTTTATTGAGCAGTGTTTAATTTTTATTTTAATTCAATAATTTTCACTGTATTATGATAACATTTTTATTAAGAAGAATACACAAAACTTTCCTTACTTTAGAAAAGCATTAAAGTATATGATAAATTAATTAATAGAAAATCAAATAAAGAATTAATATAATATATTAAAAAAAGTTTTATGGAGAGCTGAATAAATTTTTATTAAATCATCATTAACTAATTCAAGTAGTGGCATAGGGTATAACTAATTTTATAAATAATATAAAGTTTACAAAGTCTTAAATTCTCAAAGTATATATTTAGTTTTAATTATATAGTATTTCTTAATTTTTAATTTATATATTTACAATACATTTGATGTTTATATTTCCTAGAAAAAAGTATCGCTTACTACTTTTCTATAATTTGAATTTCTTTCTTATAATTTATATGTTAGCCTGAATAGAATACACAATATTATTTTATTTACCTTCTACTCTCTTAACTATTACTCTTATCCGTCCTACCCTCATTCTTTATCTTTATCTTTTTCCTCTTATTTCAACCTCTTTCTGCTTCTTTTTCACGCCTCTTCCATTTATTTTAATTCACACGAAGGAGAGTCAGCTGGAGAGATGCAAAAATATAAAGCCTTAATTATAGTGACCAAGGTTGGAAAAGGAACTTCTTAACGACAATGAATCTGATAAGGAATTTTAAGAGAGCTTCTAAAATCAGCGAGGGAAGATACCATGAATTTATAAATAAATCTTCTAAACAACATTTAGAAGGTAGAATATTGTTATAAGTATTGGTAGCTGGACAAAAATATTTTAAATTAATAAAAAAAATTATTAATGTTGTTATATTAATAATATAACATTTTAAAGCACAATAATCTTTATATGCGACTCTAGTGTATTGATAGATATATTTATTTTAATGTTTTAATGAAAAAAATTTTGGCTTAAGGTTACATATATTTATGAATATAATAATTTGTTTCGAATCTTTTATCTTCTATTTAATTGTAGGTCCAAAAGGTGATCAAGGACCGCCAGGCTTACCTGGTGTAAATGGACTTAACGGAGAAGTTGGTATTCAAGGTCCTCCTGGATTACCTGTAAGTTTTTTTAATGTTATATTAATTTTTGAAAAAATTTTAATGGTTCTGCATTTACAGTAATATATTTTCACTTCATTTTTAATGTTAATAAGTTAAGTTATAAAAGTAGTTGAATTTTGATTTTTTGAAAATTTTTTATTTAGAATTACTTCAAAATTAATTAAAAATTTTTAATAATTAAATAAATAATGTTGTTTGAATAAATATTACAAAAATTAATACTTTTAATTATAAAATTATTCTCTCATTTATAATATTAGGAATGTTTTTTGAACATTGTATAAGTATTATTTATTCTTCAATATAATACTTCTTAAATATTATATTAATTATATTATATTAAATATTATTATAATAAATATTATATTTAAGAAGTATTATATTGAAAAATAAATAATATTTATATAATAGATTAAAATATATTAGTTTTTTTATAATTAGCTTTTTCATGTTTTAATTTGTTAATATATTTAACGTATTGTTTTAAGGGCAGTTTATTTAGCTAAGTTTTAAATTATTCAACAATAAATTTAATAAATATGTATAATAAATAAAATTAGTTTGTTAAATTTTCATTGCAAGTGCCTTTAAACACAATTAAAAATTAAAATATTTATATATATAATATATATATATATATATATCTATAATAATATAAATATATATATATTCATAGTACCGCGTATAAGACTATTTTTGTATACATTGATTTTTAAAGGGACTTTACGGACCAAAAGGAGAAAAAGGAGAGTATGGTAATATAGGACCTCCAGGACTTATGGGTCCTCCTGGTCTACCTGGTCCGCCGGTTAGTATATCATAATTTAATATATTTTTTTAAATGATCCTAAATTACAAAATAAATCCATTAATTTTTAATTAATTTGTTTTTCCGTACTAATTATATATACATATTAATATGTTTAGAAAATTCAATAAATGGTTAGTCTTGTATTATTGCATTATTTACAATATTTACAATAATAATTACAATATACAATTACAATAATAATATCTTGCATTATTTTAATATGAAGTTAATAAATATTTCTTGTAATTCTTAAGGGATATCCTGGTCTAAAAGGTGATAAAGGTGATAAAGGTGAATCGGTATGTAAAAATGCCTAGTAATCTTATTCGATATAATTAAAATTATTATAATTAATTATATTAATAAAAGTTTTAAATAAACTTTCTTTTTCATGGTTCATTGATGAAAGCAGAAATATAAAAAGCTAAGGCGAAGACAGGTCATAAATAAAATCTTGATTATTTATTTACATTTCTATAACCTTTATAGTAAAAATATAATAGTAATAATAATATTAAATCTTTAGGGTGACAGTACGTTTGAAGTCAATGCTGGTGAAATGACGGGTTTCTTATGTAAGTAATTTTGTGTTACAAAAAAAAAAACAAATATTAACTATAGCAAATATAACATACTAATATTCTTATAAAATAAAACATATTAGTACTTTCGTCAATGTACATATTATAACATTTGTAATAAACATGCATCTTTATAAATAATTTAATATCAGTTATCAGAACTACTGATAACATTAAATTATTAATTATAAATATTTTTAATCTAAATAATAAATTTTTTTTATTTATATATTTAATATATATGTATATAATTTATCATACTGTTATGAAGTTTTTTGACAGATAGTGATCTAATAAGAATTAAATATTCTTATCACACTATAATGCCTATCACCTCCTATGATAAATTTATAAAAGCTGTTTCTTCTCTAAGAATCCTATCGATCACCTTCACATAGCCGCTGCGTCTAACTGCCTAATATAGCGAATATATAAGGATACTACAAATAAAATGCTTCCAAATTCGTTAATATAATTTAAATTAAACTAATTACAAATTTATTAATTTAATTTAGTTCAATATAAACCAAAATTAAGAAATGAATATAACTTTACTTTTTTATTGTTACTAATTTTCCGAAATCATTAGAATATTGACAATAATTTATTAAAAGTACACTTATCTCAATCAATAACAAAGTTGGATTAAATTTTAATTATTAATTAATTTTTTGTTCTATCCGTTTCGCTACTTTTTTACCGTTTAGTGCTTTTGCGTTGATTTCGGTGCAAATTTTTCTTTTTCCTTTTTTTTTTTTTGAAGATCCACATAATTAGGCTATTGGACCTCATTACATTAGTTATAAATAAATTAAATTATGTGATATTAAATGTAAATTAAGAAAAATTTCGTGTATGCTACTACTTCTAAATTTTGTACATACATTTTTTTGAAAAAATTAAATTATGATTATTTAAGACATAAATAACGCATAATCACGATGTATTATTTAAAAAATTCTTAATAGTACATAATAAATTTAATATTAATAAACTTTTAGAAAACATATATATATTAAATAAGGTAATAGATTTTATATAAAATACAAAATTTGTTAGAATTTTAATTAATTTTTTAATTATACATAATAGTTTTTAATAGTACTACGTACCTTACAATGTTGCCTTGTTCAAATTATTAATGTTTCACAGATAATGGGACCTCCAGGACCTCCGGGGCCAGTAGGCACCCCTGGACTCCAAGGACCGCCTGGCATCAAAGGGGATCGGGGACATGACGGTGCTAAGGGGGATCCTGTCAGTAACTATGTCAATTATAATTTATTAATTAAACTATAGAAGTCTTGCGTCAATAAATGTATAAAGATTTAATGAACTTGAATGATGAAAGTGATAAAGCAAATAAGACCAAGTATACATCTCTTCAAAAAGTTTTACTGATTTACTTAAATCTTTTTTTTAAAGATTTAAAGATAGTTAGAAGAATTTTCATTAACCTAATTAAACATCATATTTTTCAAGATTAAATTTCACATCAATGTCGCATGATTATTTTGAGTTATATTTTTTTCGTGTAAAATATATTTTATTACGTATTAATTTTCTCATGTAATATTAAGCAAAAGACAAAAATAATCGTTAAGCTATGATACTTTAATAAATGTCTTGATAGAGATTCGAATGATTTTAATCATTGTAACATTTATTTTTGGTGTTATTTTTGTTGTTATTACTATGACTATTATTATATTATTAATTATTATTATTATTATTATTATTATTATTATTATTAACTATTATTATTAATATTATTATTACTATTAACAGTGTGAGATAATTCTTAACTAGATTAAAAAGTTTTCTTTAAAGCAGTAATACTATAGCAGTAATAATAGTTATACTGTAAAAAACTTGTGAAAATTAAAATAGAGTACATGTAGTAGTTTTTAATAATTTAAAAACTTATTGTGAATATTAACAGTTTAAATTGATATTAAATTATTAAAATTATTATTATGTGTCAATTTTTTTAAGACATTAAAGTTTTTAATTAACTATACGCTAATGACTATATTCTTCAGTAAATCTAAATTTTTTAATTGACTTAAGAATTTTATAATTAAAAAAAAATTTAACATTATAAGTATAATTACTTTATTATTTTAAAATCGTGACTAAAAAAATGAATCTCTGGTTTCAGGGTGAGAAAGGGGGAAAAGGCGATCCTGGCCCAATGGGACTTCCTGTACGTATAACCAAATCAATGTAATTTAAAATAATATATTTTCATTTATATATAAATCTGCATTTAAAATAAAAACGTGTAAATGAAGTTACTTTATAGTACTAATTAATTAAATATTTTTATAAATAATTTTTGGAAATAATCGATTATATTTATTTTGAATCATATTATTGTGTATTAATTTCAATTTTCAATTTTTTTGTATTATGTTCCGTATTATCAACGTATATTCAATAAATCGAATACAATTTATAAAAAAAATTATACTTCGATAAAAATTATTTATAATTTTTACTCTGTGCATGAATAAAAATTTTACATAAAAATTTTATAATTTTTTTTTTGTTTAAATTTTACCGTTATATCTGTATTTGATATGGAATCTATATATGCGTTGGATTATATTTTAGTTATTTTAAGATTCTATTTGACTTCGGGAACGAAATAAAATTGAAAATTTATTGGAATATGATCTTTCAAGGAATCTATTTTTAAAGTGTAAAATTGATGTTTTATTTAAATAATATACTAGTATAAAAATATATTTAAACAAGAAAATTGTTATGATCTTATTTAAAAATTATTTATAAAATTAATTTATTTAATGTTATGAATATTATTTTTACTAATCACTATATTATTATCACCATAAATTATTATTCCTATTAATAATCTATATCATGCTAGAAAAGTCTACTTTATTAAAAGATGTAATATTATGTAACAATTAGATGACAACATATAATTGTTTGGTAAAGATTTGCTAAAGATTTTATAAATCATAAATATTATATTTAAAGAATGGATTAGGTACCTTCTGGAAAACATTTTAAAAAAACTGTATCAAGTTTAATGATTTTAATAAAAATAATCTTTATATAATATAATATTATTTATTATTGATAAATAATTGATTATTATTAATTATATTTTATTACTTTTGTATTATATTATTTTTAGAACCTAATTTATAGTTAATAATGATTTGTGAAAAATTCAAATACATTAATGATTGAAGCATTATTAATAAAATATTTAGACAAATATATATTATTTTTAATATTAGTATAAACATATTTTCTATATGATATAAATTACGACCAACATAATTGTTTATTCTAACAAAGATTAAATAAAGTTGAATTTAAACTTTTAACTATAAAAAATTATAACAAAACGATATTGTATACATTTTTGACATAAGCACCTTTCGATTTGCTTTAAGTACAATCCTTTAATTATATGGGTAAGAATATATGTATATGTGTTAAAAAAACTACAACATTTAAATGAAATAAATAATTTACTTTTAATTATTAAAAATCATAATAATTACAAAAATATATATTATATAGGGACCAATGGGGCTACGAGGAGAATCTGGAAAGCCAGGAGAAGGGAAACCAGGTACTATGGTAAGATCAAGGATCTCTTACTTGTATCAATTATTATTACACGCCTATATTAATTTCTCATAAATAATTGAGTGTTCTAGTTTTGTATCAGTCACAATTGAAATAATCTTGTGCACAATAAAATTTATTACTCAAAATCATATGTTTTTAAGAGATCACAAAACTTCTTGATACATGTATTTCAATTCGCGTAAAAAAATTTTTATAGTTTACTAAATATTTTGAAATTTTGAATTAACAAAACTAATGAAAAATTTACTTATTAATTTTATAAACTAAGTTTCTTATAATGCTAAATTTTATATCTAGTTTTGAAGAAAATTGTAATATAAAAATACTTTTGCATTTGCTTAATACAAAATAATACACTCTTTAATCCAGTATTTAATTTATTCTTCATTTGCTGTAACTATTAACTCTAGCCTTGACTTTTACTATTTATATCATATGTTGCATTTATTTTAAGACTTAGAATTATTGATAAAGTGTAATTATAAACTTTCTAACAACTTTAAGAATTTATCAATGAGTTATATATACTTTGAAAATGTAAATACACATAGAAAATCATGTAAATAATTTGCATATGAAAAAAAAAATTAGAAGGACGACTTTATTTTACCAAGTATATATATTTTTAAGTTTATTAGAAAGTAGTGTATATCAGAAAACACCAATAATTTTTCTAGTTTATTTAATTTATATTTTATATATATAATATTCCATTTCCTATGGATTTTTTATAGTTTAAAAAATTTATTAGTATATTTTAACAAAGATTATGTAACTAATTAAATACAAATATTTTTTAATTATAATATTTGATAGCCATATAATTGTTTTATAATTTTAAAATTGTACTAATAGAATAGTTTTTAAAATTATACTAATAAAAATAATTAAAAATACTAATTAGTGATATCTCAATGCCAAATTATATTCAATAATTTATTTTTTTGGAAAAATTAATAATTTGTTTAAATTTAATTAATTTATTACATTTTTTTAATGTTTTTATTATTAATCCATTTATTTTATTTGTATTTCCAAAAATTGATAATTTCAAATTATTTTAAAAGTTCCAAATGTTAACATTCTTCATCTTCATCTTCTTAAAAGGCTTTGATAAATAATAATTATATTTATGGTTATATTATTCTAATAAAATATATTTACTTCACTATTTAATAATAATTATTTAAAATTAATAATGTCGAATGTGAGACAGGATATTAATTTCGTTAAAAAAATTATTTAAAATAACACATAATTATAGTAAATTTATTATTATATCAATAATGTATCATTCAAATAAAATACTAATGTATATAAATTTTATTAAAATGCTTCTTAGATTTTCAAATTCAGTTTGCATGTTACCATTTATTGATTATTATATTATTTACAGTATTGTATTTTGATTTAAAAAAATTAAATTTAAATGAAATTGGCATTGTTGATCCACTATAAAATATGAATAAAAAGAGTAGTTTTTTGTTATTAATAAAAGGCTTAAAAAATACAGGTTGGTGCGTGGTGATGATCCAACTAACGACTAACATGGGATAGGTACTACAAAGATAATCGACAATAACCTATCAAACGCAGACCGGCCGTGACTTTGCAGACAGGCGAAAAAGAACCTTATATAAATAATACGTCTCGAAGCTAATATCTAAGCACATAATTTTCGAAAGTTTTCTTTATAACTCACTCACACTGAATTCTTCCCCCCCTCCCCAATCGTGTGATCACACCACCTCGTATGCGTCAGATATATTTTGTCTAGAATCCTATAATCATATGAATATATAAATCGTAACAGATTTGATAAAAAAATTGTAAAATCTTCAGGAATCAACGTGTCTGCTTTCTACAGATGTTTTTAAAGAAAACTTTATAAAATATCAAATAAAATTTTATGCTATGAATGAAAACATAATTAGACTCAATATTATAATGAAAACATATTTACATTTTTAACATTAAAATGATTAAATAAACATAAAAATTTTTATTCATAGCATATTTATTTCTTTGTTCAAATATACAAGAAAGCTGACAGCAAAATTTACTAAATTTGCCAAAATAAATTTAATTAAAATTCCCTCGACTTCGAAACAAATTTTTGGAACAGATTCAATCATATTTATGTAATGCTATTTTTAAAAATAGTCAAAAAGAATTTATTCAATTCATTTTAATTTATTTAATAATAAGTAATAGAAACTAAAAATTTACTTTTAATAGTAAAACATTTTTCACTATTATTAAAAAAATGAGATAAGTAATATTTTTTAATAAAATAATATTTAATATTAATTTAGTATTTTACTTAAAATCATGATAAAACTTACAATTTATTTTAAATTTAATTACTATGAATTTTTTACGAATAAAATATTATATTATTTTTATTAATTTTGTATAATAGATGTAAAATATGTGAAATATATAAAAAATTATTTTAACAAATTTTGACAAAAAATGATTTTAAACAATCTGTTACATACTTATATCAATTTCATTTTCAGATAGTTTTTATAATTACTTTCTTTTTAAGATATTAGATTAGTGTTTTTTTTAAACTCACAAATATTAAATATATTTATTTATATATATAGTTTGAAAATATGTAATAATAATTATATATGTGCAGATAATTTAATGTAGAGTACTTTTCTGAATGTATGAAAAACTGACTGATTTTTAATACTATCACATAAATATTTTCAAAATAATATAAAGTAACTATTTTTAAATCATTGTATATAAGTTTCAAATATTATATAACAAAAAAGTTTTTATGAAACATAATTAATTTCATACATATTTTCCAATCAAAAAAATGATAAAGTTTTTGTTATCTAAAGCACATTTATATAAATTTATTTATATTTATAAAATTTTAGCTAATAAAAAAAAACGAAATCAGAATATTTATCAAACAACATTACGGTAATTTTGACATAATAAAAGTACTAAATATTAAATTAGTATATGTGGGTATTCAATTAAAATATACCTTAATTTAAAAAAATACTTATTTCATTTAAACTATAATTTAGCTCATCATAAAGAAAATATGTAATGAATGTATCTATATAAAAATAAGAATATAGTCTATATTTTTCTTGAAATCAAACCTATAAATGTAGGCCTTTATAACAATAGATAGTATATACAAAATCATTCTAAACTCTGTAACATTTATAAAAGTAAGAAGTAAAATATTATGAGATAACTAAAGTAATTATTAGACACGCCGATTTCTGAAGTTTGAAAATGTTATAAAGATATCGAAGTAGGAGTGAATCGTACACGAGAAATGTTTGTACTGAGTTTCAAAAGGAAAATCGACCAGATGTTCTTTAACGAAGTATTCTATAAGATTTAACTATGAAAACAGGTTAGCTGATTCGCATGAAACTCGAACTCATGAATATGTGACGATCCGTTTCACTCATTTTTCTCACTTATTTTTTATATACAAACAAATCAATCTGAATTTAAGAATATAATTAATAACATAAAAGTAAAGCGAAACTTATCATATCGTACTTTTAAGATCGAGATTTACTGGTGCCGATTGTGTAATTTTCATGAATGAAAAGAAAAAACAATCATGTTTTTTATACACTTGCCAAAGTATATATTTTCGAAAATGCAAGCACCTCCATAATGACGATGAACGTGCAGCATACATAACCTATTAGTTAATGTAAGCTTCAAATATTGTGACTTCAAAGCATAAAAACATTAGAAAGTAATATTAAAATTTAACATAATACACAGATAATTATAATTAGTAAAAATTTTTATTGATTGGATAAAATTTCTCTAAATTAATATCGTATAATTTACATCAACATGAAAATATTAATCAATAATTTTTATGTTATTACTATAAAATGTATATATAACATGTTATATTTTACTGACTGATTCTCTAAATGTACAATGTATGTCACTGTTTAATATTTCTAGGTTTACCTATGTGCAACAATAGTAAATTTAAAGACAAAAAAGCATTTCCAGTTAATATTCTCCAACTAAATTTTCAATTAATTTAGTTATTTAGCGAAGAAAAAAAAAATATTGTAAGTCTGTTTGGATCTCTGATATTTTCTCATCTAGTAGATCTTTTAAATATTTGAGTTTAACTGTTTCTCAATTTGTATATAGAATTTAAACATTAAATCATTCTAAACAAATACGGATCAAATATAAAAAAAAATCATAAAATTTAATATATTACATACAATGTTCTCAAAATTTTGAAAGTTTAATATTAAAAAAATTAATTAAATGCCATAGATTTGAAAATTACTTATAAGACAAATTCTTACAAAGTTCATATTAGTATAAACTGACTCTTCACTTTATTAACACATGTTAACAATCTTGAGTTTAAAATAAATTAAAAAATATCATTTGTGAATTCATACATATATATATATATATGTTTCCAATACGATACTTATAATAATTTTTTTATTATTATTTATAATTATTAATTATAATAATTCTTATTACTCACCATACTATCATATCATAAACTTACCATATACCATTACTATCTATTATAATATAGCTTTTCTAATATAATAAGCTATTTGAATATTTAAAAAAATTATAATCTTCACAAAATCATAACTTATAATTTATAAAAGTTATTATTCTAATAATTTGTGAATCAAATTACTAGGTATCAAAAAAGTTTTTTATTACAATAAAATAAATTAATTGTTAAACATTTCTTACATTTTAACTAAACAAAGTATTAAATACAAAAATGTGTATGAATGGAAGCTATAAATTATTATATAGTAAAATAATAAAATTCAGTGTTTAAAAATTAGATATAAAGAATAATTTTATCCATTCATTTATAATAATTGTTTATATAAAATAAAACTAAACAAATTTTTTATAAAGAAGTATGTCTCTCAAATTCTAAATAAAATTTGTAAGTATTTATAAATTTTAATATGAAATGAATAAGTACTCATACACATTTAATTATGAGAATAAATAATTAAAACAAAAAGAGTTGGTAACAAATCTTAAGTGCCTATGGCTTACTTGCAGATTTTATCCTTTACTATATACAACTTTACAGAATATTATAAAAAGCATAATAAAGAAGTAATTAAATAAATTGATGACACTCAAAGTACAGAATATGTTTTGGCTGAAATACTGCGTAAGTGGAATTCTTTATTGGATCGTTTTAGGCAATATCAAAATATATAAAATTTTTTCTTAATTTTATGCAAATATAACAGGCCTTCATAGTTTCTTCTTAATACAATAATTATGAAAAATTATAATTAATAATTAATTATGAAAAATAAATATTTGAAACAATATATTATTAAATTAATTTTATAAATATTTGTTAAAAACGATAATTTTTAATTAATTACTTTAATGTAATTTTGAAGCGTATTAAAGATAATACGTACTCTATATCAAATCATATTAAAGCTATTGTATAACAAACTACTTTTAGTAAATTGGCTTTTTTCAAAATAATTATTATAAATTTATTTTTGTATTTATATTTATAAAAAAATACTTTTATATATATTAATTGTAATATTATTATATTAAAATTAACTTATTCTTTGTCCTACATTTTATGCAAAAAATCTACAATTTTCTACTTTAAATATTTTACGTTTATTGATAAATAATAAAAAACAAAATTGTTGATTTATGTTTATATTTGTAATTTGTATTTATAATTATATATTATTATGTTTATAATTTAAAACATTATAATTATGAAACGAATCAATATGTATTTTAAATTTAATAATAATATATTACCTTATAATTATTTATTCTTAAAAATATAAGTGTTTTTAAACATACAAAAATTTATAATTGAAATTACGAAATTACACTTATTATTTGACAATATAAATATTATTTTTACGAAATTAAAAAAAATATATTTTTATAAATTATCACTGTAAAAGTAGAGTATTATAATCATATAAACATATTTTTACTAAAATTATGATTGGATATGTTTAAAACGATCCATATTTTCAATTGTAATAATTTTTAGTTAATTTATTGATTTAATTAAGCAAAAGAATAAAAGCAAAATTTTGGGAACTTGTAATTAATTTAAAAAACAATATATATATAGTATACTTTACATGGTTGATTAGTAATATAATTATGATTTTTAAATAAGAAATTAAAAATTTTTTAATTTGTAGCTTTAAACACGCTACAAATTTTAAGTATTAGGAGAAAAGAGTGTAAAAATCACTTGTATTGACGTCCTAATACAATCCTTATTAAGATTTTTCTTGTATATATAAAAAAGAAAATATAAGATATTCAAATTTTGAACGCGGTTCAGTAATATTAATTGTAATTTAAGTACTTAAATTCTTTAAGTGAAAAACTTAAAAAAGAGGAAAAAACTGAAAGTGTAGTGCAGTATGAAATTGAAGATCGTCAAAATTCTGTGGTCCCAAATTTGTAAAATACAGGACTTAGACTTAATGTTATCGGACTACTAATGACTTTAGAATAAACATAGATTTAAGTGTTTAATGTTAACTAAAATAAAATGCGATATACATAAGAAGAGGAAGAAAGATAAATATACATCTGAAGTCGCCAAGATATGACCTCAAACGATTAAAAATACACTATATATATAAATGACATATGTTTGTTAATTAAACGATAGTGGAAGATTGAATTCAAATGTTTTTGCGACTCTTTGTAGGTATTCGTGAGTTTCCTATTATTAGAAAAAATTGAAAAGAAAAATGAAAAAAGAAAAACAAAGAAAATAAGAGCTAGTACTTATTAACATTTGTTTCAAACGATGTCCTGATTAATAAACAGAATGTGCATGTGCCTGAGGCCTTATTGCTTTTTACAACAAACCTTTATTAATGCTTACTATATTTTACCTTTTTTGTTAATTTATTTTATATTAAATAGTTATTTTTTTATATTACTTTTATTCTTATTAGATAAATATATTATCTGCTTTGCATTTTGTTATTTAAGTTTGCATTACCTAAAGAAGAATCTGCCTTAAGCTTAGATAATCTTTATTTTTATTTTATGAATTAATCTATTAATTTTATTTTATTTCTAGTAATAGGAAAATATTTTTTTATAATAATAGTAAAATATGTTATTTATAGTAATAATTAAATATTAAAATAAACGAACGTGTGTTGATTTGCTGCGGTCATACGTTACAAAAATCGTATGATCTGTCATGAAGTTTACACGTGCAAACCCAGCACTATTGTTGTAAAGAACAATTAAATACCGGATTTATATATATTATCAACAAATTGTGTTATTTTTTTTTTTGTTTTTAAATAAAGACTGTCTTTTATTTTTTATTTATGACAATTATGTGCAATATATAAAAAAAATATTGAAATTCATATTTTTGTGCCTTAGTGAACACTTTTGTTTACTTCGCTCTTTTTTTATTATATACTCAATTTTATTTTTTTATTGGTAAATAAAAACAATATTTTTCAAAGAACCCATTAAGAAAATGTCATTAATTATAAAAATTTGATACTTTAAATAACGTCAAATGTTAAAAAATACTCAAAATAAATGTATCTAAATATATTTTATTTGAAATTTATTTTGAATCAAAATAAAAAAATTGATTTTATTTAGAAAAAATGAAACATTTACTAATTGAAATGTATTGCTATTGTAATTATCAAATAAACTATATAATATATAATATAAACTGTAACGAATCAAAATATATTAAAAAATTATTTATTTTTTATGCAAATAATTATCAAAAATCTTGTGACAAATAATTTAATGTACAATTTTATTTTTATTTATGTAATTATAAAATAAAATAAAATAATATTCATACATCCTTCTGATTTATGATATCAATATATTTACTTTCATTGTGCTGAACTTTTTATTTATTTTATTTAAAATTTTGAATTTTATATTTGATTTAGCCACTCAATAGTTTAAAAAAAAAGATATATATATATACATATATAGAATTTGGAATACATTAAAAAGCATTTAATTAATCTTAATTTTGTTTAGGAATAATTATTCTGTCACCATTGATATCTCAAAATCTTTTATTTAATATAATTAAATTATTTATACTCTTTTATACATGGTATAAATATATTATGTGTGAGTGTATATTGTGTGTATATTATTACATTATTTGAATGCGAAACCATTGTCATATAATTAGTGTAACTTAAGTACATTATTAATCTTATCAGAATCATGTGAAACAAATCTTTGTGTCTTTTTATCATTGTACGCAAACTTTGTATTTATCAATTGGTTATGTATTGTTTTAAATAGTGTAAGCCATCGTGTATTTTTCTTTTTTCAATTCACCCCTTTCATTTTTTTTCCGAATTTCATTTGTTTCCTCTACCTTTCAGGGTCCTCCAGGATTAGATGGTATGAAAGTAAGTATCATTATACTAACTTTTTAGAGATGTTTTTCTTTTAAATAATAATAATAAATATTTTTAAACATTTTTATTTTTTAGGGAGCTCAAGGTGAGCCGGGTACTAAAGGAGAACGAGGAGAAACAGGATTGCCTGTAAGTAATAAGTTTATTAAAAAAGCCTTAAATATTTAATATTAAATATTTCATAAACATATATTTTCTACATTTATAATTACTAATTTTATTATGATATTTTATCTTGTCATAATTAAAGAATGTTATGATTAAAAAATATATTTTTTGTACTAAAAAAATATTCAGCGTGCGATTTATTTTGTTGGTAAAAATTTTAAAACAATTAAATTTATTTAAAAACTAAAACCTATTTTATAACTAATAAACATTTTTATATTTTTAGGGAACTGATGGAATCCCAGGTGCTGAGGTATAATTTTTTTTTTCCAAAATTTGATAAATAAACTATCTTTAAAATGAATGATAAAATAAAGAGAAATTCATTTTTTAAAGTAGGAAAAAAATCCACATAATATATACATTTAATTTAACTTCTCAAAGCTACGAAAAAGAAATAATGTAATGAAAAATTATTGTTTTTTTTTTATAACCATTTTAGGGAGCCAAAGGTGATAAAGGAATAAAGGGCGATTCTGTAAGTACACTTTTTTAACATAAAAAATTTAAAAAATAAAATGAAAATTAAATTTTAAAAAACTATTTTATCAGTCCCGAAAATTATTATTTGCATGAACGACGCATTGAGAAAAATTCGCCCATAATGTTATATGCTGCCACCACACTCATTGGTCACCAATTCTTCTAAAATATGCGATTGTATGTTATACGAATAACTGTACTGATTTTTATAAAGTCGCGCGGAATATCATTGAAAAAATGAAACAAAAATATTAAAAATGATGCAAAATAAAAAACGTTGTCCTACATCATATTTCACACATTATCTATTGAATTCCATGGCAAGTCGTAAAATTCATACTGCATTGATATACTGTATACTCTTGTACATTGCCATCTTTGACTTTTGTAAACATATCGATATTTAACTTTTGCCTTAACGCGGTTGTCTCGAGCTTGGCCTTTTGCACGCACTTTTTCGTTTACTTATTTCTTCTTAAAAAATTACATTTTTAATTCAGAATTTAAAAATCGATCGGTTTGTATAGACTCAGATATAATACATAGATTATAAAATACAAATATCATAATTTATGTATTTATGTTTCTTTTTAAAATAAAAATCTTTGATCATTGCATACATTATAAATTTTTTTAATCGTATACAAAAAACTATAAATAAAGTAAATAAATATATTAAATATAATCCATAATAAAATTGTACATCGTTCATTCGAAACCTTTAAACTTATAAATAAATAAATCCTTGATAGTCATTATTCATATTATTAGAAAATGTTATTTTTATAGAAAAATTCACTCTCATAAACTAATAAATAAGTTCATAAGCCAATAAAGTTCATAATTTTCTAATTATTACAAGGAATAATTTAAAATTAATTAAACTGTATAAGAATTAAAGTCATAAGTTGTGTAAATACATATATAAATACATTCGATATTATTATTTGCTGAAAATCATAATTAAATAAAATTAAAGTTACATTAAAAATTATTAATTCTTGCATTTACAATGTTTCTAAGCCTTCTTGCGAAATATTTACACAATGCACGAATAATTTTTCGAGGCTTTTTTAATTGCTTTAGCTTTACATATCTGAAAATATTAATCATTGGTCATTATTCATCGCGCAATTATTTTCATTTGAAGGTCTTCTAAGTATATAATAAAAATTAAAAAAGATTTAAAAAACATTAAAACGATATATGTTGCCTAATAAATAAGCAATAAGTTGATTCAGTAATGTAAGTTTACATGCTTCCAGGGACCACAGGGTAAACGTGGCAAACGCGGAATGAAAGGTGACAAGGGGGAACAAGGGGTACCAGGTTTAGATGCACCCTGTCCTGTGGGGTCTGACGGACTGCCACTATCTGGGTGTGGTTGGAGACCATCGCAGGTAATGCTTTATTTTTCTTTCATCGTTGCATTATACAGCACAGTTACACAGGATATTGCATTGGAAAGATGTTAAACAAATTTTTAGTTTGTAACTTTTTATAAGTCATATCAACTGATATAATTTAACGTTTGATTATTACTAAATTACTATAGATATGTCAATATAATTTTCCAGATTAATATATTAATTTATAATGAATAATTTTTCTTGATTTAATATTTGTAAAAATCATCTTTAAAATCAAGAAAATTTCGTATTCGTGTAATATACCTATTTTTACTTCTTAATTATAAGGCTATTACAATTATGGTTAATTTACGTTGAATTGAACTAGCTTAATTTAATATTATCCGAAAAAGGAAACATACAATTTCTTAATATACGTTATAATTAAGTATATAAATTTTAAATTAAAATTTTTCTACTAACAAAAAAAATATTTTACTCATCAATTTTTATTAATAAATATGCGCATAAATACAATTGGGAATAAATTTTAGTATTTTTTTAAAGAAAATATTTATGAAAATATAAAAGAAAATAAATTTTGTATTAAAATAATTAGTAATAGCCGAAAAACTTTGCATTAGTACAATATCATATACATTATAAGTATTAATTTTTTTTATTAAAAACATAAAAATAATTAAAAATTCTTTTTAACAAAACAAAAATTTACTGTATAACACAGAAATTATATTTTAAAGGTCTTTAAAATAGTATTTTTATGAATAAAGATTTTAAAAAATGTATGTAAGTATTCTAAACATTTCATTGATCAAATATTTATCAAATTATTATAAAAACATAAATTTAAATCCATCCAATTTTTATTCGTACTATATTTTCGATTGAAATGATTAATTTATTTGTTTAAATTGTGATTAAAAATCTTTTAATTTCATATGTTAAGTTCATTTTTATATTATGAGTATAAAATATAAAACATATTTATTCGTAGTTGTTTTAAAATCATTTGTAATTATATAAATTAGTTTTTTCTAAGTTTCTCCGAAAAATATAATAACAGTATTACGTTTTAGCGTGTAGGTGAAGAAATAAAGTTCTAGATGAAGCAACATGTATTAAACGTGTTTTTATTTAATTTATTTACAAGTATTTCGTAGGCACGCCATTACAAACGTATGTACTGCAAGTGTCCTACCGATTGTCACAATTTTGCTGTCGGGCAGGCTTATATGTATCGACCTTCGATGAGTCAGTTGTTTACGAGGATTTTTCCTTGCAAACAACCTGCATTTCGGCTAATACACACAAGAGATGCAAGTGCTGTATTATAGGCATTCCCTGTAATACCGCACGGCGTATATTTAATTACCCTAGTCCGATATGACCTTTTGTCAGGTAGCGCGTGGGCCCGCCGGATTAGTTAATCTGGGACGGTAACCCTCCGGCATGTGGTAAAAAAATTTACAGGTGAAATACGGATAACTTGTAAAAGTAGCGCTACAACATTATTTATTATTAATCGATTTGAAAATTTTCTTATATTTTTATAAAAAATAGTTCACGTTTAGTTGTTATAAAATACTTATTAGTAAAAAATAAATTATTTATTTATTTTATAATTAACATACGAAGAAAAAATTGTTTATATATTTGATTAAGAAAAAGTATTCATAAAAATTCATATTAATCTGAAAACTATTAACTTTATCAGGTATAATTATATTCTCTAACTTTTGCATGTTTAATTATAACTTTAGTATTATTATAACTTTAGTATATTATTAATAAAATATATAATATTACAAATATTACAGTCTTAATTCATAAATATGCTGAAAAAATTCTATCAGTTTTATAAAAACACTCTAATTATACTGACTTTATTAATAATGGAATTTTTTTTTTTTATCGTATACTTATTGCTGAAAATGTATAAAGTTTTTAAAAAATAGTTCAATTATTACATAGGACGATATAATAAATTCGATTCGTTTGATAATGATTTAAAATCAATTAATATTTTCAGTATATTATAATGGACGTTGCTGTAATCATGAATATCAAGGCATGGATTATCGTTTTAAATTAATTTCAACTTACTTAAAATTTATTTTATTTAAATTTAGTATTAATGATATCATCATACTGAATAATATTTTTTAAAACCCTAATAAAATCCTAACAAATTAATAACTTATTATTATAAAATAATTATGAATTTCTTACAAAAATTTGTCGATCGTTTTTAAATAAAATGAATTAAAAGTACAGTTATTAAACAACTGTTTGAAATAAATTTTGATCACTTAAATTTTCTATGACAAATCCAGCCTTTCCATAAGCTTTACAAAAAAACAATAGTAATTATTTAACATTAAGTGTCTATGCTTGTGAGTCAATTTTTCCATTTTGCGCAAAACTAACATAAATCATCTAGGAAACAATAAGCACTCCATCGACAGTGATTGGTCCAGAACCAGCTGAAACAGATTACGATGATCAGGAACAAGAGCAAGATCAGGAGAATGAATACGAAGATGGAACACCCCTCGATGAAAATGGGAATATAGCGGATTAATAATTAAAAATAATCGACTCATTTTGAACACATTACCTATTTTATTTTATTCATCGTTATCTTAATTTCAAGTTACCACTAGCACTCACCTTTATATAAAATGTAAAAAGAAAGATAAAATAATAATATAAAAAGACTAATCGAAAATAACTATTGTGGAATTACTATTGGTGGTAAGGTATTAACAATTTTATTTAATTCAATTTTAATTTTTATTTAATACTTTTATTAGCGTTTTCATACGAATTGCATGATTAATATTTAAGTCTCCTATAAAAATATAAAACATAATTGTTTAATAATAATCTTATAAGCTAATATAATAGTCATGCTTATTATATTGAATTAAACGAAATTATTTCTACTCAAATTTATCGAATTTAATAATATACATAAATTAATAATAATTTATACAAAAAAAATTTGAAAAATTCAGTCTTTAAAATATTTATCTAATTATAAATTAATGTAAATTCATTATTAAACTTTTAATTATTTAAAATTTATTTTTTACATAATTTCTATTAGAATTGCAAAGAAATATAATCAAATTTGGTACATATTTATTGTACTTAAAAACTAGAACTTTCTAATGTAAGTTTTCTGTAATAATAATTTAGTTGTAGTATTTAACATTAATAATATCTATATTTCAGTTAAAGAATAATATCCTACGTAAATGGCTTCAAGAAAAAAATGAATATTAATTCGAAAGCAGTCTATTTTTAAAATAATTCATGAATTAAATATATGTATATATAATATATTATATTATATCTATATATATATATTTCATCAAATTGAAAATAATTAATAACTATACAATATTTTAATATAAATAAAAATAAGAAAATTTTGCCAGTAAGTGTTGTAATAAATGTACTTACAGTGTTAAATGCCAATAGTGTATGTGTGTACATAAAGATATATTAATATTACAAACAAAAAATTCTATATGAACATAGATTAATTATTGTTATTTAAAATAATTTAAAATGATTATAATAAAATATTTATTCTACAAAACAATCAACAAATATAATACTTGACCTATTCAAGTGTAACTTATTATTGCATTAATATCTAGTATTCCAAGAAATTATCAATATTAGTAATGCCAATTAATACAAACGATCTATTTATTAAGTGTTCATAAATTATATTTTAAAACTAGGATAAAAAATTTTGTTAATTATGATGACAAACAAACGTTTTTAAACATAAATTTTATTATTTTTGCAATTATTACATAGTACATGATAATAGAATGTGAAAAATATACAAGCTTTTTTATCTTTAATTGAACTAAGGCATTAAAAATTATCAAAGTTATGAAGAAAGTATAAAATTTTATTTATATTTGGATTTATTCATAAAAGTATAAAATTTAAATGTTTGATAATACCATTTACCTTTATTATACATTCACGTATAAAGAAAATAAACTATTTTATTATATTTTGTTCAATAATGGCTATGCTATATATAACCATTTAAGTATTAGATTCCAAACTAAAAATATTGTCAACCATTTAAAATACATGAGAAATTCAAATTAAAGTTATAAATTAAGATAATTATAAATAAATTTTTATCAATTAGATAATTAGCATAAAATAATTTAATATTACATAATGCATATTCTCAATAATTAATTGTATTAAAAAGTGTAACTTTTAACGAACAAAACTGCGTACACATTTAATAATAACCATTGTATATTAAGTTTACATGCATATTATCAACAATGTGAACATAATTTTGCATTTTTTCTCTGGAAGTATGAAAAATAAAAAAACAAAGTATTGACAAACAAGTAGTACTTATATGCAATACTACAATTACAAAACACAGATTAAATTTTGTATCTTATTTTAATTAATAATCCTTTCCACCTATTATTTAAGAAAAATTATATTCATTTTTATTTATACAATTTATATTCTTTTAAATATTTATGAATCACATTTTTAGGATATGGTTTTAATACTATGCATGTTGGAATATTCTCTGGTTGCTCAATCCATAATTTGTGTCTAATACAATTTTCATTTAACATTGTACTTAAACTTCTTAAACTTTCTTCGTTTAACACCTGTGAACAAACATTTAAAATTTTCATAACTAAATATTAAAGATATGAAGTTATAAACTTTAAATATAAAAATATTAGAATATATTTAAATTAAAATATAAGATTATAATATCTTTAAACATTATACATTGAATAATACACAAATAATTAATTTATGGAAAGAATTTTTAATTCTGTAAATAATACTGTTAAGTGAATTATTTATTGGAAAAATTAAAAAGAATACATTTTATTACTATACATATGAAAAACTACTATCTTCATTTATTTATTTTTTTAATGAAAATTTTAAGTATTAAATTTTTATTTATGTATATTTTTGTACAAAATTTATAGTATTCCATGAAATATTTTAATATTCTTAATAAATGAAATAACAAAATAAAGAGAAAATTAAAAATCTTACTTCAAGTACTATTTTATGCATATTATTTAAATCTGAAAGATATGTTTGTGTATCTGAATCGTCATGGAATAGATGTATAACTGCTGTACAAGCATGACATGCTTGTGCTATTACTGCTCCTATAGGCCACTCCATAGTCTTTATAAGGTCTTTTCGAAGAATAATATATTGAACAATAAGAGTCATTTAGAAATTATATTATATTTCTTAATTTTTACACCTGAAATATAAAATATCGAGTCATACAGAAGTAAATGTGCAAGTTTTTTTTTTATTTAAGTATTACAGAAAATATTAGTTATCTATATTTAAATTTAGAAATACACATAAGGGATATTAAAGTTATTAATTTCTATTGTTATATATACCAACAATAATTCAATTATTATATAGCACGATTTATATTCATTTAATTATTATTTGTACATACAGCAAATTGTTATGAACGTTGCTGTAATAAAATATATCAAGACATACATTAGCGTTTTAAATTAATTTTAACTTACTTAAGATTTACTTTATTTAAATTTAGTGTCAATGATATCATCAAATAAATGAATGATAAAAAATTTATTTACATATTTTGTGTTTCTTATCCTACCAAATATTATTTTTTGATAACCTAATAAATTAAATAATAAATTATTATTATAAACATGATGTGACATTATAAAGGTAACATAACCTATATGTTCGTAGCTGATCTTGGTATCTGTGACACCGATCTTAGTTTTGCGATTAGTAACAGGTGTAAATTCGTTCATTCTTATACAGGTAAGTGAGTATTGTACCAATGTTTAAAAAAGCTCATTTAAACTTGAGTCCTATGTTTCGGTTATCACATTAAATTTATATGTATCATAATAATTAATTGCGGGCATAGATACTTTTAAGTGCACTCTATATTCACTTTCTTTCTTCATTTTTGAAATATTGTACTCAGTTAGACTTATCCATTAGTAAACTTTGATGATAGCGTTTGAATGAATGAAAATTATTATTATTATTAGTTTATTGAACAATATAATATATTTTTATTATCAATTACGTGTATAAAATACTTTTTACATTTTTTAAAAACTATTTTCTTACTAGTAAATTCTTATATAAATATTATATATTCTTATCTAAAATATATATATAAATTTTTATGTAAATAAATAAATATATATATATACATATATAAACTTTTCTGTGACTATTTATTCACGCATATATTCTAACTATACATTTATTTTATTTTTACTTATATTACGTCCTTTTATATATTGTATCAAACTTACTTATAATTTCAGTATTTTATATACTATTTTTAATAACTCTTCTTAATTTTTCTTATAACATACTTAACTTTTATTAAAACAATATTACTATTGCGTATTAACTAACTGTTAAATACTAACCTTACACACTAAACTTATGCTTTATAACTTGTTACCTTACTATCTAATTTGTAAGTTATATACATAAACTTTACGCCTAACTGCTTGTATACAAACAAAATTTTCTAGCCGTACAATTAATCTTTTAATCTTATTATTCTTTTTTCCTTCTTTTTCTAATCCATTGAATTTTGAGTAACGTCTATCTATATCTTTCTTGTTTCCTCTCACACAGTCTATTTGCTAGAGTTAGCTTCTACCTCTTACACTGTTACAAGATGAGCTTTATTGTTTCTCTCTCCTGCTTCGAAGCCTGCATATCTTTTGTTTTTCTTCTTATCCAATGTTTGTTTGTCCTATTTTCATTCCCCAATCAAAACCTTGCTAAAATCTTCATTCTTATACTTCTTTTTTCTTTCATTTTTTTCGTATACACATTCTTTATTTTTTATATCGTCTATATTATATTTTTACACTATCGTATAATTTGAATTTTCTATATGACTAATACATATTTGTATCTGTTCCATTTCTCTTTCTATGTACACCAATTCTTATCAGAATCCCAATGTGACCTCAACATAGTTCTTTTATTCTCTTGTTCACATTTTTACTGACCATTCTTCTATTTTCGAACGAAATTGCTTTTTTAGCAGTTTTTAGTTCAATCTTATTTCTCTTTGAATATAGCATTAACGCACTATCTAGAGTATTTCTTCATTACGAATCTTACTAGCGATATTGGCTTGCAAAAAATTACAAAATCAAATCTATATACCATATATATATTCCAAAATATGATTTATTGTTTCTTTTTTCTTCTCGCAAAGCCTGCATTTTTTGCTCATTCGATGTTCATGTTTTGTTTGCATTGTTTTGATATCCATTATAAATTCTGCGAGTATTTTTATTACAGATCTTTTAATAACTCCTTTTTTAAAATAAATAATACGTATTGTTTTAATTCTCCCAAAATGATATCTTTTATTTCTTCTGTATGTTGCTTATGTCAATACATATTTATTTTTACCGCTTGTCCCACCATCATGTCCAAATCTTCTTTTTTTTCAGTCACTTGCTACAGGACCAATCTATGCTTTGCCGCCATCTTAATCTTACCATAGTATAATTTATATGCTTATTTTCTTTTCCTCTGTAATTCTATAACCTTCTTCCTTTTTATATTTTATCCATTACGCATTCTTTGATGGTGCTTGTACCTTCGGTATTTAAGATCTTATTTTTGAATTTTAATGCTCTTTTTACTTTTTGGTTCTTTTTAAGCTTTTATTTTTTTTTTGTTTCCAACATAATAACACTATCTGGTATGGTTTTCTTTAAATTCAAATACCATTTTACATATTTTTTCTGCACTTTTTCTATTTCCTCGTTTAGTTATTAATATTATCTGCCAATTTATACCCTAAGTACGTAATTTGCTGTGTCATCTCTATATTTTTATATATCTAGGGAAATATATATTCTCTATATATATCCCATAGATTCTCTTTCTTTATTTACTACTTTAAACTTCACGATTTTAGTCTTTTCTACATTGATTTTTAACCCTTTTCCTTCTAAGTATTCTTTAAAGTTTTAACACAATTCTAGGCTGTGATTCACTCTTCTCTACTATCGCACTATCATTTGTATATATTATAGATATCATTCCTACCAACTTAGGCCTTTCCAACTTCAATCTCGAAGGTTCTTAATTTTTTGAAGTATTCTTCCAAGTCTGAAGTTCCTATATTGAACAAAGTCGGACTTAGAGCATACTCCTTACTTCTTTTTCTTGACCTTATGCTTTCAATTATCTCTTCTTTTTTAATTTTATAATTGTCTTTCTATAAAGTTCTTTTATGCTATTTATCAGATATTTCTTTATTTCAGCCCTTTGGATAAAATTTCTCCATTTTCTTTTTCCAGTTAATTATCTATAGCTGTTTTTAGAGTATATATAGCTTCCGCAATACCTTTATTCTTTCTAAATCCGAATTGAATTTCATATGTCTATCATTTTTCCATGTCGTCCTCTAGTCTATTCTTTAAAATTTCAGCGTATATTTTATATCCTGTGTCCATGATAATTATACGTCTATAATTACCAGTTTCCTCTTTTTTCCCCTCCTTCCAAATTGGTATTCCCATTCCATATACCCATTCTTCCAGTATCTTACTCTCTTTAAAAAAACTATTATATATTTCTTTTAAGATGTTTCCTACCTTCTTGTAACCATACTTCCACATCTCATTAGTTATTTATTTACTTTATTATATTTATTATACCGCATTCTTTCCGATTCTTTTCTCATATTTTTTTCTCCATTTTTGAATAATATTAAAAACTCTCTTTTCGCCTCCTTACAGTCTTCATTCCACTATATCTCGTTTTTGTCATTATTATTATAAACCTCTCTTGTAATAGCGGTCCTTCCAAGTTTTCATACCTCTCTTTATATTTATCTATGATTTTTTCTATCCAGACTATTTTTTTTTATTTTTTCTTCTTTTGTATTTTCTTTTTTATCTATAGTTTTTCTTTGGCGTATCCATTCTACTTTTAGAGGCTGATGGTTAGGATTATTTTTTAGTATATTCATATTAATTACATTCTTCTCTTCTTCTTCGTTTGTTATTATATAGTATATTAGTGTAGCTACTACTTTGCTGTTCAATGTATATGCCTTTCTTTCTTAGAAGATTCTCTAGAAAATTAAATTAAATACTCTCAATACATTTATCATAATTATTTGTTCAAATATATATATCTTAGCATTCATGTTAATATTTTAATAATTTATTAAAACACTAACTATACTATCTAAAACCTATGAAACTGTTTTAAAAAATCATATTAAAATTGGAGAAGGAGAAGGTGGTTTTAGCTTTATAACAAAATCATCAGAAAATAACTGTTTTACGAACAATGTTTAGTTATTACGAACCACAGTTTTAGTTATTGCAGAAAGATAATAAAATTCGAGTAATCTGTTAGAAATTTTTCCAAGGGTATTTAAATAACGACTTTGCAATTTCTATCAGTTTCTAGGATTTTTATAATCAAAAGGGCATATATAATTAAATTATATCTTCCAAAAGAGTGGAGAGAATGATGTTTGATCCTGGGGAAATAGAATTTTTACAGTATTCTTCACATTTTTGTAAAAACAGTAGATACTGTTGATGATTAAACATAAAGGATAGCGACCTAGTTTTCAAGATATTTCATGAACTTCTAAGCTTCTAGACTTCCGGGTATTTGGAAAGGAAAATATGTTTTTTAAGATTTATCTAAAGATCGTGTGTAGTAAAGTGCGTAGTGCTATTTGTCTTTAAAAATGTATTCATAGAGGAAAGATGACAGATGATAACAAAAAAGAAGGTAATCAAAGTTTTGTCTCTTCTAACAGTTTAAAATTTGATTGGAGGTTGTCAGAAACACAATTAAAAATGCTAAGGATGATTAACTATCAAATCATTACAAGAAGTAACATCCTTGGTGAAAAAAACGTTGAAGATGGGAACAAAGATAAAGAGTTTTGAATAGAATTTGAGGTTGAAAAGAATTTTTTATTAAAACGAAAGCGGACAACTATTTTGAGAAAATTTAGGTTTAATATTTCTATAAATATTTGCAATTATTGGGAGGGAAGTGAAACGAAAAGATAGAGAGAAGTTCATTTATGAATTAGAACTCAATTCCAATATATTTTTTATGTAATTATCTGACCTGACGGTTTTGTAGTGAACGTGGATGAAGATGCCTAGATTTCCTCGTTCATTAGAAATTAATGGAATTTTTGACGTTAGAACAGATAGTGGCGTGGCATGTATCGAACATATGTAAAAGAATAGAAATACACGGGATTAGGAATGAGCGCACCTGGAATCGCAGGTAGTGACGATTTACCCTGGCAGTCACGTAAAGACAATAAAAGGTTATACGTTGTCTTTATATATTATAGGGTACTTAGGAAATAGGACGGGTGAATTGGACCTCTCCCCAAGGTTTAGATTGTATAGGCTTTTTCCTTCCTGCTCGGCATACAGGAGGGTTTTTTATACCGAGGAACATGTGGAAATTATAAGAAGGAATTGGGCACAAGTAGCAGGAGTATAAAAGGTGCACGAAATGCGAGTGCAGTAAGATTTTTAAGTTTAGTTCAGTTTCAGGTTTCGGCTTGCATAGTGGTCATAGAATAGCAATTAAAATGGCGGCGAATACGGTAGCCCTGTTCTTCCAGGAGACACTTGTGAGTACCATAATAAAAAAATATTAATATACGCGAAATCGAGTGTATTAATTCAACCTCACTTTCTCAATCCCATCACCCCCGCGGCGCTATCCTCAATAGGAATTTAGAGGTTTTATTGAAATTTTTAAAGATTTTTATTTAAGATTAAAAAGGATTTTATGTTCAATAAGAGAATCTATTCTTAAAAAAAATGGTATCATTAGCGAATTGCTACATTAAAGTTTCGAATTCAGAGATGGTGCGATTAACGTGAGATAATATACTACCAACGAGTTAGTAGAACAAGTGATTAAAATAATAAGAGTTTCTAGTTGACCACTTTCAACTAGATTTTAATAATTAGCTAAAATAAGAAAAAAAGGGATTGGAATGTAACTACTATTTTTTAAATATACTTTCACAGAGAATCAAAGGTATAGTAGCGACTATTAGAGGTCTATAATATCGAAATAAAATATATAAATAAAATATAAAAAAATACTAAAATTTTCTCTCACAGCATGGAAAGTGTTATTTAACTGTTTCAAATATATAAATTTATAATAAGCATATCTACAACTTTATATCAACTTTTATTACTTTATTTTCTTATAGTTTTTTCATTCTAAATATTACACTCCTTATAATAACGTAATTTTTGTAAATAGTTTATAGTTTCTTTCTGTTATAATTTAAACAATTTTTTTAATGTCTATTTTGACTTTTATCTCAATGTTCATTTAATTAAATATTTCACAATATTTAAAAATATTTCTTTTCTAAAATCAATAAAATAAGTTTTTTATAGTTTATTTCGTAGTAGATTTCTATATTTTCTCTGTATTTACTTTATTGGATAGAGTTTAATATAAAAAAAGTGTATAAATATTTTTCCTTTCTTTTCTATCCATCAGAGTGTTTAATATTAATATTACGCCTATTATTAATTTTTTTTAAATTATTATTTTTTTATTAATTCTTGTACATATTAAATATTCTGGCTTAATAAAGTAACTTATCTATAATTTATTATCTTGTATCTATCTCCTTTTTTAAAGATAGTCATTACAAAAATGCTTTTCCACGCTTCTAAAATTGTTCTTCTTTTTAACACATTATTTACAATTTTTGACATATTTCGTATTTATGATTGTTTCCATATTTTAGATTTAATTTGTAATTTGATTTTTTTCAATACTTCATTTCATTTTATTTTATTTATTACTATACGATAGATGGTAGCCGAGCGTGGTTTATATATAAATAGTAAACTAGTTAACTTAATTTGAAACCTACCAAAAACATTCTATTTGCCCTTGGGTTAAATTTGTCTTATGTATCGATTGATTTGATGAATGCTACAAAACCAAATCTTTTTAGATTTTTAAAAGTAGTTCTGGTATTTTTATTGACTTTTATAATGGGATTTCATATGCAATACTGCTGTGACAAATATCATTATAAATACGTAGAGCCGCTTCAGTAGCTAAATCCCACATTTTGGGGGGTAATCCAGAATATAATAGGAGGGATTTCGTTTTTGTCTGTAAGGTACTATTAAACCTTTCTGCTAAGCCGTTATAAAAGTTATTGATAAAAATTATTATTTGTTGTTGTTTTGATTCTTCTTATCGTAGTTGCAATTCTTCTTATCGTAAATGTGATTTTTTTTGTCGTATTTGCATTTCGTCTAGTCAAAGTTGCATTTTCTCTGCAAATATGTACGTATGCATTTTTATAATGTTTAGTTTTTCTAATATTGATTCCTCGAATTCTTTATGATTCCTGTATCATTTTCTATTAAAGTATCTTCAGTTGATTGTTCATTAATGTGAACACAATTTGACTTTTTTGATAAAATTTTTATTTTCTTAAGTATTCGTTTTTCAAAATTGTTCGAGAATATATAATTTATGGTACCTCTAGCACCACCTTTGGTAATCAATAATCAATTACTGATTTTTTATATGGACCGCTCATTACGTGGCGAAAAAGAGGGCGCTACTCAACTCGAGCGCATCGATCGCACATCAATAACCAACTGGCGTGATCGACCCCCCGGGGCATATTGTAGATATATTCACACCATACATTCAAACGGCAACTAATCATTTCATTTGAAAATGAGAATGATGCGTCGCATGATTGGCATATCAATCGCCTATAATTGATCAGACATCGAGATCGATGAAAAAGGCGTGCATTTACTCTCGTCATATTGATAACTATATTCAGTATACTCGAGTTTACTCAAGTGTGTACCTTACTAATTTTTTACTCTACTCATTCGTACAAAGCTTTGTGATAAATAAATTGTTAAGTCCACTCACCAAGTGTTTTAAATTATTGTAGTGTGAGATAGAAAGAGAGAGCGTGATTATGTTAATGAGTGAATGTGTGTGAGATAGAAAGTGTGTATGCGTGCGCAGCAGCTAAGCGACGGCGAATGAGGTAACGCCTCCCAGCTAGCTAACCCTTGACAGGCCAAGCAGTCTCGGGGAGGCCTCCCTGACTTAAACATCGATCAAGATTAATTATTAATACGTCATAGAATAAACCCGTATAATCAGTCACATAAAGTGTTTTCTCTCTGATACTATCCTTCCCTACCCGTCTTTCATAATTGTGAATAACGAAAACGAAATATTGAAAAAATGCCTGAAAGCTACCTTAAAAGACGGAATTGAATATGAGTACAATGAAGAAAGTAACAGGAGATGTATAAAAACGCTAGGTGAAAAAAGAATAGAATTTTGGAATAACAAGGGTTGGTCTGATAATGGAAAATAAAAACAGAAAATGTTGATAATATATGGAAGGAAATAAATTATTCTTTTTAGAACAACAGCAGCAAAAAAGGCTAATAAAATTGGAAAAATTGGAATATGCCAAAGAAAATAAAAACATCATACTAGACAGACTTAATGAAAGAAAAAGCATATACGAAAAAAATAGGATGAGAAAAGAAAAATAAGGATGAAACCCCACGTTAGATTTGGAATGGGCAATGAAGTCAGAAATAACATACACTGGTTGAAAGAAGAAGAAAAAGTCCAGATTATGCCATAAAAGCCAAGAATAAACAACAAGAAAGGAAACAAGAGTAAACACTCACGACTACACTCATAATAACCTGAATTAAAACATGATAATAATAATAATAACATGAAATACTGCAAAATAAATAACACTGTTAAAAAAATATATCAATATAACAATGTAAAAATATTGTTTAATAAACTATGTATTTATATATATATATATATATATCCAATACAAAAATTAAAATATTGCGACAATATTTAAATGATAGCTCATGTTTTAACATACGGTCATCAGCCTTACTCATCGTAATTTTTTCTAATCACATTTACGTAACCACAAGATTTGCAATTCATCAATTCATATTGTCCTTTCCCGACCATTGGAGACTGGCCGATGCAAGTGAAATAAACAATCTTCGATCGAAAGCGCAAGAAATATCAATAATCCATGGTTTTTATTTTACAGGTTTAAAAAAATATAAAAATATTTCAATGACTGTTTGAGGCTTCAGCGTAATTTTAAACGGCCTTTGAGATTTTTCGAATAGATAGAATGTTGAGGGCTATAAATTAGCAAAAATTACATGCTATGGCCGCATAACCTTCTCAGAGGTACAAATATGTATTGTGGACAAGTATAAGGGAAACAGATTAGCAGTTCTTTTTTATCTTCCAGCCACTATCCTTCTTGACAACATTTTCATAATGAAACGAACGCATCAATGTAAAACTTTAAATTTAACCTAATGTAAAATTTTTCCATGTTTTGTGACAGATCAATGAAAATTAAAAATATGTAAATTTTCAAATGAGTATTAAAATAAATACTATATGCATGGCGATCAATAAATAATAATATACGTGTTTCATTAGTTATATTTTACAATTTCACAAAAAAATATTTTACAAAAACAAGCATTCAGAAATAATGTTATGATTTACGAAAAATTCAGTTAATATGTACAAATATATATATATATTCCAAATGAGATTTTCTAAACGTATGAATTGTATATATCTTAAAGAATTAAATGTGAATAACAGTAAGTAGACTTTGACAGATAACATATAAGTAAAAAGTAAAATCAAAAGTAATAGGGTGAAGTGGTATTCCCGCTTCATTGAGGCATCTAGAAAAAATGGCTTAGCCTGGTGCTCCGGCCATTTTTTTTTACTACGTTCAATAGCTACAAGGGATCGAGTACAACTAAATGTTTCCTTCCGCTACCACTACTAAGCGGTGAACGAACTATGCAAGGCGCGCGTTCTAATCCCATTCCAACGCTCTCCATATGTATTGCCGCCAGCATATATCTAGAAAGAACTTTCCTCTTCCGACTGTCACTCTCAGGACTTGCTCAACCTTATTAGGGAGCAAGAAGTATGCAGGCTCTACCCCTTATGATTCTTTCCATGTTCATGATTATTTTGATTTATTTTAATTGATATAATGATATATATGGCTCTTGATTATAATAAATTTGCTTTTAACGCTTGATTCACGTATTTATGAGAAAATTGTAAATATAAAAGATTAAATCAACTATGAATTAAATAAATTATTTATAAACTCATGATTAAAAAATAAATTCACCAGTTAATTATAATTTTAACGCAATAAATAGTTTTAAATTATGTACAAATTTACTTTTATTTTGAACAAAGTAATACAATTTTTAAATTATCTGCGTACAAAAGAAAATTTAAATTTCAGAATTTTTAAACGTAAAAAGGGGTAAAATAAACGTATAATAAAAGTATCATGAAAATTTTCAAACAAGGCCAAATTAAACATAAATAAAACAACATATTTTAAGTAACTAATTTTAATTTAAAAATTTGCGTATGCAGGGGAACTTTATAATCTGTACGTGCCAATATGATTCAAATACTACAAGTGGCTCTTGTACCTGATAATACTCTGCATATGTAAAAAATATTTTTCTAGTTATAGTTTTTTATATGAAATAAACGATTATATTATAATATCTTATAAACTTACAATAACTTATTATTAAAAATATACGTTTGGATTATTCCAAAAAATCTTAATGTCACTATAAATATTTAGATGATAAAAGTTGTTATCTTTTTAACTAAAAATTTGTAAATTAACTTGTGTTTACAAAATCTTTTATTAAATTTATTAAAAATTATAAAATTCCTCTATTATACATTTCTTCTAAGCACACACAGTGTCAATTGGATACGTATGAAACTATATAACAACTGTTAAGGATGTTAAACGAAATATCTAAACAATAGATTGCAAATTGTTAATAAAATTTAATAGCTTGCAAATAAAAAGGTTAAAGAATTAATATTAAAATATCAATCAGTGAGTAACACAACCATGTGGATAAAACATATCTAATGTTTTTAATTCTTTTACTTAAATTAATAGATAAGTAAAATAAAGTTTATTTCAGTTTCGATCATCTCAAGAAATGGAACTGAATTATCGGCCTACGCAATTTATACATTCTTAATTTTTGTTTCAGTTTACTTAAGATACAGTTAATAGGTCAACTATAGTTTTTTCTAAGTGTAAGTAATAAGGGAAGTATTCTAATACTATTTATTTTATTACCCTCAAGCTCGTTTTAAATGTCTTGTTTACTTTCTTCTATCTTATAATAAATAAGAATAAATACTTGTAATTTCTGTTAAAAGATAATATTATAAGCTTTAAATGCTCTAACGAAAAATTTACAGGTTTTTAACGTTGATTGAATTATTAAACTTATAAAATAAATGTTCCGATCATGTGTTACATTATAGATTTATGAATATTGGAATAAGAAGCAAATTTTATATTTTTCTAAAATAGTTGTACCATATAGACATGTGAACTTCTTTCAAATCTTGGCGCGGAAATTGTAATAATTTTTGTTTAATTTTAAGTAAAAACCACGTAAAATTATATCAATAGTATATTCATAGTATCGATTTAAAAGCTCTGATAAAATGAATTTGTAATTTTTTAATTTATAAAATTTGATTTACAAAAAATTTATATTTTTGTTTGCATTAATTCCAGCCAATATACATTTAGCCGTTAAACCATGATCTCTACAATAAAGTATTAACTTTTTACATACCTAGACTCCTCGGTACATATAATGTATCTGGCTATTGCTATTTATACTAATCTCTTCTATCTCCTTATTCCGACTTTCTGATTTTACCATTGCTTATGGCATAACTGTGAATCGTACGCTATATAGTTTGTGGAGAACAGTCACGTTTCCAATTTAATTTTCACAAAATTTTAATTCTTGTAAGTATGATAATAAATTTCTATGATCTATTATTAATCGTTGAAAAACATAAAAATAATTTTTATATAAGTTAATAATAGTTAAAAAACATATAAAAAAAGATATTTTTAATGAAACCTAAATTGTACTTTTTATGAATAACGTGTTTTATTAGAAACATACGTAAAAATTTGGGCATATTTCACACGTATATATATATACACAAGTTTGTAAAATTATTTAGCACACGTAGTTTCGCTATTACTTTATGATGTACATTATGTAAGTTTACTTTGGAAAAGAGATAAAATTGGTAAAGAATGTTAGTCATATCATTCTAGATATTTTTATATAGATATGAAAGATGCATAGTTCCTTAATATTATTTCTATATGTTTAAATTCTTTTTATGCTACTACAAAATTCTTTTATATTTCATATATTTTATTACCATTCACCTTGAAGAACATGTAATTAATCAAATTTCAAAAAACTATTTACATAAAAAATGTTTTCAACATCAAAAAGTTATTTTTCACCTTATTAAATGAATTTTCATTTATTTTTAAAAGTAATATTTATATATGTAAAATTTATGACAAAAAACTTTTAATATTTTTAAAAAGAAGGTAGAGAATTATTATATTTGAAATTTATATGTAAATTTATATAACTTGTGTTCTTTTCAGATTTTTAATTATAAAATTATATTAAAATTGAAAAATTTATATTTAATTTATAAATATTTTTTTAAACTTTAAATTTTTTTATAGAAACAAATAAAAATGCCTGTTCTATCGATTCAAAAGCAGGCACCTGCATTCAAAGGAATTGCTGTAATTAACGGCGAGTTTAAGAAATTAAACTTTCTGATTTCAAGGGCAAATATGTTGTTCTTTTTTTTTACCCTCTTGACTTGTAAGAATATATTTATTATATTAAATCTATATAAATGTTTTTTATTATATTTATAAAGTAATATTTATTTTAAAATATACGAGAAATAGTATAAATAGTATGATTTCTACTAGAAAAAATAATGCATAGTGAATGAATAATATAAGATTATTTTTATAATTAAATAATTTTTAATATTTTATAGTACATTTGTCTGTCCAACTGAGATTATTGCATTTTCGGATCGTGCTAAAGAATTTGAATCTATTGGAGTGCAGTTAATAGCTGCATCTACTGATTCTCATTATAGCCATCTTGCATGGATTAACACACCTCGTAATCAAGGAGGTTTGGGTCAGATGAACATTCCACTTCTTGCTGATAAAAGTGCAAAAATTGCACGAGATTATGGTGTTCTTGATGAAGAAAGTGGTATTGCTTTCCGTGGTCTGTTTATCATTGATGGAAAACAAAATCTTCGACAAGTTACAATTAATGATCTTCCTGTAGGAAGGTATATAACGATATAATTATAAAATTAAATTTATTTCAAGAGTTGTTAAATAATTTATAATGTTTAAAGGTATATAGGAAAGCCTTATTTATTCATATTTAATTTTTAATTCATTGTAATGGTTAATAAGAGAATTAAACTTTATAAATTATAAAAATATTTTTATTGCTGAATTACATATTTTGCAAATTTAATTGTTAATATTTTTTTAGAGATGTGGATGAAACTTTAAGATTAGTACAAGCATTTAAATTCACTGATGAACATGGTGAAGTTTGTCCAGCAGGCTGGAAACCAGGAAAAAAAGCAATGAAGCCTGACCAAATTGGTTTAAAAGATTACTTTAAGGATTCATAAGGTGAAGAAAGTAATGAGAAAAACAATAAACATTATAACTATCCATATATTATAAAAATTTTAATATTTACAAAAATTACAAAAATTTTTATACAATAAAATTCATGTTTATTCTAAAACGGTTTAATAAATATATTTTTTTAACAACTCATTAATTTTTTTATTTTTCTCAATGTTTTGTTTTGTTTATATTTATAATTTGTTTTCCATTACAAATAAAATTTAATAATTTGATATGAATTTATTCATATTCTCATATAAATTAACTTTCCTGTTTTTTAATTAAAATATCTAATTAGATAACCAGAAAGGGAAACATTTTCTTTTACCAAGATAAATACTGTAAGCAAAATATTAGTTTTGTCAATGAGCTCTAAACTGTTTTTGGTAATTTAACATAGAGTTAATTTCAGTGAGTGCCAAATAACTATAAGTCCAAAATATTTAATATAGGTATTAATATCAAATTTATACTGGAAGAGAAATAAAATTTATAAAAAATTCTGCATATTAAGCATATATTTGAGAAGAAAATAATAAAGAAAATCAACATATAAAGTATTTATCAAAAACTGCTACCTGGATAATTGGTAAGGCATAAATTATAGGTAAAAAGTGTTCCAATGAGGATTGAAAATATAAAGTTATTTTGAATATATATTGAAAATATATAGGTAAAAAATATATAGTTATATATAAGTAAGGATCGTGTAGACTTGGAGGTTTATCGAAATGACTTATTGCACTTATATAATTTTGTAGAAATTATTTAATATCTAATATTATTATAAGTATACAATAATTTTACAATACTTTTAATTATCAAAAAAATTAAGTTTATAAAATAAGTGTCGCGAAAGTCTGTGTTTGATATTGTTTAAGGCTGAGTCTGTATTTAGGTTTAATCTATTAATTTCGGGAGTGAAGACGTTTTTTATATGATCGGGTTTATAATAATGTGCAAGTAATGAAATTTCGATGAGATAAAAAGTTCGAGTCAGGTAAATAGTCGTTTGTAAAACGCTGTGAAAAGTAAAGGGGCAATGCTGGAAAATAGTATTTCGGTAAGATTTTCGTGTGTCGATGCATAGCAACAGAAATAATTGAGTGTTTGGTCAAATAAATAAGGCGGTGAACAAATTTGGGTGCACGATAGATAACGAAGCGCGTTTATAGTACCAATACTTTCATTTACGCATTTACTAGATGTGTAGTTTATTTCGTGTAAATAATACAGGTAAGAGAAGTTTACTCGGTGGAGGGAGAAATGGATTAGCACTTAGTAGACGGATGCACGCAATAGAATAGATGCATACATTTTGTATGCGCGAGTAGCGTAATAGTATGTTAGTACGTTACATATATTTATATTATTATTATTCATTACGAACAAACTTTACATTGTTATTTCAATAAATACATTCTCATATACTCTATTTTTTATAGCAATATTGTACATCACTTAATACTTATAATTATAAAATTTTATATAATACCATATTATTTTTTTCTTTCTTCTTTCACCAACGTTCTATTCAACTACATTCTGACTTTTTTTCTTATCTTAGCTATATTTTCTGCTTTCATTGGATTTTGTATATTTTACATATATCTTTCGTTAATTCTCCTTCCCGCGTTAGCACAAAATTACGCACTTAAGATTTGTTTAATTTCACTCATATTTTCAACAATTTTTAATTATTTCTTTAACTAATAACTTTTATGTTGCTATTTACAACAAATATAATTTCATTTCATAATCTTTTTATTATTTTATGCCTAACTTAACTATAACAATAACTATTGATAGTTTATGTTAAAATTAATTTCTTTCTTATCAAACATTCGCATATTTAACTATGTAATAATAATAATAATAATAACAACAACAACAACAACAACAACAACAGCAACAATAATAATAATAATAATAAATGATTGTACTAATTGAGCTTGATTTTAAAAGTTAAACTATAAATATTTATTTTATCCAAAATTATACATTCTTTTTACATCGTTCTTAAACTTTAAGAAAGAATTGCGTTTTATTGAATTCTATAAGGTTTCATTGATAATTCGAGTCTACTATACTGCTTAATTGATGTTCTTTATTCTTCTTTCTTTTTCTCACCACAAGTATTTTGTTTAGTTTTCTAAAGTTGCTTTTATTCCTGCTCAAACATTCTCTCTAGTTTTTTTCTTTTATATCTAGTATGTTACATTCTTCATTAATGTATTCTGGTGTTTTATGTTTTGTTTCACATAATCTGCATTTCTTTTCCTTTTCTTCTAAACATATTATATTCACATTATTTTCATCATTTATATGAAAATAACAATAATAATAATAATATATATATATATATATATATATATATACTCTAAAGTAAATAAGTTTGGAACTCTGGTAGAAAATGGTTAGGGAAACATTTACAATATAATTTATTATTATATTATATACAATAATATAAACTCTTTCCATTTATAACGTGCAAATTAAAAATATAAAATAAAAATTTATGTTTAACAGATATTATTAATATTATTTTTATATACTTGTAAAAAAAGATTAAAACCATTTAGATGAATTCAAAGAATTAAATTATATTCTTTATTTTAAATTCAAAAAGTATGATAAATCAGAATATTATTTATTTAAATAAATATTTAAAAATTATTGAATATATTTATTAATATTATTCTTTTTCTCTCTTAGTTTAATTATAATTATATAATTTGTAAACTATATTTTATATTGTACTTAATATATAAATTCTTCATTCATATATCTAGAATTTTTTTATTGTTAAATTTATACAATTATCTCTTCAATTTTCTTTTGTAATATATGTATTTTATATATAAGATCTATGGGTAAAAAGATAACAATTTTTTTAGAGAAAAAAGAGAAATAATAATAAACAAGAATAAAATATAGATATAAATAGATATTATTATATATTTTTATAAAAATATTAATGAAAAATTGTTTATTGATAACAAAGAAATATTTATTATGGTTTGTTGATAAAAAGTGATTAAAAGTTAGTAGAATACTTGAAAAATAATTTTAATCTACTTACATTATTATATAATTATATTATAAAATTAACACCGACAAAAGTGTCAACATAAAAATTGCTTATCCGATATTGTCCTGCCATTGCATGAAAAACAATTAAATCTATAAACCACATACATATTACTCTCAAAAAATTTATCCAATAAAAAATTTTATTTATACTAAGCCTGTGTATTAAATTTAAAACAATTCTTTATGTTTTAAATTTAATAAAATTAAAATATAACTTTTTATATACAAATTATATTTAATATGTAAACTATATATATAATTTTTTAAATTTATTAAATAAATTTAAAAAACAATATTATTTAATTATTATTTTAAAAGATACGTACATAGATCGATGATAGTGACTACAATTTTAATGCAAGAATATAGAAAGTAACAAGCAAATATGCTTCGGGTAGTACAAAACTCATAATAATAAGCAGTACTATAATTTAATTATTATGAAATATTTAGACAACTAGCCTTATCTATCCCTTTCTTTCCCTCATCTGATCCCACATATATACGCACCTTCAACAAATATTATATCAAATATGATAATTACTATTAGAAATATCAAAATTTTATATTTTATGATTTATATTCAATCATAATAAAAAACCGTTTTAATAATTATTTTTGTTAATTATATTAATTTGATTATACAAAATAAAAAAAATCAATAAATTATGAAATATACATTAATAACATTACGAATACGTTATTTATTATTTTTATTATTGAACTATTGTTTTGAAAAAGTAAAAGTATTAAAATATAATTATATTGATTAATTATAATAAATTTAATTTTAAAAATATGCTATAAAAATTAATTTTTTATATAGCTATAAGATTTTGATATTGATAAAAAAATAGTTATTGAGGTAGTTGCGATAAAATATAAATTTTGAAATAAATCAATGAATAATGTTATTAATATTTATTAATAAAAATTAAACTAGTGAGCTTTACTTAATATAGTACTTTTAATTACTTTGTATTAGAACATTTTTATTACTTGTAATAATTATGAGTAATTATTAGATTAATTTAATCGTTGTTGTTTTATTATATTTTTAAACGAAAATATATGCGAATAAAACTTTCTGAAGTTTAAGAAATACGTTTGCAAACTAGTACATTAGTAACTGAAAGATGCAAAATTAAAGATATTAAATTTTTTTCTAGTTGTCTTACTACAGACATTTTTAATATTTTGTTCATTTCTTTTCTTTATTTTCATATAGATTAATAATTCAATATTTCAGTTAATAATTATTTAAATTAATAAATATAAAATTCAAATTTCATGTACCGACTATATATATATATATATATATATAGAAAAGATATAAAGGATTTAATATAATATTAAGATAAATATTCCAAATTTCAAATTTTGTATTTTTATCTTCAATTCATATTACGCAATTAAATTATTGCGTAGCTTCATATAAATTAAAGATTATATGAGGTGTTGAAACTAGTGCTTTTACATTTTTAGAAAAAATTTAACAAATTTCTTTGATCAATTTTTAAATTGTTACATTTTTAATACAAAAAGATTACATTTATATAGGAACATGTGAAACGATTAAGGATAGTACTAAATAAATATAGATTAATAATATATTTAATTAAAAAATGATATAATTGTACAACTAAGTATTATAATTGTCGAAACCGATTGTCTCTTTTAATTAACTATGTCTTTAATAACTTTACAGGTTATTATATATACTAATTAATATTAATGGTTCTAAGGGAGGCCTTCCATATACTGACAGGCCTTTATTGGGTTAGCTTAAAGGAAAAACATCAATATAAATATAATGCCGTTCGTCATTTATCATTACGTACACACATACACATATGCACTCACTCATATACTCATACTCTCTCATTCTCATTTCCACATTTATACTAAAATTTTTAAAGGATTAATAATCTATGACCACATAAAGAATAAATATAAAATGTAAGAAAAATAATCAAAACAATATATAGTACTTGATTTTTACACTATAAATTAGTGAATTCATCATAAGGAACCACATTTATTTGTTTTACTATTTTTCTACTTCAATTTCTACTGAATTTCACATTGATATATTATATTTATAAATATTATTAATAATATCCTATTTTTATTATTTAAAAAGATGTAAAATACGTTTCTATTTATTTATTTAACTCTTTATCTGGGTAATGACACACGCGTGGGGAACATTATCTTTTAATTTTATTATTTTCCTGTTTTTTTATTAATATACACACCTACACATACACAACCACGCACTTTGGCCCACATAGTCCTTCATGCTTTATTTTTCTTCTTTGTAAATATTTCAAAAAGTTTATACGAAAGATGTGAGCTAGAAGAAAAGTATATATAGAGGTAGGTACGAAGCAAACTAAATGATATTACCATTCAATAAAAAATCATTTCAATTTTAACTTTATACTATTACGCTAAATATTTTTAATTTTAGGTAAAGGAGTACTATTTTTATTTCAACACTTGAGTTCCAAAATAACATTTTATTGATTTTTTAACTCAAATTTTTTATACGGGAATATTTTTAAGACAATTGGATTTTTTTATTAAATATTTATGACTATATCGTGTTATAAATTTGATATAAAGTAATAATAATAAATAAATATACGTGACAGTTTATACATATATATATACTTTTGTGTAGTAAAATATATACAAAAAAAGTTTTTTTTAAATATTTATTTTATTATACTATCATATGTATATTTTGCTTTAAATTTATTTTAACACTCCGCAAGTGTAATTTGTATGCATAAATTAATAAATGACTATTTAGTTGAGTAAAATATCTCTAATTTACTTAATTTCTTCCGTTTCATCATTATCGGAGACAATAAATAATTTATTTATATTTTACTATATTTTATAATAATATTGGTCAATTAACATTCTTATGCTAAAAATTGATTATTTATCTTTCAATAATTTATTATTAAGATTTAAGCTATTCATGATTGCCAATGCTATGTAAGCTAATACGACCAAAATAGAGTTGATAAATTTTTTTAGTTGTGTTGGATAGATGGAAGCAGAGCGCGGTGGATATATGTATAGATGAATTTTATAAGAAAAAACACACGTATTAATTTATTATAAAATAATACATTTTATATTGTATAATTGAACAATATTAACTGGGAATATTATTATTTTAAATAGTAGTAAATAGTATTGCCAATATATTGGTGAACGGTAAAAAAGCGTAAAAGCTTCTTACTGCACACGGAAGAAATGGTCGCGTAGATCAAAAGGGCTAACGGTGATTTATTACAAAGAAGAGTCTAAAACATGTGGCTGTATCAAAAGTGCATTTTTTTTAATTCGGTTTTGGATTCAGTTTTTTTATGTATAGTTTTTGCCACGTCCTTCTTTTTTCTCCTCTTCGTTGTTAAGGAAAACATGTGTCATTATTTAGTAGTACGTAAGCACGGCCGTTTTGTTTGTTCTCATTATCTTCTCATATTAGCAAATGTATCATAGTTCTAAAGTTTTGTAAAGGGTTAAAAAGAATTTTGGCGACAAATTTTAATTTGTCTTTGGATATATGACAACCCGGATATTTCAGATCTTTCTCCCGTACTTTTTTCTCTTCTTGGCGATGTTTGAACCCATAACGAATGATTTTATGGAGAGGTTGTTCCTTTCGTCATTTTTTCTATATTATAGAAAAAGATTGGAATATTGTTTTGATTATATTTTGGAATGGACTAGTTTAATATTGCCCTTGTAACTTTTTGTGTTTACGTTTAATGACAATATTTGAAGGAGAAAACTATATCGATTATCTCATATGAATCATTATAACGACAAGTTAGTTTCTTTGATTTAGGAAATTCTTGAGTTTTCAGATAGATTTTATCTCCAATGTTATAGTTTGAAAATTTTGTCTTTTTGTCATAATATTAATTATTTTGTTTTTTTTCTGGAATTAATTATGTGCTATCTCTAGCTAGTTCCCTACCTTTTCTTAATTTTTTTGCGAAGTTTATTAAATAGTCATGTAAATATAATTGAATACAGCGTATTTTGTAATTTCTGAGGAAAGAGTAAGTATAATGCTAAAATCTAATTGGTAAGGAATATAGTTTGTAGAACTATATGGTGTAGTATTGAATATATGAATAGAAAAGTAATTTAGATATTCGTTCAATCAGTTATTTTTTTGTTTATGGAATGTTTCTGATTGTCTACTACAGAATGGTGAGTCCTTTTTTAGACTCTAGTGGTTAGTTGATGGTGTGGAATAGTTTAAATTTGTCGCATTTTAAATAATTTTGTTAAATCTTTCAGTATTAGATGTAAAATTTTTACTTTGATAATTCGAAATACTGCCAGGTATACTAAACATACAGATGAATCTTGTGAAAATTTCAGCAGTGGTTTGAGCTTTGTGATTAGGTACCAGATAGGCTAATGTAAATTTCGATAAATCGTCTTGTAAAGTTCATCTTGTAAAATTCGTAGTAAATTGATTTTGTTTAATTTTTCTTTTAATAAGAGTTCTTTTAAATTCGTAAGACACTTAAATAAATTTTAAAGTCTGTAATAATCCCAATAGAAATTTTTTATGATTGAGATAGTAAATGTTACAATTATTGTTTTTGGTTAGGAAGACATAATATAATTTAAGGTTCTGAATTTCTAAGTATTCTTATTTATTGTATATTGAATTAAAATCTTTCAAGAATCCTTCTGAAAAATTATAATTTTTGAATATGCGTGTAACGTGATTGTTTTTCGCTGAGAACATAGAATCACGATTTTTCATTTACTTTGTCGTTAAGGATATTATTTGCTTTTAAATTCTCTCTAAAGTCATTATATGAATGGGTAAATATGTTCAGTGATACTGTAGATATAGTGGAATTAGTATTACAAGATATTTTTTTCGATTCAATGTAATTAATATTACAAAATACTTTCTTCAATCTTGTAGATTCAGTGGAGTAAGTATTGTTAATTAAAATAGAATTTTTATCACTTGAATTTGAAATTATTAGATAAAGATTATCTGTACCAATTTTGTATAATTCCTTAGAGTCCAACAGTTGTAGAATTCTACTAAGAGCGTCAGGGTTGCACTTTATCATTCCTACTTTATATTCTATGGAAAATTCATATTCTTCTAATTTTAAACTCTATCAGAAAAAACTTTAACAGAGATCTTTTAGATTAAATAACCATAATAATGATTTGTAATCGCTTATGATTTTGAATTTTCTCCCGCATAAGTATTGTCTAAAATATTTTACTGCCCACAGAATAGGGAGTAACTCTCTGATATAGATCTTATGATCCGTTCTTCTGTCTTAAATAATCTAATGCAAATTTACTAGTATCATTAATCAGTGTAAATTCTCTATCAAAATGTTGATATTGTAGGATAGAATTAGAAGTTAATTGTAATTTTATATTTTCAAAGGTTATCTGTAATGTATTTATCCAATAGAATTTGACAGCCTTTTTTAGTACAGATGTTAATGGTTTTGTGATTTAACATAATATATTTTTTATGAATCTTCAATAATATCCGATTAACCCAAGAAAAGATATGATTTTCTTTTTATTTATTGTATATTAATTACTGAATATTAACTACAACTTTAATTTTTTTAGGATCTGGTTTTACATCCTTTTCTATTATGGAGTGATCTAGATACATTTATTCGGTTGTAATTTTATATTATGTTCTTGCAGTCGTTCAAAATCACCTTATTTATTTGTTGTGAATATTTGAGAAATGTCTGTAGCAAATGATGTCGCTAAGTTAAGTAGACAACAAATTTCTTGTATTCATTTCATTATTGATATTGAACGAGAAAAACAAGCTGGAGAATTTTTTAATCCGAAATGTAAGTAACTTTGTTCATAATGTCTGAAATTAGTGGATAATGTAGTTTTTTTCTTATTCGAGGATCCATCTTTATGCAATGGAAACCTGAGGATATATTTAAAGTTGTGAAATACTTTAAATATCTTAAATAGACTATAATTTCGAAAATATTTGGAATAGTGAAAGAATTACCAATTATTATATCGTTTAATTTTCGATAGTCAATCACTGTACGCTATTTTTTATTTCCCTAGGCGTCAACTTGTGTTAATTTCTTTAAAAATGACCCAAAGGGGTGAATTTTCAAGGTGATTTCAACAGATGTATAATATCATAATATATAAGATCTGTTAGATTTCTTCTTGGTTTAAATGTTCAAGTTTAGGTTGGCTTTATAAAATTATGTTTGATGAAGAATTACTTAATTTAGTTTTATTTATATTTATAGCAGTATAAGTGAAATAATTAATACACTTATTTTCAAGTTAATTATTTATAGCTATATGTAACTACAAAAATATATATATTCTTGAGTACGCCGTGGTCACCGGGCACGAAGCCCTTTTCCATTTTTTGCTTACATGCTATTTAATATGTTTACTTAATATCTAAGTAAAACTAAAACTAAAGGCATGTGTCTGTCGACACTCGAAAGTACGAGACACCCGATCTTTATTGCAGTTCGAGCCGCGTCGAATTGTCATAAAACTCGCCACGCGGCGAACAATTATCAGGACCGTTGTTATATGTAGCGCGTACTTTCTTCGAGTACATGCCACATATTCATAATTCTGCAATCTAGATCAAGCGGTTCGATTTCGATAGATGATGTATCTATGTCGTTTTCGTTTGTGTTCAATATGGATATTCTTGCTTTAGAGAATTAATCGACTTTACGAATACTTTAGCAGATGTGTGATCCGTTTTCGAATATCTTTTGATTTATTGCCTTTTGTAATATTCATATTTAAAATCTTTATCTTAATGAATGTTTTAGATCTAGCAAGAATGTTGGTAAATTGATTATACTTAATATTAATTAGAGAAAATTCTTTAAATTGAAAATGTATCTTATGAATATTTAATAGAAGTTGATTATTATTGAGTTAATTATATCCTTTTTGATTGTCAATAATCATACCTAAATTGAATGGTATTTGAAAACGATCCTATACGATATAAAATAATAGTTTTGTAAGGAGTATGCGGACTTTGAGGTTTTAATTAAATGAATTTGGTTTCACATGTAAACTTTTAAAATGATTTAATAATAAATCCCTCGTTACAATGACTGAGTTCTTGTTGTATTTAATTTTGACAGAGATTGCGGCGTCCTATACGAGCATGTTTTGTTGAAGTAGAAATAATAATAGGCGCTGCTCGCTTGCAGGCAGCTCTTTTTATATATTTTGAGTGATTGAATGCGCTTATAAAAATGCTTATTTTATGTTCTAGAAAAAAAATACTGTTTGTAGAATATAATATTTCGCTGAGTAATTTTTAATCGAAAAGTTCCTTATTATTTTACAATTCAAAAATCTGCGAGTAATATAAGAATCGAGAAAATGATATTTGTGTGTTTAGCAGCAGTAAAAGAGTGAAAAAGTGACGATATTGTAAAGTTTTGTTTGTCTCGTTTTTCTTTCATATTCGTTCGAAAAGTGCTAGTGTAGAAGATTTCTAGTAGCGTGTCCGACAGTGTGTGTGTGTGCGCGCGCGCGCGCGCGTGTGTGTGTGTGACGTAAATGTTTATAAGGATATTACAGTTTTATTAGATTTGTTATTTGATAATATATTAATAAAACAATATCTCGATGTTTCAATATTTTCAGTAAATAAATCACTGATTTTGACTTTGACATATACGTACTAATCGATATAATTTAAAAAACTTTAAAGTTTAATATTGATTTATAAGCGTGCGCATCGATTAATAACTCAATATTTGAACTAATAAATACTGATTTTTAATTAAATTAAAACTTAAATAATTTACCTATACAGGATGCAAATTTACAGAAATTAATGGATGAAAAATCTATAAAATTTGCAGCCAATAGAGCAAATATGGTATTAAGAAAAGTATTTAGCGATCATATGATGAATTCAAAAAGAAAATTGAAGTATTGGTTGGTCTGATAGAAAACGTATTACTATACGGAGTCAAAATATGGGGGTGGAAATGTGGTATTGAAATAAACATATTCAAAAGAAATATATAAAATATATGTTTAATTTGGATAATTATATCTGAGATTATATCATCACATTGGGCACAGAAAGAACTGGGATAAAAATAAAAGCAGTAAATAAAGCAATTAAGTTTGTAAACAAAATAATAAATACCGAACTCTACAGAATCATCAAAGAAAGGATAAAATTAAAAATTAGACAAACTGAAGAAGGAAAGAATTGATATTAATAGAAGAATAAAGAGAAAAATACTCCAGACCAAGAAAAAGAAAGAAAATTAAATAATGAGAGGAAATTATGAAGCAAAAAGGATAAATTTCTAATAGAATTTTATAGTCGAGTTAACATTAGAGGAAGGAAATAAAAATTATAGAACTTATATATGAAAAAAAATCAATAGAATTAGACCCACCATAGTAAATTTATTAAACAATCTAAAAAAATCACAATTTATTTAGAAAAATTTAGGAGAAAATATAAAAGAAATAAGATATGTTTATAATGTGGAAACAACATTTTAAATAAAGATATTGGTCAGATTTATGAATACACAGTATAAATTGTTTGTAAATAATAATAACAATAATAATAATAATAATAATAGTAACTAATAAACTAAATTTAAACCATCGTATTTTTTTAAAACTTGGAAAAATGTATTGTAAATTTAATATTTTTTATTTTTTAACTATTTATAATTGTGTTATTTTTTGCCAAATTTATTTTAATCTGTGCATCTCAAACAAAACGATATATTTTTAAAATGTATAATACATAAATTATTATCTAATAAATTCAATCCGATTCTGATATATAAGTTACGTCATATATAATGTGTTCATGGATAAATTCAAATAATTGATATTCACATATAAATCTTGGATATACTTTATTTCTATTATAAATTGATTGTAAGAATCATGTTTTATCCAGAGCATAGATATAATTGAAAATAGGAAATATTGCATTGATGTGACATCCATGGTTGAATGCACCGATGTATGGAAGAAAGTACAAGGTTTTATTTGTGAATTCTTCTAGACCTTTTCTTATTCTTCATCTCTCTAACTTATATATTCTAGTTCAAAATAATGAGCTCATTCTTTTGTAACTACTATGCAGTAGTTTTTTTTTTATTATGCATTCTTTTGTCTATATAAGTAGGTAATTACACGTTAGGATATAGCGAAGGTACAGTTCTTTTCTGTTCAACTGTTCAATAATAATATTGGCTTTTAGTTTGGTATGATTACAGATGATCTTAATATTATTACTTATGTCTTTTCATCTGATAAGTGAATTAGATAAGTGAAAGACGACGTTTATATGATAATATTTATGCTTGCAAATTTAATAATGTCAATCTTGTAAGTAACATGTGATAGCATTGATACACGAACAAAAACGCTCTTTTTTTAGAATGTTCAAGATAAAAAGTACTCACGTATTGTGTAAATAACTGAATTTACATACATAACATCTTGTACCTTGATTCAAATTGCGAGTCTTAGGTTGCTGTCATAGTAACATTTATCAACAGCAAACGTGAAACTCATTGTAGTGCGTACCCTACTTCGCGCATGCGCGTTAAACTACTGTCATGAAGTTTACGCTGCATGTATTTAAGATATTAAAAAAATTTCTATTAAAGTTTTACTACTGCATTTCTAAGTGCAGTATTTTGTTACACAATTTTGCCTGTAAATAAATATTGTATATGTACGTTGGTGTTAAATTTTGTAATGGTAATTCCTAACCTCAACTCGTCCTACACAAATACATCTAATTTTTCTTAAGAATGAATACTGAAGTTGGAACGTACTCTTGCGTCGTGATTTTACATAAATGATGTATTTGTCTTATATATAATATACATGTTTATTTTTCGTAGATTAAATTCTTATGTATTTTTAAGTCATAAATGAAATAAATAAATTTTTATATTTAAAAAAATGTTTACAAAGAAAATTGAATACTCTACAAAAATTAAGAATACTAGGTAACTATTTTTTTGGTTTTTAAAAGTTTCAATCAACTATATTTATTATTATTTTATAAAATCCTATTCCATCTTAAGTAATTCTCCATTTGTTTCTTATTTCAATCATTTTTTTTATTCATAAATAAAATAAAATTTCAATTACATTGTGTGAATAATTTTTTCCACAATTTTAAATTAAAAATTTTAAGGTTAAGAATATATTTTTTTAATATTAAACTATGTACTATATAAATACATTTTATAAATTTTTAAAAACTAATAATTGCAACTTTCTTTTTGTATTTTTCTTTCAAACTAGTAGTAATATTTAGATAATTTAATTTAATTTAAATTAAAAAAAGAAACTAATTAAAAAATAATTTACAAATTAAATTATATAAATCTTTAAACGTCATAATTTCATTAATTTTATTATATGTTTATAGAATTTTATAATGTCAAATCGTAATTGAATTGTATACTATTTTAGTTTTTAAAATCATAATAAAATGATCTTGTATTTATATGGAAATACCTATATATTATTTATAAATGTACTTTAAAAGCTTAATATATTTACATATTATTAATTAGTACAGTGTATCATATATTTCTAATTTTAAAACAATTATTTTATTCTACTTGTAGATAATCAATATTTTACAAAAAAAAAAATGGAATTAAATGGAATTGGCACAGGTCTAGGTGTTGGTGTGGGTTCTTCACCCCCTCCTTCCTCATCAAATAATGTCAATCCTAAAAAAAAAAGACGTACAAATACTAATACAGCTCAACCTACTCAGCGTACTACATCAATGCAAGATTTTGTACCTCCACCACTATCAGGATTTGGTGATACCGTTGTAGCTAGTAATCCTTTTGATGATATGCCACAACCAGGATTAAATTCTACTTTGCTTAACGGTCCACAGCAGATGCATCCTCATCATCCTCATCATTTAGGAAATTCACAAATGCGTGGAATGAATCCTTTAACAGGTGGTAATATAAACTCTATGATGCCTCATATGAGTAATGTCAACTCTATGAATAATTCAACAATCAGCAATCATATGACTCACATAGGAAATTTACCAAATGTAAATCATTCATCAATTAATAATATAAATCCAATGAATAACCTACGACCAAACATATCACAAAACTCAATGGGTTCTATTAATAATCATATTAATATGAACCATATAATGAATTCTCAAATAAATGCCTCTACAATAAATAGTCCAATTAATGGATTGAATCATAATATAGGAAGTTCAATTAGTGGCCAAATCAGTTCAACTATAAATAACATGAGCCCTAATCATATGACTAATAATACCTTAAATGTACCATCAATGAATACAACAAATACTGCTGTTCCACATAATACACCTCAAACCCATTCAAATCATTTAAATAATATACGTACTGGTTTAAATAGATCACATATGTCAATGTCAACTATAAATTCAGCAATGCCTAATACTATGCTCGGTACTAATCAAATGAATAATTTAAGTATGATTAGATCTCAAATAACTAATATTCAAAATATAAACTTAAGCCAGCGCAATCAGTTAGGACATATAGGTAATCCTATGAGCAATGTTTCAAATAATTTAAGTGGAAAATCTCCTAGTCATGGAATAAATATTGGCAATACAATGCCTCAACATGGAATTCAAGGATCTCCTTCATTAGGACCTAAACCAATACCAGAATCAACAGGTAAAGTGTATCCACCTGATCAACCAATGGTATTTAATCATCAAAATCCAAATGCTCCTCCAATTTCACCTTGTGGAGTTTGTCACAAAGAAGTTCATGCTAATGATCAAGCTATTCTTTGTGAATCTGGCTGTAATTTTTGGTTTCACAGACGATGTACTGGATTATTTGAAATTGCTTATGATTTATTAATGCATGAGGTATGTGCTGAGTGGGCTTGTGATAGGTGTATGCAATCAAAAAATGTATCTTTGGTGAAGTTCAAACCATAAAACGAGTTTTTCACTTTATATTAAGTTATATTTCATTTTTGAGAAGTATATTTATAAAAATATTTACATGCATACATACATAAAACATGCATATATATGTATATACTATAAACACATGATATATAAAAATATATATCTATTTTGATAATTAGATTTCATTTCCTTTGAAGATTATTATCATATTAAAATCATTAGTAAATAGCAAAATTATCCAAATTAACTAATAAAATATTTCAAATCTATATATATATATATATATATATATATATATACATACACACTGTTTGTATCTTTATATTTTGTAGATTTACATAACTAAATTTTATTCCAATAAAAATAAAATGAAAATTCAGAATTAAAAGTATTAATTTTTTTGTTTCTACATTCCTTAAAAATCTTTAAAATATTATAAAATATAAAATATTATACATAACTATAGAATTGTTATAAAAACTAAAAATGAAACTAATACAACTATTATAATTAATTTAATATTTAAAATATTAAATAAATGTTTTGGGATTTATTGATAAGAAAAAAATGTATTTAAATTACAAAGTTGTTCATGTAAGTAAATTAATGATTATTTTGGTTAATTAAACTACCTACTATCATTCAATTATATATTATAAAATATTTAAAATTATAATTTCAATCGATTAGTTTTATAATTGAATAAAAAATCAAAGGGGTTAGGTCCATGTAGTAGCTCTAAATAAAGAATTATTTGACAAGATTACAAATCTTAATCATAAGGTTTTTTATGTGAATAATATTTAATTAATAAATGTTTCAGCTTTTGTCATGTTTACTATATTTTAATTTTTGATAATATATCTAAATATAGTTTTATAGTTGCACAAGGCATATGTCAATCAAGTCATTGATATGAATATCTTCGACATTAGAATAAGAGATGTATGCGATTTGAAAAGTGATAAGTGTATGTCTAAAACAAACGTTCAGAAATAAGAATCTTTTTGAAAAATAATATGTAAAATTTTTATAAATAAATAATAGCATATAAAAAATAAATACAAATCAATTTAAATATCAAAATACGTTTTTAAAAGAAGTTTGATATATTTGTAAAATAAATATAATTTTTTGGAAATATCTGTTTACTATTTTTTTTCAAATTGCATAATAATATAAGAAATATTTTATGATGTCGACAACATACTGGGTAATACTTAAATTATTGATATATTTAAACATTTTATGGGACATGACTTATAAGTTTCGGTTTTGAATAAAATTTGTATCACTTTTTAAAAAATTATTTATTATTCTTAAATATTTATAATTATTAGTGTTTAGTTATAATAGTTTATTACAAGAATTAGTTCACTTTATTTGGAAAATCTCGACTCGAATTTATAATATGTTGTAGAAGTAATTATTTCTCGATATAGTAAAAGAATTGTTAAAAATAACCATCTTCAACAGTGAGAGGGACTGAAACAGAATCAATTTCTAGCTGTGTTATTACAGTCAGAACTGAACTATGTCAGTGAAAATGGAAATGAGTAGGTCAACGGTATAAAAAAAGTGCATTAGGAAAAAAAGGACAATAGGAATGGAAGTGAATTGAAGAACGGTATGAACTGAAGTGTGTTAAAAGTAGGTAGGAATAAGAGTGCGTAGCTGAAAATGTTTTTATATAAGGGAAATTTTAATTGTAAACAGTTTAAGTTTCGAAGAAAATAGATAAATATCAAAAGATTCAGAAACATACTTTTTCAACAGGATAGTTTGTACAACGATTTTTGGTAAAAAATATAGATTTAGATGTGATTTAAATATTATTTAATTTTTGAAGAAAGTGTATAGATATCGGAAAGTTTAAGAAAATGATGAAAAGAATTTAACTAAACAAGGATTTTCGGTACAATTTTGTGATGCAATTGTTTATATTTTATATGTTTAGTTTTGCAACTACTATTATATTACAGGTTGAAAATAAGAGAGAAGCTCGTGAAAGATACATAATTCGTGGAACTACAGTGAAAAAAATTTTGAATTAGTGAAGATTATTGAAGGTATAAATTTTGAAAAATGAACTAAAAAAGAAAGTGTTAAATTAGTCAATGGAATAAAGGCGAACAAAATTGAAGTGTTATAATTGAGAGAAAAATAAAATAATAAAAAACAAAAAAATGTGGTATGGTAGCCACGAGCCAAAAATTTCTGCGCATGTGCATAATAAAAAGTGATAAAATAGTTCGATTTAAATAGGCAATTTAAAATGAGCTAAAAGACAATAAAATAAGAATATGAGAGTAAAATGTATGATTACTTAGAAAATGCAAGAAAGAAAATTAAAGCACTGAACAGTGATACAATAAAAAAAAAAGACCGAAAAAGACATGAAAAACGCAATAACAAGATTTGAAGAAGAGATTAGAAATATAAAAGAGTTAAGAAGTGATGTAATTATAAAAATACAAAAGAATGAGATAATAATGTTATTTAAAAATCATATAAAAAAAATAATTGTGAAGATGTTTGTAGTTGTTTAAGAGAGATTGTATAAATTAATAAATAAAAAATTTAATGAGAATATAAATGATATAATATGTGAAAAAGATAGAAAATACGACAAGGAATTAAAGAAGTATAAAGAAAAAGATCAAACGTTAAAAAAAGAACTAGAAGAATATAATAAAAATACAATGACATTGGAGAACAATAATATAATAATAAGTAGAAAAAAGATCAATTGGAGTGGATAATGGAAATAAGAAAAAGAAAAAAGAGAAAATAATATTATGATATTGGGACTCAAAGCAAGGACTTAATTACATGGAAAGGAAGTTAATGAGTAGTTAAAAGGGAAAGTAGATGTAAGTGCTAAAATAAAAAAAGCATAGGCAAAATATAATGGAAAATTTAATTAGTGGGGTATCGAATTAGAAAAAGTAGATGATAAGAAAAAAATAATGAAAAAAAGGAAGAACTGAAAGGATTGAAATATTTCATTGATAATAATTAAACATTCATTCAGTGAAAAATAAGAAGAACCATAGTCAATAGATATAAAGAGTTTTATGCACAGAATAAGGTAATAGGTAACGAAATTATTTGAATATATAGCGAAAAAAATAAAGAATGGTTTAAGAGGAAAAAAGGGAATAGACCGAGATGAGAAATTTATTAAAATTAAGAACTTTATTAAAAAATACAAAATAGTGTTAAATTAAAAGTGAAAATATACAAAATATACAAAGAAGTAATGATTAAGGAGCAGTCAAATAGATTTACATTTTTCGAATCATGAAAAATTCCATATAAATTAAGAAAAATTGTTACAATTGCATTACATGTATCATAAAATAGTTTTATATCATTTATAGGGTGAAAAATAAATAAAATAATACAGAATAATTTGATATACTAGAAAGAATAAAAATTTCTCATTGATAAATTTTCGAAAATTGAAATATTTATTACAAGTACAAATATACATCGAAAAATCTAATATAATAAAAAGCATTTTATACAAATAATAATAGTAAAAGTTTGACATCTAAATAATTAAAGACGATTTGTTGGATATTTATTATTTATTGCATAAAATAGGAGTTTTTAAAGTGGACAAACATAAATATAAGAAGTCTAGAAGTAATTGGATGATCGATCTTTGTAAATTACGTTGTTTATATTCTAAAAAATAGAGCTATTTTACATTATTTTTTTAAAACTATTTGAGGGTAAATTAGTTGGGTTAATACATATTTCTTTTTGGATGTTCAATCTTTGTAAATTATGTTGTTTATATTCCAGAAAATAGAGCTATTTTACATTACAACAGTTTTTAAAAACTGTTTGAGGATAAATTACTTGGATTAATGCATATTTCTTTTTATTCACATAAAATTAAATAATTAAAATCAGTAACTAGTATTAGTATTCTAAGTAGTTTGTTCCTTTTCCAAATAATTTAAGGACATAATACAAAACAGAAAGAAAGTAACTTACTTATGCCGATCATGAGGATATTACTTTAACTTTAATAGAAGAAAGATCTAATATTTTGAGATAAAAAGTAATCGTTACAGACTTCTACTTTAGAATTGATAAATTGTCTAGAAAATCCAACCAGTTGTAGAAATGAGAATAAAGTACTGGTTTTTTTATAAAAATTATAATTGATATATCATAATTGATTTATTGTCAAATGTTGAGAAGAAATCAAAAAGGATGGAAAGATCAATTATTTATACGTAATTTTTAAATTGAATTTAAATAAGTAAAAACTAATATGTTGAAAAATGTATGAATATAAAAATGTATAAGAGAATATTATAATGCGTTATGACAATTATATATTATTCAATAAACATATCTATCCATCTGTCTTATAGTATAGATATTTTCACTGTAAATGTATATTTTTAACATATTTATACTGGTACGCCATGAACATTTGACTTGTCTTATTTAACTCTAAAAATACTATGAATATTATTATATTTTCATCTTATTTTATTATAAATAAAATAAAATATTTTTCACTTATCATTTTATATTTTTTTAATAATTTAGTAAATTTTTTCACGGTTATGTGCATATACTTTTATATGCATATTTATAAATTTGAAAAAATAAATAGTACATACAAAATACAAAAGAATATTTTATATACAATTTACTTTTTTTTTACAAATTATTTAAAATTAATATGTTAACTAAGTATATTAAAATTTGTAATGAAGCTTTTTCTTATAAAAAATCTTATAAAAAACTTAATACATTTTTAATTACAAGAATAATGTGTTTTGTTTCATATAATTTATAACCTGGTATTTAATAAAGTATAATTATATGAATAATTCATATATTAAACTTATTTATTAATTATTATACATTATTATATCAAAATTGATTATTATATTTAAAAATTAACATGCTATATTTTTCACATGTATCATGTAGAAAACATTTATTAAATTTAATAAATTTTTAAGATCTATAGAAAGTTTTGTAATTAAAAAATCTCGGTGACTTATATTGCTGAATTACACTTCAATTTTTTATTCTCTTTATATATTTCGGACTATGTAGTGTATCGCAGTAATCGTCTTCATTCTCCATGCGGGATTGTGATCATCATCTTGGTATACTGTTTTTTTAGACGCTCACTTGTTGACACCGAAATTGTCTCTGACCAGATAGTAAAATTCAATCTTCTATCGCCAAAAAATCTCCTGCGAATCTTCTTTTATTATTCCATAATCCAATACATTCAATAATATGTCCATCTTATTTACAAAGCTCTTCGGCGGATGTTAAATTCATTCCCATTATCGCGACTGAAGAATTTCGGTGACAAAGAAAGGTGCTACTCTCCTCCATCTTACTATCTCTCTCTCTCTCTCTCTATTGAAACTCTACTTTATCCTATCCACTTTTTGAGCTATTTTTTGAGCATCTCAGATATTAAGATTCTTTTATCTGGTATGAGGTCTACAAAGATTGTTGTGACTGCACTCGTAAACTTCCAGGTGGATCTGTGGTGGTGCAGCATGCAACGTCAACGGTGGCCTGATTAATCCCATAGTGCCATAAAAAGGTATCAAGTAACTTGATTGGGAATTCAAGTAACTTCCGAGGTTTTGGGTAGTAGAATAATATGAGTAGCAAAGAGCATGAAAAAGAGAGAAGGCCCCTTTGTCCCATTTAAAAACAATTTAGGATAGGCAATTACACTACTTATTATAGTTTAAAACGTCGAGGCTTTTTCCTTCTGAGATATATCGCAAAAAATTATATTAGAGCCCAATAGTAAATAGAGAAATAAAATTTAAAGTAATGCTATAGTTCGTGAGAAACAAAACACAATTTTATAATAAAAAGGCGAAAAGTTTTATAATCGAAATTTAGAATAAGATGGAATTAAAATATACACTGATTTTGGTAATCATAATATTATAAAATAATTGATTGAAAATTTTATTATAATTACTTATTATAATAAAAATAAGTCAATCATTAAATTATTTCAATAAGGCAAATGACAAAGTTTTATGTTACTTTGCGTCATTTATACTAATTTTATCATATCGGATAATTGTATTGATAACTATGATCAAAGTTGCAAACTTAAGTAAAATTATGCATTTGCATAATTATTCGATTACTTTTAAAATTTATTTATTTATATTGATAAGAACACGTTTATCAAATGAAAAAGTCAGCGTATCGATTTTTTTTCGGGCAAGAAAGCTTTTTTAATGACGAGAATATTTTTTCTTGCTTCTATATTATCTATGAATAATATTTTATTATCTATGAAAGGAAAGATACTTTTCTAGATGTAAGAAATAATTTCTATATTTTAATATTATAAAATTCATGGCTCTTCTATAGGTTTTGCATATTCATCTCAGCACGCATCAAGTTGATGGCACTACCTGGGATGTTTTCTGGATTATCTAATTTGGCGGAAATACGGATTCGTATTTGAAAAATTGTCGCACTTGAACGGATTACCTGCTGGTATTGTATTCCATTCCATTATGTCTATATAACTCATTGCATAGAAACGTGAACTTGTGTTTATTAATCGGTTAATATCAATGGGCCACTAGCTGGCCAGTGGATATATTTTATATTTGATCGGTAATATTGGCTTTTGTAAAATTCAAAATTATAAATGACTTGACCTTCGAAATATGATAGGTAGTATTCGTATCTTAGAAAAACAAAAAAAAAATTAATTATGAAATCAATAACAGCTAAAGTAATAAACGGTAAAAATAATTAAATACCAATAAAAATAAAATAGAAAATCCATAAATTATAAAAATGAACAGAAAATTTCTTCAATATTACTTAAATTTGATTAAACTAGAGGGTAACAGATATATTAATGTATTTATTAATTTTACGTGTTCATTTTGTCCAGAAATTCATTAAATGACAATTTGAACACTTCAATCTCATTTAAAAAAAAAATTTCATAAATACATTTGAAGAACTAGTATTTTAGCGTTTTTTTCTTTATCCCAACTTTTTTTTATTATTTATAGATTTTCTTTAAATTAATTTCTATAAATATTTCTTGCTTATTTTATTATAGTTAAAAAAGCTCTTTTTAAAACTTATATACGTCTCAGTCAGATAAGCATAGTATAGCTTTACCAGTACTGTTATTAAAATTTTCTATTCTAGTTTCGTTATTTCTCTTTCACTCACTCACTAATAGATGTCTATACACACTCAGGCATACACGCCACACGCATACTACCCACAACTCCACATACCCACCCACCCACACACACACACACGATATACTGGTATTTATACTGACGAAAACCATTTAGATTTTGGTCACAGAAGCAGGCTGCATATCTACAACATTTCACCACATAGGAGTATTAAGTACATTACTTCATTAAGAAAACTCAATAGCGAAGAATTATCTTAAAAGATTAAGGAGGTTTGAGTTCGCTGCATAAGCAAAAAGTCATTCGGCTAAAAAAGTTTGCTCCGAAGCGAACCAGGGTAATTCTGGTACGTAAAATCTTTTAACTCCTCGTCGACAAGCAGCGACGCTGTTAGTGTCATTACGGCTTTTCAGTTTTTTTATATTCAAAGTACGGTGATTGGACTCTTGAGTTATCTTGAGTTTTTGGGTTGAAGTATATTATAATTAATAAATAAAACATTTATAGAGTACTATACAGTATGATTATTATCGCGAAAAACTCTTCAATAAAATTCAAGGAAATTCATTTCAATAGGTATGAAATAGTTTGGTAAAATGATCTTAAAATAACTCATTGTGTAATAATCAATACGTACTTTTTATTTAGGTATTATAGATATGCAAAATGTAGATACATGCCATATAATTACTTAATTAATAAGTCTTCAGCATTAATCTAAATATGAATTGACCTAAAAATCTTTACTAAGTAAACATTATAAATTTACTTTGAAGCAATATAAAATATGTGCAAATATTGAATATATGAATTGTAGTAAGAAATCAACGGTTAATTTGAGTAGTGACTAGATTGTAAGGTTGATAGTTACAATTTAATAGTTAATTCAAAAGTTATGAACCATAGAGAATAAAAACTCTAAAATCATAAAGATTCATTTAATTATTTTGATTGAATAGTCACTAGTGCTAGTGAATTTTTCAAACAATATAAGATTGTAATTGTTAATATTTCTCATTTAGTAATAAGCATAATTAAAAGAATAATATAAATCCCAGATATATATGATTCGTAAATAAATTATCTAGATATTTTTAGGACTAATACAAGTAACATCTATAATATTATAATAGATTAATGAGTCAATGATTGATTGATCAAAAAGATTCGATCGAGTGTCCAATTTAAAATTGCAGCTTAATACGAATAACTCAATTAAATTAAATCTACGATTTTCAAATAAATTTTAGATATAATATAAAATCTTTTGTATATATATGTTAAAGTCGAATAGCGTGGAGGAGTGGGATTAGGGTACAATAAATAAGTGATTTAATAAGTGTTTTTTTTAAAAACTGTTTATTTCCTCGGCACTCAATTATTTTCTTTTTAAAACAAAAAATAGATTTTGGATTTAAGGGCCAAGGAGGCGATTTCAAGAAGGATCGAGCCATAAAAGCTAAAAAATAGCTCGTCGCTTCCGCTTATATTATCGCCATTGCCTCCTTTTACATTATTTCGTCTAGACTTTGTTCCTTATTTTTTTTTTTTTTTATACCTTAATAATAACGTATATATTCGATCTTAAAATTTAACCGTAACTAAAACCGGAATATCACATGTAAAAAAAAAATGAATTTTTATTTAGAGGATTTATCAATAGTGATTTATGTCTAGAGCACCTTGATTCTTTGTACGAGTAATAATTTAGAATTAGCATAGTAGAAATGATATTGGCTCGATAAAAACTTACAAAAAAATTCTACAATCAAAGAAAATTCTATGTTTTATATAATGCAAGCAAATAAGGTTTATTGATGAGTAAGTTTATTTGATTATTTAAAATTTTAAACATCAGTTTTATTACTTCATATTCTTCTTTGTTGGAATGATTCAAAATTTAGTTATATATATTACATGTAGTCTTGATTTTTGCCCTTTTTAAAGTTTACTGTTTCTTCAAATAATTATTTAAAACAGATTATAGTGTAGACTGGAAGACATTACATGCAACATGTAAGCAAAGGACCCAATCATTGTTCGTCGCGCGCCGAAGTTTATGACAATTCGGCACGGCTCGAAATGCAATAAAAAGATCGGGTGTATCCTACTTTCCATGTGTCGTAGGAAACATAATTTTAGTTTTTAATTAGATTTTTAAGTATATATTTATAATAAATATCACGTAACGCGATAGGGCTTCGCGCCAGATGCCGACGGCGCGCACCAACCCTCGGATTCGTACAAATGGATTTATTGTACGCGTGCCTCTAAGCGTATACATACATACATATATATATGTATATATATCTTTATTTTGTAATGTTATTCGGTTAAGAAAAAAATAATATCAAAATAATTGTGTTCATTATTTTACCTATACGAAAACAAGATTTTATTCAAAGTATTAACCATGCAATGACCCTACGTTTATTATTACTGCTATATTTTAAATAGTGAATAGAATCTGGAACAGATAAAATTAAAATTTTATTCTGAACAATTAATCTTAAAGTTATCATATTACAAAATTTTTTATTTTAATTTGATTAATTTACCTCCAAAGCTTGGTTCAAATGTTAAAAATACTAAATGTATAGAAAATTAAACAATATGAGTATATATACAATTTAACTTTTATATAAAAATTATTTAGTTATTTAAAATTCAATAAAGAAGTAAAATTTTCATTTTCGAGTGAAGAATGAAAAAATCTAATAAAGATTTTTATAAATCAATTAAAATGAGAAACATCCACTTATTTACTTACCTCATATAACATGTACGTATATGCGGGCGCCCACGTGCGCTCATATTAATTAATTTAGAAAGTGCATCATCCAATGGTTAATTTGTTAATGGTTGATTCTTGTTGTAAAGGCATAGACTGGAGTGTAAGCCATTGCAACTAATTATTTGAAGTATATTGGAGCGCTTCTCTACGACTTTTAAGTGCTACACGAGATATATCGCGACATTCACGAATCATGTCGATATTATCCACCAACAAAAATTCTGAATTTTTTTAATCCACACGTTTTAATCAATAAATTAATAATAATTTTTTTTAATGATTAGATCGTAATAAGAATCTGTTAAATACTACGTTTTCCTTGTTTTTTTTTAATATTGTTTTACATCATAATTCTTCATTTACTTGTTTCTATATGAATGCATTACAGCATGAAAACGTTCAATGATTTGCGTAAATAACTATCAAATAGGTGGCTTAACATCTTAAAAATAAATTTTAATTAATATTATAATAAATTATTATAATAAAATTATTATAAACCTAAACTTTACACTGTAATATGATTGTGAGCATATTCATTACATTGTTAGCAAGCGTTGTAAATAAATGTAATCTTGTATGTAAGTGATTATTTATTATTAAGTAATAATATTCTACAGGAATTATGGATAGCATACTTTTTTATCAAAAAAAGTGAATCTTCAAATAAAGTATGATTATTAATGGATATTTTTATAAGAATTTAATTTATGAAAGAATTTTTAAAACTTACTGACGAATGAACTTGAATTATAGTTTATCAATAAGAAAGAAACGCAATTTGATGAAAGGTGATATTTAGACAACATTTAATCATAAAACTTTCACGGTAAAAAGCTGCAACATGGAAAGTATTAGTCTAGCATTTCATCACAATACGTAGCAAAAGCTAAAACTCAAAGATTATTCACAGTCTGATTACTGTATTCATTTAATTAAATCACTGACAAAAATATTTAGTGACATACACGGTGATCCACTTTGTCATTTCAAAGAGAAATAATTCTCTTCCACTCGCGGATGGTGAAAAACTTTGTAACTGGATAGTGTAATATTATCATAATACTACTGCAAATTATTAATAAATAATCAGCTTGTCTTAAAAAATCCCGTTATAATATATAAATACTTAATTAAATATGTCTTGTTTTTTAAACATAAGAACAGATATATTTCACAACTTATTTTAATTTATCTGTGTTAAATTATCAAATTCTTTTAAAAATTCATTTTATCATAATTCATACTTTTTACTCACTATACTTTTAAAATATTCCGAAATTTATATAAAAGAATTTTAGTTGGAAAATTTGATTATAAGTAATAGAATTATTAATATTTAATACGGAGAATATGCACAAATAAAGATTATAATGTATTCCATTTAAATTATTTCGAAATGCACGAGACAATATAAATTTTTTTTGAAAATATCATGACATAGACGTATTTTTATCCCTCTATTGGTTATTTATTAAAATAATTAGGACAATTTTTCATTATTATTTTAATTATTAAAGAAAAGTAATATAATATTTTCAAGTTTTCTTCTTTAATTCATAAACTATATTAAATAGAATATTGTAAAATATTAGAATCACTGTTTTCTAATAATATTGTATACTTTAATTAAAAAATTTTTTTATTTGTCAATTAAATGAATATAAATTCAATATTTTTAAAATTAAAGAGAAGTACAGTTAGAATCTGTATATCTTTAATATGAAATTATTTGCAATGAAACTTTATATTTATAATGTATAATGAAAACTATTTTTTATAATATAATAAATCAGTGTTTTTATTTTATATTACTGTAAAAATATAAATATTTAAGTAAAAAATTTATACTTATATTATACATTTTATGAAACACGTAAGTATGTTCTATAATTAAATAACTAAAATTTTTCTTACCTAGGTGTATAATAAAATATTAATACAAAAAACAATAATTACTAATTCTTACATTTTTTAAATACTTTATTTATATACATAATTATAAAATTCAAGAAATCATATACCTTATAGCACTATAAAGAACATGATGTGTTTTTTACTTTCATTATTTTCATTTTTTTTAGTTGTATGTTATTGTAATCACTATGTATAAAATGTTTAAGCATAATTTAGCACATAATTAATTTCAGTGCAACTTGCAAATAAAATGTTATATCATCAATATTAATTGTAATTTTTTATTTATAAATGATATTTGATTTCTATATTAAAATTATGTAATTATTTATTTTATTTTTAATCGTGTACATTGCAAAAATTATAGTTAATAAGTAATTTTATTAACCTCCTGCTTAAAATAGGATAGTTGTTTCAATTTCATTCATTTTTACTGTACTTAGTAAATTTATGTATTTTGCAAATAATAATTTCTTTTTTTATTTATATTTTCAAATAAACAATTATAAAACTAAAAAATAATCAACATAATAGCGCTTACTTAATTAATAAATTATTGTACAATGGTGCTTCACAGAATTGCTGTGAACTTTGCCTTTTCAAGATACATTGTGATTCTTAAGATGCCATTATTATTCTGAATAGGATTAATTATATATGCATCAAAATAAATATTGTTGAAAAGTCACTTTTTTAAATTAAAAAAAATTAATTTAATGAAATTTTATTTAAATAAATCGAGTTAAAATAAAAGTCAAAATTATTAAACTGTATTAAGATGATTTTTAGATTTTTAAAATGCAATCGTTTATCGTCTTATGTTATAAATGTAGTTCTATTTAGTGTAGTTTACTTGTTCGCAATAAATACAAGTTTCTTAACTAAGTAAACCACAGTTGCTAAGATTATTTTGTATTATCACATCTGTAACTGCATCAAAAACAAATTGAATATTGTTAGTATCAGTTGCACATGTGAAATGTGAATACATTTGTTTTTGTTCCTTACGTTTATTGAGATTTTCAAATTTTATTTGAACATATGAAGCACATTCTTCAAAATTATTTGATCCTTTATATTCTGGAAAGCAAATGGTTAATGGACTCCTACTAATTTTTTCCTCAAACAAATCCTTTTTATTAAGAAACAGAATAATTGATGTATCTACAAACCATTTACTGTTACAAATAGAGTCAAATAATTTCATTGATTCAATCATTCGATTCATTTCTTCATCTTCAGCAAGAACCAGATCATATTCACTCAATGCTACACAAAATATAATGGCAGTTACATCTTCAAAACAGTGAATCCATTTTTTTCTTTCTGAACGTTGACCACCAACATCGAACATTTTGAATTGTAATCCTTTAAAAGAAAAACGTGTTTCTACAATTCCAGTTGTTTTTATTCTAGTTTTTAAAACATCTTGTTGAGTCGGAATATAATTTGGTTGTGTAATACGATCTAAAGCATTCAAATAATAGGCAGCAGAATCATTTAACTGATATTCTCTACTCCGTGTAAGACAATGTTGAACACCTGCATCTTGCCACATAATTTTCATTAAATGCACCAATTCTTTATTTAATTCACCTTCTTCAATAGATGATGCGATTGTAAAAAATTGTCTAGCAACATTAATTTTACTAGGATCTGCAAATTCTATTTTGAGTTGACCCATTGCTCGAATTATTGTCATCAAACTTTGTATTGTGTTACTATATACAGCAGGCTTAAACTGTTGACAATCCTCTTGACTATATCCTGTTTCATGAATTATTTTCATTTGTTTTACAATAGTAGACTTTCCAGATTCTCCAGCTCCAAGTAAAAGTAATTTAACTTCGTTTGCAATATTTTCTCCATCTGCTCTAAGACCTTTATCAATTTTTTTAGATCTTTCATTTGCTGCTTTTTCACCATTAGAACTTGCTGCACAGCCCATTTTATCACTAAGTGTTATTATCTAAGTTCAGAGTATATTATATAAAAAATATTAAGTAATTATTAAGAAAATATATTCTATTAAAATATGTTTTATAAGTATAAATGAATATTTTTTATTTACTATTTTTATACTAACTTTTATAAATCAAAATATATTTTTAATGAAATATTACTGTCTATAAACAATTGATTAATATGTATTTATTAACAAAATAAGAAATAAATTTTAAACACAAAAAATTACATTAATAAATTAAATTTATAAATATGTAAATTGTATAAAGAAGTCCTGAAGGAATTTTATACTACTACATAAGTAATTTATATTAAAATTCAATGAAATACATTAATAATCGTTTATAAGTAATGACGTATAAAAGAAAAAGCGTTAAATAATAAATAAATATTTAATTTTTCAAAATAAACTTATATTCATATTTATGATATTTGAACAACTAAAACAAACCTAGTTATGTTAATAATAGTTATAAAATATTTTTATTTTGTGAGCAAAACATAACCAAAATGAAGGTTATATTAAAAGCAGATACAAATAAAATATGATTTTTCATATGATAAATACAGATTGTAGTAAAGCTTTAAAATTTAAAATAGTCATATAAAATTTTCCAAAGTAGTGTAATCGTTTAATTTGATTCGTCATTGATAATTACTAATTTATTTTAAAAATTTTAAGTTTCATATATACCTTTTTATACAAATTTATAAAAAATAAAAAATACAAAATTACGTATTGTGTATTACTAATTCTGAGTAATTACTTACACGTGATGTCGTTAGAGGACTCTCAGCAGTCCTTTGCTATTCGCAATATAACAAAATTACTACTTATTTTTGATAGGCAGAATTCCTAGCGAGTTATACTTAAAGATCACATTGATAGATAGCTTTTTACGTACTGAAATTCTTCCGAAGGGTACTTTTTGCACATTTTTTGATTCGTAACTAACTTATCCTTGACGTATAAACCTCCGTTACCTGCAAGAAAAAAGAAAAAAGAAATAATTTTAAATTATTTATTTATTTCCCTTTAAATCTTTTTATTCAAAAGGGAAAAAATAATTTATAGTTTTGCTATTCAACTATGGTTGAGATATGAAATTATATCAAACCGATAATTTGATCCAATTAAAGTTGTATCCCGGATTCATATGTTGCATAAATATTGAAAATATACGTTTCAAATGTATCATAAGTTCAACTCGTTACATTTTCATTTTAAAATACGTAGCCACAGTAAAGCTTGTGTTTTACTACAAGATCAAAGTGGAGATATTCTTTATTTCGTTATTTGAGATCTTAAAATATTGTACTTTTTTATATTTATTTCATGATGACAGTCGCATATACTTCCAGTGTACATTCTAGATAGTAGGTTGTCATTTTGCCTTCATTTCTTGTGGTAGGATTTTGTTGCTTAAGTGCTGCGTTGCCTTTTATTAAGTTGTTCTGGGATATTTAAGTCCAATCCCTTTGAAGTTTATCTCTAATAACAATTCAAGCAGTATTAATACTGCTATATTTTAAATAGTGAATAGAATCTGGAACAGATAAAATTAAAATTTTATTCTGAACAATTAATCTTAAAGTTATCATATTACAAAATTTTTTATTTTAATTTGATTAATTTACCTCCAAAGCTTGGTTCAAATGTTAAAAATACTAAATGTATAGAAAATTAAACAATATGAGTATATATACAATTTAACTTTTATATAAAAATTATTTAGTTATTTAAAATTCAATAAAGAAGTAAAATTTTCATTTTCGAGTGAAGAATGAAAAAATCTAATAAAGATTTTTATAAATCAATTAAAATGAGAAACATCCACTTATTTACTTACCTCATATAACATGTACGTATATGCGGGCGCCCACGTGCGCTCATATTAATTAATTTAGAAAGTGCATCATCCAATGGTTAATTTGTTAATGGTTGATTCTTGTTGTAAAGGCATAGACTGGAGTGTAAGCCATTGCAACTAATTATTTGAAGTATATTGGAGCGCTTCTCTACGACTTTTAAGTGCTACACGAGATATATTCGCGACATTCACGAATCATGTCGATATTATCCACCAACAAAAATTCTGAATTTTTTTAATCCACACGTTTTAATCAATAAATTAATAATAATTTTTTTTAATGATTAGATCGTAATAAGAATCTGTTAAATACTACGTTTTCCTTGTTTTTTTTTAATATTGTTTTTACATCATAATTCTTCAATTTACTTGTTTCTATATGAATGCATTACAGCATGAAAACGTTCAATGATTTGCGTAAATAACTATCAAATAGGTGGCTTAACATCTTAAAAATAAATTTTAATTAATATTATAATAAATTATTATAATAAAATTATTTATAAACCTAAACTTTACACTGTAATATGATTGTGAGCATATTCATTACATTGTTAGCAAGCGTTTGTAAATAAATGTAATCTTGTATGTAAGTGATTATTTATTATTAAGTAATAATATTCTACAGGAATTATGGATAGCATACTTTTTTATCAAAAAAAGTGAATCTTCAAATAAGTATGATTATTAATGGATATTTTTATAAGAATTTAATTTATGAAAGAATTTTTAAAACTTACTGACGAATGAACTTGAATTATAGTTTATCAATAAGAAAGAAACGCAATTTGATGAAAGGTGATATTTAGACAACATTTAATCATAAAACTTTCACGGTAAAAAGCTGCAACATGGAAAGTATTAGTCTAGCATTTCATCACAATACGTAGCAAAAGCTAAAACTCAAAGATTATTCACAGTCTGATTACTGTATTCATTTAATTAAATCACTGACAAAAATATTTAGTGACATACACGGTGATCCACTTTGTCATTTCAAAGAGAAATAATTTCTCTTCCACTCGCGGATGGTGAAAAACTTTGTAACTGGATAGTGTAATATTATCATAATACTACTGCAAATTATTAATAAATAATCAGCTTGTCTTAAAAAATCCCGTTATAATATATAAATACTTAATTAAATATGTCTTGTTTTTTAACATAAGAACAGATATATTTCACAACTTATTTTAATTTATCTGTGTTAAATTATCAAATTCTTTTAAAATTCATTTTATCATAATTCATACTTTTTACTCACTATACTTTTAAAATATTCCGAAATTTATATAAAAGAATTTTAGTTGGAAAATTTGATTATAAGTAATAGAATTATTAATATTTAATACGGAGAATATGCACAAATAAAGATTATAATGTATTCCATTTAAATTATTTCGAAATGCACGAGACAATATAAATTTTTTTTGAAAATATCATGACATAGACGTATTTTTATCCCTCTATTGGTTATTTATTAAAATAATTAGGACAATTTTTCATTATTATTTTAATTATTAAAGAAAAGTAATATAATATTTTCAAGTTTTCTTCTTTAATTCATAAAATAATATTAAATAGAATATTGTAAAATATTAGAATCACTGTTTCTAATAATATTGTATACTTTTAATTAAAAAATTTTTTTATTTGTCAATTAAATGAATATAAATTCAATATTTTTAAAATTAAAGAGAAGTACAGTTAGAATCTGTATATCTTTAATATGAAATTATTTGCAATGAAACTTTATATTTATAATGTATAATGAAAACTATTTTTTTATAATATAATAAATCAGTGTTTTTATTTTATATTACTGTAAAAATATAAATATTTAAAGTAAAAAATTTATTACTTATATTATACATTTTATGAAACACGTAAGTATGTTCTATAATTAAATAACTAAAATTTTTCTTACCTAGGTGTATAATAAAATATTAATACAAAAAACAATAATTACTAATTCTTACATTTTTTAAATACTTTATTTATATACATAATTATAAAATTCAGAAATCATATACCTTATAGCACTATAAGAACATGATGTGTTTTTTTACTTTCATTATTTTCATTTTTTTTAGTTGTATGTTATTGTAATCACTTATGTATAAAATGTTAAGCATAATTTAGCACATAATTAATTTCAGTGCAACTTGCAAATAAAATGTTATATCATCAATATTAATTGTAATTTTTTATTTTATAAATGATATTTGATTTCTATATTAAAATTATGTAATTATTTATTTTATTTTTAATCGTGTACATTGCAAAAATTATAGTTAATAAGTAATTTTATTAACCTCCTGCTTAAAATAGGATAGTTGTTTCAATTTCATTCATTTTTACTGTACTTAGTAAATTTATGTATTTTTGCAAATAATAATTTCTTTTTTTATTTATATTTCAAATAAACAATTATAAAACTAAAAAATAATCAACATAATAGCGCTTACTTAATTAATAAATTATTGTACAATGGTGCTTCACAGAATTGCTGTGAACTTTGCCTTTTCAAGATACATTGTGATTCTTAAGATGCCATTATTATTCTGAATAGGATTAATTATATATGCATCAAAATAAATATTGTTGAAAAGTCACTTTTTTAAATTAAAAAAAATTAATTTAATGAAATTTTATTTAAATAAATCGAGTTAAAATAAAAGTCAAAATTATTAAACTGTATTAAGATGATTTTTAGATTTTTAAAATGCAATCGTTTATCGTCTTATGTTATAAATGTAGTTCTATTTAGTGTAGTTTACTTGTTCGCAATAAATACAAGTTTCTTAACTAAGTAAACCACAGTTGCTAAGATTATTTTGTATTATCACATCTGTAACTGCATCAAAAACAAATTGAATATTGTTAGTATCAGTTGCACATGTGAAATGTGAATACATTTGTTTCTGTTTCTTATAATAAATAATTTATTGTGTAATTTAAAATAGTTAAACATATAATTTGTGTCAAATTTAGCAAAATTGATATCTTTTTTAAAATATATTTATTACGTACTACTATTTTTTTAATATTTACGAAATATTAGTTTGATAACATCAGTTGATAACTTTCTTTTTTTATTATGTATTTAAATTACAACAGTTCTTATATTTATCATTATGTTTAAAAATCATCTTATACTCAATAACTATAATTTTTCTTACATTTTTTCGTACAATACTAAATCATAATTAGTTATTTTGAAAGTAATAGAACAATTATTAACTGTCAACTTAAAAAAAATTTTTAATTTAAAGATAGTGGCTTCTTTTTTCGTTCTTCAAACTTATATTAAATTAGTTTTACAATATTAATTTTTTTTTTAATAATTAAATTTCCAAATAATAAATTTAAATGAAAACAGTAGAAAGATAAATAGGGATAGAGATAGAGATAGAGATAGAGAGAGAGAGAGAAATTATGAGAGAAAATAGATAACAATAGATGACTTGAAATTGAAATATAGATAAATTTCTACATAAGATTAATGTAATTAGTTAAATCGCCCGTTTTTCTATTAATTTACAGAAATACGTAAAAATTTGGAATAACTGAAATATTATGAAATAGTTTTATATGAATAATAATACATGAAAGTCAACTGTTACGTATTTTTATAATTATACTGAAATATAATTTATAATCATTATTAAATAATATTTCCATATATTTATTTTGTTATTGTAGTTAAGCTCTTTAATTTAGTGTAACAGTTCATAAACTATTTGCATGTATTGAAATATCGTAAGTATTTGGATAACTATAACTTAATATATATTAGAAAACATAACATACAACAACAACAAAAACAGGCTTAAACATTAAATCTATTTTAATTGTTATAAGTGAAATATATTTTTAAAGCATAATGTGTATTGCCATGAATATATATCATTTTTATTTAAAAAAAAATATATAGGTTTTATAATTTATTTTTCAAATGTATTCAAAATATTTTATGAATACATAATTTATCCCATAGAGATTTTTTAGAAATTTTTTATATTTAAAATAGAACTAACGTCAATAGGTTATATAACTTATTTTATGAATATATTTTCAAAATATTTTATGGATATATAATTTATATCATAAGATATGTATCTTATAATTGAAATATAATTACACATATTTATTTTTGTTTTGTGTTAGTATAAAATATAATATTTATAAATAAATTGGAGCGAAAATTTATTATATATCATTGATATATAATATTATATCAATTTTCATTAATAAATATAAACATTGTTTAAAATTTTTTCACCATCACATTCTCCAAGGCAGAAAATATTAAATATTTAATATTAATATATCTTATTTAACTTGTTAGTGTATAATTTACTTTTTAATTGTTATTGCTTAAATTTTTTATAAATGCATTCTGTTCAATATAAGATATTTATAAATAAAACTATGTTTTGATGTAATCTATAATTAAATATTAACAAAGGTAAATTTAATAAATAAATATAACATAAGAATATATATTAAATATTATTTAAAAATATATAATATATTATGTATTATGAGCATGTATTATTAAAATATATACAAGTTTATTTATGTAAAAGTTTTATTAATATGAAATAAAAAAATTATATATAATAAAAATATCTATTTATACAAGATGTGTACGAAGATAACCTTAAATAACCTTGAATCAAAATAAATAGCGAAATCAATATTTAGAAATAAAACAAATTTTAAAATAAGAAATTTTATACCTACCGTTATTTAAAAATAGAATATTTTTCTTTGCTTATTATTAACTCAAATATTATTTATACTATTGGGAAAATAAAAAAATAAATAAATTCTTTGTCCATATATATGTAAGCATATATAAAGACAAAGGATATTATTATGTTTTTATTTATTTCTGTCTTAAATAAAATCATATTAAAATTAATGTTACAAAGTATGCATGTTTTTTAAAAGCTTATAAACTTTCATTTAATACGCAAGTAGAACTTCTTTAAAAAAAAAGATTTTAATTGCATAATAAATAAATAATTCATAAATAATAAATCTGATAGTTCAGATTATTATACTTAATGTAACATTTAATAAAATAATTGCAAAATATAAATATTTCTGATTTAATAAATTATATTAAGTTTTTATTATTAATGAAAATAATAATGAAATAAACAACTAATTTTAAGTGGATATTTAATCGATTGCATACAAACGTCACACGACATTTACTCAAGCCATTGAATGAATATAATACAGATAAATTTAAGCTCGCAAAACTTCTGGGCTTTATGCTCACTCTCTTGTTCATTTGCCCATGAATATGTATACAAAGCGGGCTCCTATCCTGCCTTCAAGAGTGACGATATTTGAATCATACCAAGCGTGTAAATTAGCCTAAGACGTAGGTTGCGTGAAACAATCCATAAAGTACTGAGCGAACGAAGGTTTATCAGTCTCGAGAGACGCGTTCTCGTGTGAACCCCAGCCTCCATCTCTTTTCTTTTACCGTTTTACTCGTAAACCCCATATAGCGTTGGACTTTTTCCTCTTTTTCTTTTCTTATTCTTATCTATGCACTGAATGTATCCACACATTAAAACGTGAATGTCGCGATGTGAATCTAGGGATAAATTGTTTTCCAGTAGATTTACGATCTTTCTCGCTTTGTCTTGTACTCACAGGGCAAACACATTTTATGGTCCCGAATTCTACACCCAAAATGAGAAATACTTTAAAGCTACTATTTTTACAATCGAGATAGAGAGATAACATGAGTAAACGAAAATTTTTTTTAAATCTTTGATCAATAATTTTTACAATATTTATAATAGAAGAGATAATTCAATTTTATATATAATTCAATTTTATAACGGAAAAGATTACTTTTATTAAAATTATAAAAATTAAAACGATTAAAAAGATTCTCCTTTTTAAGAATATTGTAGTATATTATTAAACAAGCATACTGTTAATAATTTATTTCAAGCAATTACTCATTTTCTTCATAAAATCTATAATTATATTAAATAATGAACTTTTTAATACAAAATCCTTATAGTATTCAAATTATAATTATTTAATTTACAATTTTTAATTAAAACATTTTTGAAAATCACTACCTTGAAAATATACATATACGTGTAAATAGAATAATATTTTATTTCTGTATAAAAAATATTGAATTAATATTTACTATTATCTGATAGTACATTCTATTCGAAAAATTAAATAAAAATTTATTGATTTTGCTAATTACTTATAGAAACATCAATTGTACAATTTTTCGTTTATATTTATTTTTTTTATGAATAGTGTAATAAGTTATATTAATTTAATTATAACAATAAATATTGAAATAAAATGAATAAAATAGAGAGTTCTACAGGTTATTTAGTATATATTATTTAGTGATAATTGTTGAAACACGAGTGGTACTTATATTATTATCATTATCATCGATATCCGATTTAAATATAATTATCAGAATTATAATTATTATTTTTAAAAATAAATTACTTTATTTATAACCAATAAAATATTAAATTTAATGTATGTATTTATCTTAAAATAATCAAAATTTATTTACAAAAATTCACAATAAATAATAATAATGTACTTTTTATATATATTAATTATATAATATATAAATATATATTAGTAAATTAATTTTGAAAAATCTACGATTAATTTTTAATAAAATTAATGACTAATTATAATAAAAATTTTTTATTTATTATTAGAAACCATAATAAAATTTTATATTTTGATTAAAGTTATATATTAAATTATCATTATAATTATAATATAATGGAATATTAACTTTTCGATTTTAGATTAAAATATACTAAGGAATTTAAAATAAGCTAATTGTTGAAAGAGCTGAATTCAATATTTGAAACCTTGTAGATATAAATTAAAATCTATTAAATTTAATAATAAATTCATTATTGAATTGTAAATAATAAAGATATATTATTAATATCAATTAATATTTTATAAAAATTATTAATTTTTTGTTGTATATAATTTAATACACACTCGTTTTTGAAAAACAGTTTAATGAAATTATTATAATATAAAGATATCTATAAAAAGAATTAAAAATAAATTTTTTATTATAAAAAATTAATATATTATAAGTTATTTTAATATTAAACAGAACTAGTTAATTAATACAAAATTAGAATTATAAATCAATTACAAAGTTTTAAAATCTTTTATTTTTAATTTTTAAGAAATTATAGTTTTAGTAACTATAATATTTAAAGTTAATAATTAAATTAAATTTAAAAAAATTAAAAAAATAAAGAAAATAAACATTATTTGAAGGATCTTAAATTAAATTTTATTTCTTAAAAATAAATTACAAATAGTTTAAATTTAATTGTATTATAAATATAGAAAGAATTTAAATTAATTGAAATACCAAAATATTTTTATATCAAGAAAGTATATTTATATCGTTACTGCTTACAAAGAAACATAGAAAAATTCTCTTCGAAACCTTATTTCCGAAATCTTAATTCAAAGCAGAATAAAAAAAATTAAAGAATACGAAAAATCGTTAGATCGTAAAAATCCTTTAAAATTTCAAGCATCCTCCAAACATCTGTTCACTCCTTGAGTTACTATAGTAGGCATAGATTTGACTACCAACAGCTTTCGAAAAAAGACATAATCTAAAATTTTCTATCGATCGTATATTACAATACATTACGATTACATATGTCAAAAAGTTGTAAAATTGGATACAAACGCACATATATCCGTGTATTAAAATTGTTTTCAACATAAAAAACACGCTTTTTCATCTGCATTATGATACTGAGACTAAATATAATCTTATTAAATTGAATTAAAAATATTTTATTTATATTTACATTTTGTAAAAAATTTGTATTTAATAATTATAATCAACGCAATATTAATTTTATTTAACTTGAAAATAAATATTTCCTTTTTAAAATTTATTATGAATTTTCTTATCGAAAGAATTAGTAATCTTTTATCTCTATTTGAGTATAACATTGAAAAAGTATAGCAAATTTTTATAAAAATTACAGCAGTGTAACTACTATTAATATTTAATAATATAATTTGATTTCTAACACATTTGAAAATTTAAAAAATAAAAATAATTTGTTTAAATTAACACTAATATTATTGAATTAAGATTATTGTATAATATAAATTATATTATTACATTATTAAAAATTTTTGAGGCTTAAAGCTATTATAAATGTCATTAGAATTTTAGATTCAATTAGTATCTATTTTTGATTTATCATAATGTTGACTGAAACTGTTTAAATGTTATAAATAAATTAAATTTTTTTAATTATTGTATAGAAAGTCTTATATTTGTTTATAAAGCATTTACTATTTATTAGCTAAAAATTTACCATTTTAATTTCTAAAATATTAATTTATTAGTATTTAAATACACAAATGGAATAATTTACACAAAAAATAATATTATTAAAATTAATAATTGTTGAAACAGATTTAAAGATAATTATTACAAGAAATTGTAAAGCTATCTTTATTAGGAATAAATTAAATTATAAATAGCATAAAATATAATGGAATAAAAATAAGTCAATTTTTTTAATTTAATCTTAAATAATTTTTTTTAATTTTTTGATTGAATAATTATTACTAATTGCTTCAAATAAACAATAGTAAATTTATAAATACGAAATTTTTTATTTACAATATATTATATTTATATAAGATATATAAGTAATATAATTTATACAATATAATAATATTATATTTAATATTACATTAATCATTATTAAAAAAATTTTCAAGTTTTTAATGTTTAAAAGTTGAAAATAATTTGTATTCGAATATTAATAAGTAAATTATTTTCGTAAATATAACTAAAACTATTTGCAAGATGTAATAATGTAAAAAAAAAGAGTTATATTGATTATTGAAACAAAACTCGCTTTAAAAATATTTATATTTTATAACTATATTTTTAAATAATTGCAAATTTTTTAAAGTATATCTAAGCATCTTAATTATTAAAGAATAAAAAGAATAAAGCTATAATATTTGTATTTTAATACATTTTTATAATTTGTTTAGATTATACATTTTTTAAAAAATTTTATGACATTATTTAATACAATTTATTACATTAACTTTAACAAAATTATATAAATTTAAATAATGTAATACAGTTAATTATATTTTTAGTCTTTTTAAGTAAGTAGAGTTTTTTATATATCGTAAATAAAATTCAATAATTAATACTTACCACAAAATATTAAAAATATATATGTACTACGTAAATAATAGAAAAAAATTCTAAAATTAATAAATTTATAATTAATTAATTGTAAATATTAAATAAATCCTATAATATATTCACACAATCACAGAACTTTAGTTCAATTCATAATTTTGTTTTGAAAAGATTATTGTATCAAGCATTATATTTGTTCTGATTATTTTGAATTTTGGAAACTTATAGTTTTAATAGTTATAATTTTTAAATTTAATAATTAAAATACTGAAAATGTATATATTATGTCAAATGTAATATATTTAAAAGTAATAATTATAATTTAAATATAATTAACTATATAATAATAAAATCAATCTAATAAAGAAAATTCATTTGATAATTAATTTTATTTAAAAGCATAAGATTGAATTCTTTTATATGTTTGGGGCATACAAAGTGTATAAAATGAATTACACGTCAATAGAACTAAAATGCATCGATCTTTGAATATACGACTAATACATAAGAAAGTAACAAGGAATTAGACTATACAATTTTTTTAACGATCAGATGAGCCCGGTATTATAAAATAGATCAATTTAAAATGTGTCATGAAATAAAAAACAAAAAGAAAAAAATGTAAACTGACATCAAAAATACATCACATAAGTTCATATATGCGCAACCTCTTAAAGGAAAGTGCAACGTCCTAGGTGTAACGAATACAGATATAGACAACAAGGTAGCTATCTCTTTTCTCTTTCCCCCTCTTTTACTTTACTAATGGATTCGGTCTCATAATACATCCTCAAGCACTAGTCGGTGAAAAGATCATTGCGCCAACTTGTGGAAGCCTCAAGAATTATAATAATGACTAGTTCGGTTGGTTTCGTCTCATAAAATAGTTAAGGTTGTACGCGTTAGTCCGTTTCTGGCCAACACGCGTAAAAGACAAAGACTATGCATAATGATGTGAGATGAGTAGAAGCATTGCAACCAAAATTAGGATTTGGAAAGAATAAAAATCGTGAACAAAACAACAGAAAAAAGTTTCATTTAGAAAAGGTTACGAAAAATAGGATTATGTATGCAACTTCAAAAGATCTAATGCTTAAAAAATTATTTATCCTATAACTTACAGCTGCACAGAATAATATATAAAATTACTTTCCTGTCCATCTCTTCACCCTCTTATTTATCTATCTATGTATTTCTCTCTCCTTCTATCTCTGCGTCATACTACATTCATAAATAATCCTATAGTATTGAAAAAAAATTGTTGCAAACACATATTTGCAGATTAAAATGCAGTTCAATATTTGAGAACAATTAGAAAAAATATAATTCTTAACATTTTTATTGATTTGCTTTGGTTTGTTATTTTATTGATTTTTTTATTTACTAAACTTTTAATCCTGCTCGTGTAATCATTTAATTAATTTAATATAAAATGATTATTATATTATTAGATATTATTTTGGAATATTTATTATAAAATAATAATTAATTAGGATTAACATAAATCATTTATATCATAATTAGCATACTTCAATACAGTATTTAAATATAGAATATTAAAAATTACAATTTTTTCAATAAATTATTTTCATTATGTATATATTTTATAGAATTCAAAATGAAAAATAAATTTAATATTTCGTAAGAAAGTCATGACTAATCTATTGTATCATTTGTTATTTATATTATTTACTTTATTTATTATTTATTTTATTATTACAAACTATTAAAATATTAAAAGTGAAATTAAATTTTGATATTAAAATTAATATAAAAATGCATTTTTTAAACAAATTAATTACAGTGATTGATAAAAATCTAGTTCCTTTTTTTCATTTCATTCGTTTTTTTTTTAATTTTGCTAATATACATACCATTTATATCATAATTTTAGCTTATTACATTTTTGCTTTTTGAAAATATATTAATAGGTTTATATAATAAACTTTACCAACCAAATTTTTTTTTTGTTCGAAACTTTTACCTCAAATTGCTTTCAAGATTACTTTAAAAAAATTTATTAATAAAAGAATAAAGTTTGAACTGTTGATTAACTAACATACTAAAGCAAATTTATCTTAAAAAGTTAAGTGTACAAAGATTTCATACTGTGCTAAAAAATTCAGGGTAAAGATACAAAGAACAGAAAAAAAGATCGAAATAGTTATGCATTTGAACTGTGTTATTGTGGATATTTATAAATTATGTGGAACAGAGGTTGCTAGTAGTCGGCGTAACATTGATATAGCGCAATCTTACATGAATAATGTTGTTCCTACCGAAACTTATTCGATACAATAACAATGAAGCACATTTATATTTTTGTTTTATCTACTTCTTACCAACATATAACACTAAGGTTTTTTTTTATGAATATCGATAAATTAATTAGATTATTTTAATATATATTATCGTAATAATATAAATTAAAATACGTTACTTAAATGATTCTTTTTTTTAATTAGTAATACTGTATATAATTTTGATCGATTTAATGATAACTTATTCAAATGAATATTCTTCTTAATATGAATATATTCAAAATAAAGTAGGTAAGAAATTCTAAGTAAAATTTTTTAAGAATCTACTGGAGAAAAAAATTTTTTAATTTGCAATAAATTATTTAATATAGTAATTTTGTATACAATATCTATATAAGAAAGTAAAATGATATTAAAAAATAATTTTAAAAAATTTGTCTTTTTAAAAGATAATAAACTATTCAGAAATTCTCAAATTGTGAAGCCGAGTTCATAGTATACTTGTGTGCACGAACAATATTCGAAAATATAATTTTTATTATATTGATATATAGTTAAAGAATTTGTGTTTAAGTATTACAAAATGTTTAAAATAAATAATTTATGTACTGTTAATAACGTAATAATACAAATTTTACAAGAAAAATCAATATACTATAATATATAATTATATAAATATACATATATAACATAACTGATTTTCAAAATTTTTAAAATACATTTTACTTAATTTATATAGAATATTTGTCACTAGATTAAGCTTTAAACTATATTTCTTACAAATTTGTACTATACAATGAAACGGAATTAAATTGAGAAGTTAAAAAATTTAGTTATTAATTTAATTTTTTAATGTATTTTACTGTACTATTTGTTTGTTTATTTGTTTTTATAGAAAAAATTTATGTATTAATATTTATAAATGCATATATTGTTTCTAACTTAATTATATTTTATAATATTATTATACTATAATCACATTATTTTTTTATATAACCTCATACATATCATATTTAATTTCTTTTTCTCTGTACTTATTTATGATGTTTTGAACTTGTTCATTTGTTGCCTTTTATATCCTTTTTTATTGTCTATCTTATTTTTTATTTACATTTATTTTTCCATCATTATCATATTTTGCTTTCTTCACATCGTATTTATTCTTTAAGTATATGCATCACTTTTCTCTTACTATGTCTGGCTTATTTTTTTCTATCTTTTCTTACTTCATTAATTAGTTTTTAGAAGACTATCCAATTTATCATTTGTTGCTTCTTTTAATTCCTTTTCTATTGTTTTCACATTTTTTCCTTTTTGAATGTTTCTTTTTCTATATTTGTCTAAATCATATTCTTTTTTTAACTAGAATATTAACAACATTTTATCATCCTCCTTCATTTTAATATTCACAATTTAATTCTTTTAACTCGTTTAGTATTACTTCTTTTGGTTTTAATAGAAATCTTGATTTATACGTATTACTTTTTCAAGATAGAATTTGTTACAGCTCTTTGTCTTATTTGTTTCACCAGATATACTTTCTTAGGCAAAAATTTATTTCTTAACAATAATAATAATAATAATACTGTTCCATATTATACAAAAAATTTATTTTTCTTTTTCTATAGCTACCATTAAGTATTTCTCTGTTTGATATTAGCTAATTTCTTATCAACAACCCCGCAGAAGAGAATATTGGAAGAGGGAATTAGGAAGAAAAGTGTGGAATGTGGAAAAGGAGCCGTTAATTTTAATGAAGAATTATGAACATCTCAGAGAAGAAAAATGGAAAAGAAAAGAAACCGTTAGTTTTTATAGTAGAAAAAAGTCGTTAAAGATTCATAAAACGTATTTAATTACGAGCTACAAATTAATTGATATTTAAGAGAGAACAGTAACTGACAAGAGAGCACAGGGCCTGGGATGTTTTAGATAAAGTAATACAAGAATTTGGAGATGGAATTGTATTATTTGCATGATTGTAAATGGTAATTCTTAAGCTACTAGCTAGTTTTCTAGCATAATCTATTAACTCGTAGTTCACGAGAGTTACAAAAGTACCATCGTAAAAAAGAAATTATCGAAGAATGCAATGAAATTTAGCTTGAAATTTTGATAAATGTATGAATTTAATTTAGCACTGCTGTAGATAGGGAGGTAGTAGGATACAATAGTAGTAGGATCAAACAAAAAAAGACAATCTGCAAGTAGATCTATTTCCACTGTTTTATTATCGGTTAAATCAATCCTAATTTGTTTACAGCGGATAGATCGGTGAATTATAATAGAAACTCCACCTCTTAAGGCCTGTGTCACATCGAATAATATGTAATATCTAGGAATATAAATGTTTTTAAATGGGATGAGAAATATCTCGACAATACAAGTAACGTGTATTTTCTCAGTATTGAGAATATGATATGAGACAGTTCAAGATGTTTATTTAGAATGCTGTAAGGATTCCAGTTTAGTATAGGAAGTTATTTTTTATTATTTAGTTCCATGCATTAATATTCCTAAGAATATTAATACGGAGATTACGCGTTCCTTTGTAATAAAGAAAGGAGAAGGGAGTCTAATAAACAAAAATCCAGAGATGTGATCATTACTTAGTACATTAATTTCAGACTCAGGTAATAACAATTTTTATGTAAAGAAGTATAAGTTGTAATAGATTATGCATGATACAATACTTTTTATAATAATATAACTTTTTAAAAGGAAATATATATACTAAAGTTGAAAGGAGAAAGGAAAAATATACGCTCATCAAACAAGATCAAAATGAAGATTAAAAGAGAATAGGGATAAGATAAGAGGAAAAGTCAGAATGGAGGAGATTAAGATATTGGAGAAAGAAAAAAGAAGAAAAAATAGCTTTGTTGCTGATAGGACGAGTTTTATATTTGCCGCGTAGTAAATAGAAAGAATATTGTAAATAGAGAACGTTATGTTTACTAAGCGACAAGTTTAAAAAAATTCGGAGAATTTTAGATTGCCTTGGATAACGTCACGCGAATGCCAATTAGACGAAATTATTTGTAAACAGCTCGCATTCGATACAAATTTGTAAGTATCAAGCATATGTTGTAACTAATCTCCTACGCTCATAATTACGTCAGTAAAGCATATTACTTACGTAGCTTTCTCTGATTCTTTATTTTTTTCTTTATCTTATTAATATCAACTTGTCTTTCTGTTTCTCTCTCTCACTCTCTTTTTATTTCTCTCGATGTTTCTCGTTACATTATCAAATGTTAGAAAATTTATTATCTAAAAAGCCTTTTCCCCCTGTCGTAACCAGCAGAGTTTTTTTTAACACGATAAACCGTATTTAAATATAATATTAAATAACCATCGTCGTTATGTTTTCAGCGCTAAATATTTTTAACCGCCGTAATCGCGATACTAACAAATACGACGTTGCATTTGGCGCCAAATATTGTTAATCGCAGTTTTCGAGTTAGCAAAAAATTATGTCATGCGCTTCTCAGCGATCAATAAAAAAGAAGCGAGAAGCAAAAGAGGGAGGGTGGTATAAAAAAGCGTCAGCACAGTTTTTTTAATTGCTGTCTCTCTCAGATTTCATCTGGATTAAAATTATTAATTGTTATCAATTGTGTAATAACTAAATAATAATTTAATAGTAAATAAGTCTCTTTTACTTAAAAATCTTTTTTAAAATTCCTTCCTGCAATTTTGAAAATAACAAGGATTGTGCTATATAAAATTAGATAGTTAAAATTAGTTAAGGTTGTAAAATATTTTTATAAATAAATTTAGTACATGAGAATGTATTTATCATTAATAATAATGTACAGATCGTTCGTAAATAAAATAATTAAATAACTATAAGAAGAAGAAGATAAAGAGTTGGGAGATAGAACTCTAGAATATAGAGTGAGTGGATTAGAACATTCTGATATTGTATAATTAATACCCGAAGAGTGTGGATTTTCTTGTTTTTTTATTATGTATTAATTTTTTACTTTGAAGGTGAAGATGAAGATGTTTCCTACATAATTGCCGAAAATTAACTTTGAAAAAGTTCGAACAGTTGCCATATTTGAGAAGGTTTTAAGAGTAGAGATTTTTGTTAGTATTTCTTTTTTATTATAAGTACTCTAATTATCTTTTTATTAGATTTAATATCGTTGTGTTTATACATATATGCATACATGGGTGTAATGTAGGTTTATCGGTAGAAAATTTAGGACAATTACAATAATTGTCTTTATGTGGTTCATTGCACAATATAAACTTGGGAATGATGTTTTTAATTTTCATTAAATTCCATTCTAGTTTGGCAAGAGAACCAAACCAAAAAGAACAGATCCATAGGGATTTGAAGTATTTGGCAATATGTTTAAAGTGAAGGCATCTTTTACATTATAGAAATTTTGGATTTGTTTTAATCTCAACACTGATCTAAAGATAATCCAAAATTTTAGATTAAATATGTCTTTTGATTTAGGGTTAGTTTTATCAAGAATTATCCAGATCATAGACCCTATTTTATCTTCATGGCTCAAACGATGAACTTTTTTAACCAGGAACCTTAATTAGTAAGTGAGAGACCTTTACTAGAACATTTTAGACATGCCTTTATCTTTTTAATTAATTGACTTGCTATAAAGTTGATATAATTACTAATAATATAATTAGTAATGTAGGGTTATTTTTATTTTAGATTCTCGTTATTTCAAAGTATTGATGGCGAGAAAAGACTACAACGGTATCGGGTCCGACCGGCTTGCTGTTTGAATCTTTGATTTTTTTTCGGCGCATAGACTAAACAGCGTCGCTGCATTCCCGGTACTTCACTCGACTTTCCATCGCCACAGTAATAAAAGTAATAAGATGAGAAATCTAAAATCCTTAATTCTTTAAATCATAATGGATTTAAAGGATGATTTTACATATCTTAATGCAATTTTGTTATTTGTTATTACAGATCTGATAGTTATTCAATCCTCCTTGGAGTAAAAGATAATAAGAGGGGGATATTTAGATGTAAGAAAGAGTGAGAATATTATTAGGTGAGCTAGAAGCTTTACGTTTTCCTAATATTTCTAAGGGAGAAATATTTTCTTGAGAAGTATTACTAATGTTGATATAGTATTAGAAGAATCAAAATATTTGTACAAATGCTTTCTTCGATTTTTATTGATTACTGGATAAAAAAATTCATTGTCATTATTTATGTTGTTAAACATAAGATATAGATTACATGAGGCATAGATTTTCAAGTTTAGATTATTAGTATTTTCCAAACTGGAAGGAGAAACTCTGGTTGTAAGATGATGAATTTGCCGACCGTCGATGAATGCGTCGACTGTCGGTAATTAACTACTGCATTAGTCGTTAACGGAAGATGGCATTACTAGTACCAAAGGTAGTAAGTTAAGGAGATGAATGACTGATATCTCACAAAAGTGAATTAAATCTAGTGAAATCAAGCACCGACCGTGAGAGAGTCTTCTTTCTTTATGTCAATCTTTATTTTTACTCTAAGCCAGTACTCTTTTAACTTTCGTTCGTCATTTATAGTTTTTAAATTGAACACGTGGAAATATAACTGCGTATACGCGTGTGGCCAGAATGCATGTGTGTGTGTGTGTATGTCCATATACGTATTTTTCAATAATTTTAATTACTTGTTAAATTTTTAATTATGTACTAAAATAATTTAAATGCTTTTGATAGTTTAATTGTATTATTTTATTAAATTTATTAAAAGTTATAAACATTTGAAGTTACAAATATTTATAAAATTTTCTTAATAGCAACACATAGATTAATATATTATATAATAATAAATTATATAACATTAATATTATATTCATAGTTTTTTTATTTTTTTACTTTTATACATGCATAACATTTTTTATCTTTCACACGTATTCATATGTATTTTTATTATATTACAGATATTTAAAATACATATTTCGGAAAAATAACTTAAACTTATGGAAATTATAAATTTAGTGCTTACAAACCACATTAAATTTGGTACAGATGCATTTATAAGTCTATAATAAACTCAAAAATAAATTTTTGAGTTCAACCATTCTTTAAAATTTCTTTTACAAATCACTAGTATAATTATATCAATTAATATTTGCATATTATTTACTTTATCAAATATGTAAGTTCTCTAGATTTTAAAATAAAGATTGTATAATATATTTTCGTACATTTTCAGCAGCAATAACTGAAATTTTATGCTTTATAAAAAGAATTTATAATACAATTTTGAAAAAATACCGCAAAGTGTTTAAAGATATATTATTATGTTTAAGATACACTTTATAATTGTTAATAAAAACTTCTATACAAAGAAGTTTATTATAGCTGTTTCCTAAATATAGTTTCGATATTCAATAATTACTTAGCTTAAATTATTGAGAAAATAGATTATTTATAATACAATACAATCATTTTACTTGTATCTTCCACATTTAAATTGGTTACAAATATATTTACGATTTGTAAAAGTACGCTGATGTAATATAAAGTAATAAATATAAAAGTAGAATAATTAAAACAGTGAGAGAATTAGTATTATTTAGATGAAAATAGGGAAGATTTTTTATCTTTTTTGGCTCGTTAAATTAAGACAACATATTCTACAGCTTTTTGTTTTATTATAATTTTTATTTCTTTTATGTTTTTAAACTAACAATTTTAATTTTTATTAAATATATATATATATATTAAAAATATTACAAAGAAATAAAAATTTTTAAGGTACACTTATAGTGATTATTAACCTTTTTCAGTCATGATAAATCACTGTTATTGTTTGAAATATTTCAATATCAGATAATTAAAAAACAAACTATAAGTTTTTTTTTAATTTTATCAAAAATTTTAGAAGTTTTGGAAATGTTTTAATATTAATTAAAAATTGTTATTGTAAATTAAACATAAAAATTTGTACTAAAATTATCTAATAAATGTAATTAAAATTATTATTTCTAATAATAATACGTAAATGTAATTAGATATACAATTGAACTTTTGTAACTATCTAAAATTAAATCGTGAACATATTTTTATAATTTAATCTTAGAAAAGAATATTCTTTTATCAAAGAAATATAATGATAACAATATAATCTATATCATATATTTAATATTTATAATTACATTTACTTAACTATAGAACACTATTAAATTGATGCTATTACTAATTAAACTAATACACTACACTATTAAACTAATTATTATTTTTTATTTATGACTCTCACTCCCCTGGAAGCAGGTCTCATATAAGCTTCAATAGGATTGATAGAACGCGTCGATGTAGCGTCAGTCTCTGTACGATCTGAACAAGAGAAAAACGAGTGCGAGACCAACGAACACAATCTATAACCGATACCCTAGACAACACGTTGTGTTAAGTCCGCTGTCGCTTTCATAGTTTTGTAGATAGTAGTTATCATTTATGTAAATATAGATAGTTAATTTCAAAGTTATTTATTCAAAAAACCTGTACAATCTCATTATCTCACAATTGGGGGCCCCTCCAGGATATGATACGAGTTCTGTGATTAAAGGCACCTAAAGTGCTTAATGTATAGTGAAATTTAAAGATTCAAGGATTGCTCGGGATTCAAAAGACGACAAGAAATAGCGAGTCAAGCTCGACTTAAAGACGTAAGAAAAAAGACGCTTAGAAAATAAAAGACGCCAAGAAGTAGACAAAAGAGGAAAACACCAAGAAGTAGATGAAAGACGTTAAGATTCCAAGAAGAAGACGAGAGACGCGAAGACGCCATTTCTAAGGATCGCAGAAGCACGTCCAAGCCGAAGCGGTTATAAAATTCATCGACAGTAAGGGAGATAAGCCTTGTCAAAAAAGATAGTTGCCAGCCAGAGGGTTCAACGCGTGCGAGTACTGCCAGGACAGGTAAAGTCATAAAATAAATCTGGAGAATACGCCAAGTTCACGAGAGCCGAAGCCGGGCAAGTCAAGCGACTCGATCTCAACCGACCTCCGGCTTAACGCCACCTCGAGATCAATAAACTCTCCAAGTCGAACCTAGCTTATCCGAGCGGCCAAACATAGCGTCGAACGACAACAGAACAAGATATCGGCAAGACAAAAATCTAAGAACACACTAGCGACAGGTAAGATGAGCGGTAACCACGAGGTACGATTGACGGAGGCCATATCCCGAGCGGCTTAGCTGGTCACGATATGGCGACGAAATAATATGAACTGAAGCAAAAGTTAGCGGAGACTAGCAATGGTCAGCGGTCAGGCGCAAGTGACATATTAGCAAACCAACAGCCGGAAGAAAATTGCGAGGATCAGCCGTTATGGATTTCCGCCTTGACGAACGCAGAGACTCATATCTGTAGCGACGCCGGCGCCTGCATCTACACCCCCGTCGCATTCTCGGATCACCTATATCAACAAGGCAAACTCGTTACTCAAATTCTCCCGTCAGGACGAGTTACAGTCAGTGAAAATGTGGACAGGAAGTGTCGAAGAGTTAGCTCAGATCGGCAGCTGGTCGGATTACGAAATATACTTCGCGGCCAAACGCGTGCTGTCTGGAGCCGATGTACATTGAATTACCACCCGCATTGACCTGCAGTCGTGGGATTCATTAAAATACGTGTTGGAATCAACTTTCGAATTTGAAGTGGACGTGTTTCAGATAATGGAGAAGTTGCGAAAGGTCATCCAGAGAAAGACGAGCCCCTGCTCCAGTGGATGCACCATATGAGACGTCTAACAAGCCAGACTGGTCTGTCGGAGCAGCTAACACTCAGGTATATAGTGAATGGAATACCTAATAATGCTTTTAACAAAATGTTACTACACGCGTGTAAGAATTTTCGCGAACTGAAGACGGTGCTCTTGGTCTACGAGGCAGCACAACGTGAGCAAAATAAAATTCCCGATTACCGACAGGATTAACCGTAAAACAAAAAAATACGACAAGAGCCGTTTAACGGGCGCAACGGACTGATGTTTTAACTGAGAAAAAAGCGAGGCATGGAGCACAGGAGTGCCCCGATAAAGTTAAAGGGCCCAAATGCTTCGCTTGTAACTAGTTTAGGCACCGTACTAAGGACTAAAAATAAACCAAGCACAAGAGACAGAGACCAGGCGAAATAGATCAATCTTGTCGAACACGAAAAAGACGATATTATCAATTTCGTCACAAGTGAAGAAAGGAGCAACACGCATGTCGATATTACAGTCGGAGGAATAAAGCTGGCAACCATGTTTGACTCTGGAGCTGCGAAAAATATCCTGCTCATCTACCAATGGTACGAGATAAAGAGAGCAGCATAAAAAACACCTGAAGTAACGACGTGCATCGGGAAACTGAAAGGATTCGAGCCCCAGAAGCTTGTGACTCATTCCACCGCCGTCAATGGGAATACGTACACCTTGGACTACCTCATCGTCTCAGAAGAACCGGTCGGAGAGCTAGTGCTGCTTGGTGAACCTCTTCGAAAGAAAGCCCGTTTTATTTCGATCTGGAAACTACGGTGATGCCTCTGCTCTAGAACGACTGCGTTAATTTAATTATATAGGAACTGGACGAGGTAGACGCGGTCGTCAATGCGATTCCCGCCGAATATCGGGCCGAGGTACGTAAGATAGTAAAAAACTACAAGCAGAAAGTCGGAGAGCCCACTTCGATAAAAATACATATAGTTATGAAGACCGAAATGCCTATAAGATGCCGCCCAAGAAGATTATCGCCACAAAAGACAGAAATTGTTCGAGACCAGATGGAGCGTTGGCTCGAAGAAGGGGTCATAAGAGACAGCTGTTCCGACTACGCTAGTCATGTGGTCGTAGTGCTAAAAAAGGACGGTTTATAAAAGGGTGTGCGTCATGTATCAGGCGATTAATAAAGTCATGGAAAAGGAGAGGACGCCTATGCTATTTATAGAGGACATATTGAATAGTCTGGCTAAAGCAGTGATATTCTCAACGATTGATTTAAAGAACGGCTTTTTTCAAAGGTTGACAAAGCTATCCGTAAGTATATTGCGTTTGGAATACCCGAGGGACAATACGAGTTTTGCAGCGTTCCGTTCGAATTGAGCACTTTTCCAGCAGTGCTCACAAGATTTGTGAATTATGTATTTTCCGAGGTGAATAAGAAGAAAATCATCGTTTTATTTATGGACGACGGAATGATGAAGACGGCGATCTACCGCGAAGCCATCCAAAATCTCGAGACAGCGATTGAGATCACGGCGAGATATGGTTTGCAGATCAATTGGAAAAAATGCCAATTGCTGCAAACTAAAGTTGAATTTCTAGGCCACGTAGTCGAAAGAGGGAAGATATCCCCCTCGCCGAGCAAGACGGCAGTGCTTGTCAAGTTCCCAGAGCCCAGGAAGCAGAGCAACTGCAACGCTTCTTGGGGTTGTCCGCTTATTTCGGATGTTCATTAAGCACTATGCGAAAATAGGGAGACCCCTAACAGACATTTCAACACCTAAGCCGTGTGCAGAGAGCCATTAACGGTACGTATCAACGTGCCATCGGTACTTCGCCGTTTCAACTGCTTTTCAGAATGAAGATGAGAAGCCCAAAAGATACGCAGTTACAAGAAATCATTGATGCTGAAATCCTAATGAGTTTTCAAGAAGAACGTGATGAGCTAAGAGCAGCAGCCAAAGAACAAATCGCCAAGATGCAGCAAGAGAATCGTCGTGACTACGATCGACGTCATAAAGACCCGTCGAAGTACGAACAGAGCGATATAGTGTGGCAATCAGTAGCACGCAGCAGGGACCGGGCTTAAAACTAAGCATTAAATACGTAGGTCCTTATCGCGTGATACGCTGCGATCCGCACGACCAGCTCTACGTGGTAGAAAAGGTAAGAAATAACGAAGGGCCGCAAATCATAATAACATCAGCTGGTTCTATCAAGCTGTGGAGAGGTTTTCAAAATAACCTCGAGGAGAACCTCGACAGGGAGGAAGAACAAAAGGAGCCGGTTAACCCACCGAATGCAGAAGAATAGTAAAGTGTGAGTGAGCGCAAGGAATCATGAGTCGTGTGCATTGACTGAGCGAATGAATGTGAGAGTGGAAGAATTGGAAAGAACACGAGTGTATGTGAGTATGATTAAACCAAGACAATGTAAGTCGAATTTTACTGATTTTGTAAGAAATCTTGTTTTTGTAAAAATGAACAAAGTTGTACACTGGAGAGCGAGTGCGTGTGTGTGCGTGTATGAAAGAGTGCAATAGAGAGAGAGAGAGAGAGAGAGAGAGAGAGAGAGGTAGAGAGCACGTCTGTGTATATGCATATGCGTGGGAGATAACGGGCTTAGCAACTCCAACAACAGGGCCTAAAATTACTACACCCCGAACGACTCTCACCCCTTTCGAAGCAGGCCTCATACAAACTTCAACAGGATTGATAGAATTCGTTGATGTAGCGTTAGTCTCTGCATGATCCGAACAAGAGAAAAACGAGTGCGAGACATAGGAACATAATCTATAACCGATACCCTAGATAACACGTCGGTTGAAATTCACTATGGCTTTCATAGTTTTGTAGATAATAGTTATCATTTATGTAAATACAGATGGTTAATTTCAAACAGTTATTTATTCACAAGACCTGTACAATCTCATTATTCCACATTAATATAACTTTAAAAACTAGAAATGAAAAAAATAAAAACTACAGATCGTAACCACAGAATTAAAGACTTAAATATTGTAAAAGTATAATGCCTATTTTTTGGTTTTGTATTGTACTTTAAACGGGTACATATCATTTTACACGCACAATATAAAATTAAAAGGAAAAAATTAAAATACTTTTACACAAGTATACTAAAACTAAACTGTGATTTATTATTCATCTGTTAATTAGCATAATTTAAAACATTAAGATATTATTAAAAATAAATTCCAAATAAATCTTCAAAGTGCATAATGTACGCAATAAAATAATTATTAAATAAATTAGCCAAAGAATTAAGTTGAGAAAGACATAACATAGTTACGGTCGTAATAAAGAATAAGTAAATAAGTGTACAAAAAATATACAATTATAATTAATAAATTTAATAAATTTATCAAATTTAATATTATTAAATTTTATTAAAAATTATGTTTTTGCTTATTCCATAATCTTTGCACTCTTTGTATCAACGAGTAATTATTGTTTCTTCGTTCCGCATTCTAAATAAATTAAATATATTATTTTATTTTTTAGTTGCAAAGATCTCCCTCTGAGTGATAATTATTTAACCAAATCTTCTCTAAAACATCGACATAGTATGATTTGCTATATAATTAGTCCCAATAATATCTACGTTATTTCTGTTTAGAATTTTTATTATATAACTATTTACATTTATATAACATTTTTCAGTAATCAAATTATTCTTTCAGTAAATGTATAATGAATTTGTAAAATTAGTAATGACATATACTATTAATGTAATATGCACATATTAAATGAAAACAATATAAACTTTTGCAAATTAATTAAAAAAATTAAGATACAAAATAAATATAAAAAAGATGAATAACATTTTTTTCTAACAAAAACCTTATTATGCATATTTATTTTATAAACTATGAATTATTATCAAGAATTAGCAAAAATTTTTGTCAATATTTATTTAATGATAAAATATTTTAATATGTAATACAATGAATTCCACGAAATTTTATTGAACTTGCTTTCGGCTAATAATACAAAATTAGTACAAATACAATTGACTCGAAACGTGGTTTCTTATTTTAGAACTAGAAAGAATTCTATTAATCTATTAATAATGAAAGTACATCTAAATAAACTTCAAAACTTTAAGATTTCAACAATATAAATATTGAAATTTTTTTTATACAAGAGTATCCTTAAAACAAAAGATGATAAATTAATATGTTTTTAGAATAATTAATAAAAAGTAGAAATTTATTGCTTTTTCTGAGTAGCTTTTACTTAAATATATTATAAAAAGTACTGCTTATCGTTTACTATAATTTTTATTAATCAAAAAATAATTTTTTTCAAATAATATAAAAAAAAAATTAAATGCTAGTTCTTCTCAATTTTAGTTAATTAAAATATTAATATAAGAAAAAAACAACTGATTATTAATATTAACTGAGCAAAAATTGTACTGGTATCTAAAATATGGGCAGCTTCAGTCAAGCACTTCGTCTTACGCATTTACGCGTACCTCTATATCGAGATACACAATTATTATAATGAATATTTACTACAACGAAATTAGTATTATAGTTAATTTGTGAGAAAGCATAATAGACGCGTATATCGTGCGCATATAACATGTAACGTGTTTAAAATAAAGTTCCGAGAAGTCAGAAACTGTATGCCTGTTCGGTGCTTGCATAGTGGTAAAACTTCGAGGTTCCAGTGCAAGACTGGAATCCCTCTGTGCAAGTATGGTGCCAAGCAGGCGCATAGAAACAACCCTCGATTACCCGTTACGCTACATGTGTTATTACTCGACGCGAGCGCGTAACACGCCCGTCGACTCGTAAACTGTACCCACTCGTATAAGTATAATGTTTGACGTTGTATAGTACGAAACTAATATAGTACGGTATACGCACCAAAGTACTTTAGTATATTACATTCTCTACCTCACTCTTCATATTTGAATATCTATATCTATCCTTTTCTATCTCATTTTTTCCTCTGCTTTTATATCTCACGCTTTTCTCCTTCTTTCTTCCTTCTCTTCGTCTATTTTTTTCCTCTCTCCCTTTCCAAATATCTCTTTTCTTCTATGTCTCCTTAAATATAAACAGGTTTATATGAGCCAAAGTATGGTAGTTACATGCTGTGTATATAACCGATTATGCAGAAAATTTTAAACGTAAATGCACGATAAATGTGCCGCATACAGCTTCCGGATCTTGGAATAATGAAGAACTATCACGATATGTGCTATACCCGTGGTTTAATTTTCGTTTCTTATGAATTGTTTTTAGTTGTACTAGCTAAATAATATTATTAAATGCCAAAAGCATTGCATCTTAGTTTAGTTGTCTATAATTGTGAAAAAGAAACTTGTTTATAAAACTTTTTTACAATAATTATTTTTTAAAAATTATTATAAAATATAATAATATAATAATTTATATTATTATCAGCAAAACTTCAGTATTAATTGTTTTATGAAATATCATCTTTCTTCGCAAGTTTTTTAATGATTATCATAATATATTTAATTCTTTTTTTCAATGATATTAAGTTTAATAGATTGCATGTACGTATATACATTTATTTTTAATAAGATACTATTTTTACGTATGCGATTACAGAAAAGAAATTTATAATTATCTTACAATTAAAATTTTCAAGTTACGAAATAAGTTAAGTTAAACAAGATTTACTCAGTAAAAATAATATTTTATTTTTAATAGATCATTTTTATACTACTTATAAAAAACTATTATTAAATTATTTCTAAAATATATTATTTATTTACAATTAAATTTATTCTTAAAAAATAAAATATATTATTATAATGTCAATTTGAATAAACGTGAATAAATGTGATAGCTTTTTTCATTCAGTAATAAAAAAAGTTAACATGAAAACGATTCTAGATAATAAAATAATATTTCCTAGATATTTTAAAGTTTATTTCTTAATATACTTTTCAGTTTAATATCATTATTTATTATTTTACAAGAGAATTTAAGTTACTGCTTATGGTATATAGATTCATCCAATTTTTAAAAATAGTAATTGAAAACAACTTCGTTACCAGTTGAAAACATCTGTTCTTTAATACATCTTTCAAAATTCAGCAAATGTAATACTCATTTGAAATTATATTATACAAATGTTAAAGATTTTAGTAATTCCAATTGAAATTCATTAATTTTTGGAAAATAAGATAAAAAATAAATTTGCATAAAGAAATATATTTTGCATAAAAATTGAAAATGGGCAATTACCTTTTTAAAGAAGTATTGCTTTCTTTAAATGTGGTAATTGTTTCAATTTCATTTTAGAGATACTATTTGTAATAGGTTTTATTATATTGGCTTATTTCGTTATTGATATTTAAAAAGTAATTAATATAAATTATTCTACTATGCTATAATCTTTACTTTCTTTAAAATAAGTTGAACTTGTTCAATCAATTGCTTTGATCATAATTCGGTATCAGAGTCAAAGTAAAAATTTTTATTTAAACAGTAATAATAATCTTGCAATAATTACAAGATTTATTTTCAATATTTTTTTATTAATTCAAAAATAATTAGATTTTATCTTGATTATGCTTAAATCTTTGTGTAAAATATTACACACATATTAATTGAGTTTATATAAAGTTTTAATATTGTTTTTAGTGTCATAATTCATAAGAACTTCTAGTACATAATTTATTATGAATATTAATTCAAATTATCTTTAATTCTATGATCCGGTTTTATTTATTGTCTTTGATAAATAAGAGTTTTCCAAAGTGTAAGTTTCTTTTTTTAATCTTGTTTAGAAAATTTTCTAATGCTTTGTATTATTGATAAAATTTTCAAATATATGATGAATAACACAATAGCTAGAAAATTTTATAATAATCTATTAAAAGTAGAATCAAGAAATATTATTAAGAAATAAAGAAAAAAAGCATCATCTGTGTGATATAGAATATAGAACACATTGTTACTCTCGTATATATTATAAATTTTCTAAATACTTATACAAAAAATTTTTCAATTTCAATATATTTTATTCAATTTTAATCTTGTACAAAATAGATTGAATATTAAATAATAATTTAATTAAGATTATTATCCATTTAATACTAAATTTTACATAAATAATTATATAGTAGATTTATTCAAGTTATATATTTTCAAATTGAATAAAAAATTGAGAAAAAATATTCATAAAGAATCTTAAAATTCTAAAATTTAGAAATACACTATAAATTCTATTCAATTACAATAGTATTAATATTAAGAACTTGAATATTTAATTAAAATTCAAGCAAATATAGTAGTTTAGTTATTGAACAATATATACGTTATTATATTTAATAATATTCATTTATACATTTTCTCTTTTTAAACATTTTTCAAATCAATCAAGATTTAATAATCTAAAAATATATAGTTATTTTGTACTAATTTTATATTTTAAAACTTTTTCTGATATTTAAAAATGTCGTAAAATTTCCACTACACATAAATAAAGTATTACAATACGTAAAATATTCACGCTCAACTTCTCATGTTGCTCATAATCTACATAATCTAATATTCTTCCTATCCCCTTTCATACTATTTTCCGATTCGCTTCTCCTATATTTTAATGCGCTCTTGTACAATATCTCTCATTAAGTCTTTCTGTTTTCTTTCTCTTTTCTTTTATCTTTACAGAATATTTTTTTTCTTCCGTCAACCAATGTTTGTTTTCCTTTATTTCATTGCCCAATTTGATAAAATCTTGCTAAAATCTTCATTTCAAATCTTGTTTTTGACCTTTTTTTGTACACATAAATACATATTTTTTTATATTTTCTGTAATAAGGTGCTTAAGTTCCTCTGTAAATTAAGATCTTTCCAAGTTACTTATCCATTTTTACAGCTCTTATTATTATTTACTCTAGATCATCTCATAACATTTCGCTAATCTCTAATTTTTTTCTTCACGTGCAACTTGACTGCTAGATGCAAAACCAGAAATTTATTCTTTATGTTACACAATTTTTTTTATTATTTTTCTTTATTCCTATTATTTTCGTTCACTATTTTTACTTTTATTTTAAATTCAAACATTTTTTATTATTTTCATATCTTCTTCAGTTCAGACTTTTGTCGTTTATTAATTTCTTTGTTTTCAACCTAAATATCTGTTTTTACATATATTCTTCGAAAGTATATAATAATCTCATTTATATGCTAAAATCTCCCTTAAACATTTTTTCGCAATGCAGAAACTTTTCCTAAAACCATATTTGATCTTATGTCCATTAGTTTTGCGTTTTCTTCAATTTTATTATATTCTCTAATTTTATACCCTAAAATGTAAATTAGTTTACTATTTAAATTTCTTTTTCTTTCTATTTAAGTTTAACAATAAGGTAGTAAAATAACTTTGTCTTAATCTTCTTTTTCGTTTTTGTTTCTGTAATTATATCTTCATTAATTTCAATTTGTTTCATTCTAAATCTCTTTTATACAGCCTATTAAATATTTTTTGATACTTACATTTTTCGCACATTCAAGTTGTCCTCATTTAGTTCTATTAAATGCTGCTTTTAAATTGGCAAAACATGCGAATACTTCTCCTTTTCTTATTTCAATTATGCATTTATTATTAATTTAAATACGTGTAATATTTCAGTATTTTGTTTCTTTTAGTTTAGATACAAAATTGAATGCATGTGCACATTATTCCATGTCACTCTTTAATATATACTTTATAATAAACTTGGTTTTAATGTTATAATTTTAATGTTGGTCACATATATTTTATAACCTACGTCCATTAAGTTTATTCGCTCATAGTTATTTGTATACTTCCACATTTTATGTGTGACTTCATCTTCTCCAGAGCTCATTTTCAATTTTACTTTGTTTATGACCTCGCATACTTTTTTCCTATCAATTTCTTTATTTATTCTATTATTTCTTCGAGTTCGTAGCTGCGTCCTAAACTTTTTATTTCATTCTCCTTACTTTCTTTTCATAATATATTTTTCTAAATTGATACCATCTCTCTTTCTTTAAAATAATTCGTTTTATAAAGTATTTATATTCTTCAAAAAAATTCTACATATTTTTCTCTTACCTTTCTTGTATTTTTTCTTTTCTTCGCTATATCTCTCTTTTATTACTCTTTCAGTCCAAGATTTTAAGTCATGTATGTCTTTCATTCCGTACATATATTTTTTTTATAGTTTTACTGTATAATTTTCAGTTCTCAGTTGTAATTGTTCTCACTTCTTCCTCTTTTTCTTAAAACTCTTCTATTAAATTGAGAACTAACGGTCGCTAATGAGATTTTATCCTTCACACAAATTTCACACTCTCTATTGTCTGTTTGGTCTCTTTGTTCACAATTTCATAGTCTATTACTAATGGACCACAGTATCAATTGAAGCAAACCTACTATCTTTCTCTCTTGTTTTCCTATTTAAAATAAATAATCATCTTTCTTTAATTCGATCTAATAACAGTTTCCCTTCTTTATTCACAATTTAACCTTATACGTTCTTTCTCCATTTTCCCATGCATCCGTCAATCCTTTCTTCACCTAATCATCTATTAATATCATCTACTATTGAAATGTCACTTTTCTCATTACTTCCCCTGATTACGTCTGACTTTTCTAACTTCTCTTATTTTCCACTGCATGTATACCATCGTTATAAATGTTTACCTTTTTCTAACTTTTAAACTAATTAATTCTTCAGATCTTATTACAGCTTCTTTTTTATTTTTAATAGAACTGCTGTTGCTTATTATTATTAATATTAATATTTATAATTAATAATTAATATTTATTGTAATATTATAATTCTTGTAAAGAATCTTATGAATAGTTGATTAATTACAATATTCATTTATTCATTTGTTTTTCCCATAAACATTTTCATAACTATTTTCATCTTTTCTCATATTTAATTTGGTATCCATTTTCCTATGAATATGTAAAGTTTTATTATATACAAAATATTTACATTAGTATTGCAGTAACAATATATTGAATAGTTAGGATAATAAAGAAAAAGATATTAGAAATAAAATCGCAATTTTATCAAAAAGTATATTTTAAATACTTTTTACATGTATCGCTATTCAAATATACTGACCAATTATGAATATTCATTAACAATTACCAATTTAATCTTCCCATAAAAACATTTTTAATTTAAATGTAAGTCATTGTCAAAAAAAATTTTTTTAATTTACAATACTTTTTTATCCACAATTATTTTTTAGAAAAGTAAAAAAAATGTATTGTTCTTTAATTTTCTTTTCGAAGTTTAAAATGGTATAAAGTTAAAATTATTTTTAAATTTTAAGCGATTTAGTTTTGATATACTTATGTACCGTTGCATAATATTGTAAAAATTACAAATAAAATTAATAACTTTTTGTATATAATATATATACATCATATAAAACATATTTATATTAAAAAATTATTGAATTCGTGTTTTACTTTGAAAACTTTGTTCTAATTATTATTTAACTCTGACGATTTTATATCAATGTATTTATTCATCCATTTAACAATCAAATCAATTCATTTGAATAAGATTCGGTCTTTTATTTCATTGTTTATTATGCAATTTATTACAAAACCTTCTATAAAAAGTAAACTATGCTAAGGCAACTAATCTTTTACATGTATATATAAAAACAATGACATAACAATTATTGTAATTAGAAAATATAAAGTTTATTATTCAATATATAATTTAAAGGTAAATTTAAAACTTTTATAGTATTAAAAAAAATAATATTCAATGTTAAAAAACAGAATAATTTATAGTTTGATTTCAAATTAAGGAAAGTTTTACAAATTTACTTTCGTTTTCATTAGTTTAACCATAATTTATTTGAAAGATTTACTTAACGAATATTGTATTTATATTTAAAAATTAATGTAAATAATAATAATATTTTTTTAAATGTGTATTCATAAATAAATCAATAAATTTGTCTTATCACAAAATTACTTTTTATTAATTCCGATTAAAAAATATTTTATAACTTATTTAATTAAGTATTCTATATTAATATTGATACAATCAAAATGAAATCTAATAATATACTTTAAAGGTTATCTGAATTATTATAAAACAAATATAATTATTTAATATTTGAGATAAACTAATTTCACCTCTTTATCAATAGCAATGTAATGACAATATAATAATAATATAATTGTGGAAAAGTAATCATAAGCTATTTTCTTGATCATAGTCCTAATAACTTTACGATAGGACCATAAATAAACCTTTCACACAATGACACTTGACTCGAACGCAGGCAAAGTTCAATGGTATTTATGCGTAATTTGGCACGCGTAAACATCATGTGCTGCTTAAGTGTGGCTAGAATGTTTTTGTAAGCCTGTTAAGTTAAGCATAGGTAAGAAGTGTATATATACTGTCGTTGGCGGACGACAGATTTTAGTTTCAATTTTATCTTATTAATATTACTTTGTAAAGACAAAAAGCATTTGTCGATTACAACTGTATTTTTTAATTTATATTAAATAAATAATTATATCACAAAGTACCTGTGGTGTTTTATTTCAACAATAATAATCTTTGGAAAATTTTTACTTAACAATTAATGGATTGGTTGATTAATGTATACTTAGCTTATTCAACTACAATTACATTTTTAAAATAAAATTATAATAATGTTTATAATAATTTTGGCAAAATTGATTTTCAGTTAATCAATTATTAAACCATTATTAATTAGAAATATAGAATTTATAATTTTAAACTAGATATGTATTTAAATTAAAATTTTACTATAATAAATACAGGTTTATCGGATATTAGAAATAAATTGTATTTAAAAATTATGAAATAACATTTGATGAAATAAGAATATTTACATTTATATAATTATAATCTTTTCTAAAAAAAATAAGAAATTCATTAAAACACATAAATTTATTATTGATTATTCGACGTAAGGGAGTCTATCAATATAAATAAAGGGATATATAAAAAAGTGCAATAATCTCATATTTTTATTTAAGCACAAGTATAAGTTCCGGCGAGTTTTCTAGTTTTAAAATACTTTATGAATGCATACAGCAGAATAGTATGCGTATATTATAAAAGAAAATTCAAATAGAGACATTTTAGTACATAAACAAATAATAAAAAAATATATGAACCAGCATAAATTCTTTAATTTGCAATTCAGTGTATTAAATATGCAGCAAGGGATATAATTTGATGTCACGTACATTCTTTTCTTCCTATTTCTTCTCTATTACCAAATATTTTGTAGAATAGGTATGGTGGTACACATGAGCAAACGAAAAAGCAATTTATATAACAAGAAAGTAGATTTTTAAATCTGGTCAGGTTTTTATACTATTCCTCTTTTTAAAGTTGTAAGTTTAATGTTATCAATTTAGCCTGCTTCTTGATTTATAGATATAACATGAATATAGAAAAATCAACCATATAATATAACAAAATTATGTAAACAATAAGTGAGATATATATCGAATCATTAATTAATTGTTTTTATAAAGATTAAACATAAATCAAACTTTTTATAATAATTAATTCTACTTTTTCATTGTTTTATATAAAATAATGATAAATTAATTGAGAAATACAATTTGTTCATAACAAAATTTTTTTATTTATAGAAAAAAAAGTTGTTTAAAAATATACTTAAAATTTCATATATTATAATATAAAGTGATTTCTACAAGTATAATTAAGGATTTGTATTAAAAAAGTATCGTAATTATTATTAGACATCATAATTTTATCAATTTTTATCTTATAAACATTATAAATGATTTTTGCTCTTTTATTTTGAAGGCTATCGTTTAATTGAAAAATTACTTAAAATATAAGTTATTAATAGAGAAAGTAGTAAATAAAAGAAGATACGAAACCGGTAAGAATTCAAAGTATGTGAAATGAAATTTAAGAAGAACAATGTTAATTGTAATGAATAACAATAAGAAAACGTATTATCACAATATATATATTGTTCAATGATAGTAACAATACTCAATTTTCTATGATAATATAAAGAAATATAATTTTTTATAAATATTGAGTTTCTAAGAATGAGACATGTAATAAATTACTTCATTTTTCAATTTTAGTTACAAGTATAATTTTTTTTTATATCATCAAATTTAATATCTTCAAGTTTCAGAATTGTGCAAATTTTTTTTTAATAATTTTTTGAACGATTATATATTATGATGTATTTTCTTTTGCTTGTATATATTTTTATTATGAATAATTAATTTATATATACTACAAATGTTGCAATGAAACTCAAACTTATTTATATGCTTGAGGATTTAAAATTTTTAAATTAATGTTTATGAAATATTGAATGTTATATTTAATCTTTAAATATTTAATTATCAGAATATTTTTAATTTGTCTTTAACTTACATATATATTATTTAAAATATATTTCCTTTACTATAATACATATTTTAACTTTCATTTTTAGAAGAATAAATAGAGAAAATTTCAACTACAATTATTAAAGACTTTTTATATATTAAATTATTTTTAAAATAATACCTGAATAATGATGGAAGTGTTTTATTGTAATACAGTAATTTGAGTTTATTATTATTTTGAGTAAGGTATAAATACCTCAACAACTCTTTAAAAAATAAATTTTTATAAATACTTTATAACACAATATAAAAGATTTTTATAAATATTTACTATCCTTTACATTCTTCATTATTTATATTAGATATAGGAACGAAAAATAAAATTTTCAACCTTATTTATTTATTTAAACAATTATTAAAACTTACTTTATTCAAAATATGAACTACCGGTAAAATATTTTTCTCTCATTTTTCATGAACCAAATAAATTCTTCTATAATAAAATTTCTGATTTTAATCGTATAATATTAAAATATTAGCAAAATAAGATTTCCTGTTTTACTTTTTTCACATAATTTGACCGGTTTTGTAACATAAGGCCTTGTGTTGGAATTAACTGTTCAGATGTATTATTCCATTAGATCGTTTTTCTTTCAAAACTTGGTTTAAACGTATTAATTTCAGTCGGTAATAAACTCTAGTGATAGTTTGGATGAATTCATAAAATTTATATTAAATAAAATCTTCTGAATCCTACTAAATATACAACATAAGAACCGTTTTTGGCATCAATGGGCTAATGTTTAAAAAATGCCTGAAATTAATTTATCTTCTAACTCAACTAATGTTTAGATGTATAATTTCGACTTTTAATTTTTATATTTGATGAAAAACTTTAAGTTTTGAAAAAATTAATTGTTTTATTGTAGTATGCAAATTTCAAGATATAATAAGTTATATCAAAAACAAGATCGACTTATATTAAAAATACGAAGAATACACGTACAGAATAGGGGAAGCTACAATAGATTCTCAAATTGCCGTGAAACCGGGCACCAAACCATGACGGCGTTTCGAGTGTCCAAAGCAAGACCACCGCCGATGATGACTATACGTCTTCTTTGCTATCCCTCTCTCTTGGTCACTTTCTCTATTTTTAAAATGTATACTTCAATATACAATATATAAATTATACTATGTATAAAACAATTATATATATATATTTTTTATGTTATTTTATAAATATTTAATTTATTAATTTATTTTATTTTAACATATTGTTTTGTAGAGTATAAAAATTATCTTTTAATTTTTAAATGTAAATTTTCTATTTTAATAGTTGGACTAATTAAAATATATTTATAGATTACAATTTTTAAAGAAATAATTTCATTTTTATAGTAAAATTTTTTTTAATCAAGATATTTTTCAATAATATCATGAATATTTCATGCAAAATCCTTGCACTGTAACAAGAGTCTTTTATTCAGAAGAAAATAATTCATATTCCGAGATCTAACACATTGAAGTTAAGTTAATATAATTCAATGAATCTCAAAAATTTCAAATTATTTGTCCTAATTTTATACCTGTCACAAATTATTATTACATTAAAGAAATAGTAATTATTATTGATTCATTTAATGTCAATAGTTTAACAATGTAAGTTAATTTTAATTATTTTACTTATAGCCTTTATCATTTAAAAATGTTTTGTACATTAAACAAATTATTAAATAGTTTGGAAAAACTTATATATATATATACAAAAGTTAATAATAAATCTATTTTATAAATATGAAATAATATCCATGATAACAAAGAAAGTTATAGAATAAGAAAAAAAATTGAATTTTGGTGAAAACTAATATGAGTTAAACAAAAATAATTAAAATTACCTTGATTTTTTAAAGCATTGACATTATGCGAATCAAGTGCGTATAAATTGTAACTTTCTTTACTACAATAATAATTTGTAACAGCTATAAAAGTAGGACAGGTAGTTTGAAATTTAAGATCCACAGAATTATTTTAACTCAAGTTAAATTAAATTCACGAGAACTCGCATATAAATTATTCTTACTGAATACTATAAATTAAAATATAATTATTCATATAAAAATAAAATGATAATTACTTATAATTAATTATACTTAAAAATTGCTATAATTAAACTGATTAAACTATATAAATTAAATCTAGATTAAAACTATATAAATTAAATCTATATATATTAAAACTATATAAATTAAATCTATATATAAATTAAAACTAGAAATTAAATCTATATATAATTAAAACTATATAAATTAAATCTCTATATAATTAAAATTATATAAATTAAAACTATATAAATTAAATCTATATATAATTAAAAACTATATAAATTAAATCTATATATAATTAAAACATATAAATTAAATCTATATATAATTAAAACTATATAAATTAAATCTATATATAATTAAAACTATATAAATTAAACTATATAAGAAATCAAACTATATTAAATGTGGAAAGGATAGCAAAGAAATTATAGAATTCGATTAATTAGAGATCAATGTTGATAATGTGGATTGAAGCTTTTCAAATACATGCGCTTGTTGATTCGCATCTTTCTTCAGTACATTAGTGCGACTACTAAAAAATAGCGAAAATTAACGAAAATGGCTACTATTTATTTTTTTTATCATAAGTTTTTTCTAAAATCGTTGATAGTAATTAATTTCTTAATTTGCTTACAAAATTGATTAATAAACTTTATATTTTTAAAAGTAATTCTAACATTGGTTTCCTTTGGTATTTATAAAACTAAATGTGAATACAAATTTTTTTTATATATTATAAAATAACAGTAATTAAAAATAATAAATATTTAATTTCGAAACAATATTATAAATAAATTATAATTTCAATTAATAAGCCTATAAATAGAGCATAAAATATAAATTATTGTTTAATTTTTTGAAAAAATTACAATGCTAACGTAATTGGTGCAGTAGATATAATTAATCAATTCTTAATTTTTATTGTAAAATAAGAATGAAATAAATATTTATGAATGAAAAATAAATAATTTGTATGTTTAGCACATATTCTATTAACTCATTACATATATTTCAAGTTTTTTAATTTTAAATAAGTTACATGATTAATAGTAAATTTTGAAATGTCAGAAGTTTATATTATTTAATCAGCCAAAATAACAAATTTATTAATATTTTACTTTGTTTTAATTCAATGTGGGTTATATCAATAAACAATTATTTAAATACAATAATATATTGTTATATAAATATATTGATACTTTAGTGTAAGTAGTATAAGTCTTTCAATTGTTATATAAAAATTTTGTTATATATGGGTATTTATTATAAAGTCATTTATGAAAAAAAAGACAATCTATGAAATTTATAAGTTTTGTTCAATATGAACAAAAACATATAAAATGTTAACAAAATTTTATTTTATGATTATAAAAATTGAAAAATATATACATTTAACGGTAAGAACTGGTTGATATAAAAAATAGTTTTTATATAATTGCATTTAAATGATGTTTTTCAAACTCCAATAAGAAATATTGTATAATCAGTCGTAATCTAAAGTTTCATAAGTCATTTTTCATTAATAGTATTAATATATAAATATATAAAAATAGATATATATACCAGTATCAGTCTCTTACAAAATTTCTACTGAGAAAATAAATATGGATAAAACTAAAAATTTAACATTCTACTTTAAAAAGTCGAGTTTGTTTTCGAAAATATATTTTCACGATTAAGTTCATATTAAATATATGTGCAATATTTTCTCAAACATACACAAATTAACGATTTTCGCCGCACTACTTACTGTTGTGAACTGGAAAAGGAAAAAAATAAACACATTAAAGAAAGATATGCGGCGAAGAATTTATATTCTAAATTAAGTTGCACGTACTTGATCGAAAAAAAAAATAATTTTTACAAGATATATACAATATATATAATATTTAAATAATGTATATGCACAGAATTTGATAATATTCTTGTATAAAGTCATAGAAAATAACACATATATGTGCATATATATATAAATATGTATAGCAACTGTTCACATTATCTCATCGACTTTATCAACAAGTCGCAAAAAATATTACACTGTTTCTTTTAGATCGATATAAGACTCCACTAATAATTTTCATTAAAACAATGTTTTTAAAACATGTTTGGAATTGATTGGAATCAAATTAACATTTAAAAAGCACGTTAAAGTCTTGCTACTATTGTAAAAGATCGTAGAGGGCCGTGATATAGGACTGAGCCATTTGTAAAGTCTCGTATTTAGATAACTGTCTATCATTTCCTAATGATGGCAGGTACATCCTAAGCTTATCAAAGGCTTTATTTAGGTTTTGCATACGCCTACGTTCCCGGGCGTTTGCTGCCAGTCTGCGTTTACGTATGAGTATCGAGCTCACGTGTTTTCTGTGCTTTTGCGCAGAATTGGTTTCCAACTCTAGCTCACTTTCCTCAGCCTCGTCGCTTTCCTCACTCGCACCATTGTGCTTTTCAGTTTCAGACTGATGCTTTTGTTGTTGTTGCTTCAACTGAAGGTCATGTTGATGCTGAGAATAGTATTGTGGATCTGCATAGATTTGAAGTGACGTGACTAATCCATTACTGAGTCCGTGTGAATACCATGCTTCAGGTTCGGAAGAGATGGAGGCTCCGGCGGGACTGAGTGAACGTAAAGACGTTGCCGGACTAGGCGTATGCCAACCATCACTGTTACTATCGTAAGGGTTGCAGTGTCGTCGCTGAGGCTGGGATGAGGCAAATGTGTTTATCGAAGGTAGATTAGCCTTATCTTTGACATAAGTCACGTAGTTTGGAAGTTCGGGATGCGGTAATATATCTTCCGGTATTCCTGAGAATACATAGTTGTACCGAAATAGATCTTGAAGTTCCATCGCAAACTTTTTATCACTAGCTTAAATCGAAACACAATATTTTTCACCGCCGTTTTTCCTTTCTAAACATACGCATGAATTATTACTTACGAAGCATTACGCATATGAATTTTTTTACTTCGTTTTTGAAAATATAAATGTGTAAATACACCAAAAAACAAAGTAGTAAAGGAATGCCGATTCTCTTGACCGTCTCTAGATGAATTCTGAAATTTGAGTGTCGACGCGGTCGGATTTATGTGCTCGCAGGGCAGCAGCACGTGTCTGTGAACCAATGATGGTGAGTCGAGAACTTCTCCCACTGCAGAGGTTCGTACGTGCTAGTGCTTCTAGCTCCGCCTCTTGCATTTAGTCTGCTTCACGGATAGCAGCACATCTCGAGTCGCAACAGGTGGTCCCAACGGCGCCTGTGAACACGGATGCGTTACTGATGACACAGAGAGGGAGGAAGCGCACGCGCATAACATCGTGGACGTACGGAAGACAAGCAGTGAACGATTACGCATCAAGAGATATTTGCACTGACACGATTGCTTGTCACTCTAAGTTTTTATATACATTTTACGGTACATAAGAAAAAATAAATAAAACTTTAATTTGTAAGAAACTAATTAATATTAATTGTATCTATCTAAATTTTATTTATTTATTTAGAGTAAGCCATAGAAACAGAGTTTGTTCATATTTCATGAATTCAGCCAGTTTTGAAGAACGTTGTAGAATTAGGTCATGTCTAAGAAACTATTTTTAAGAATTTGAAATTGACTTATTTAGTAATTAACTTTAAATTTTTTAACATATATATACACTGTGTATATATTATGTACATACTATATACACTATATACATAATATATATGTCATGTACATAATATTTTAGTTCCATAATTTCCATTAAAAATAATTTCTCTTATGATCCATCACCCATATAAATAAAAGATTTGCATTACTGAATTATTCCTTAATAATAATATACTTTAAAATTAATAATTTTTAATTAGTAGAATTTCTTACTTATACTTAATAATTATAGACATAATAAATTAATATATTCAATGTAAACATTTATAATAAATTCAAATTGATTAATTTATTTTAAATAAGTAGTGTATTTTATTTATAAAATTATTAATTGCAATCTATATATATTTCGCTTTATTTATTATCATAAAAATATAAGTATTACTAATAGCACTATGTAAAATCATTCTGAATAATAGTTTAACAAAATTTTTTAAAAGAATTATCAATATTATTAAATTAACAATAAAATTAAAAAGTATAATATCATAATTTAAAAAAGCCAATTATTTAGACATTTTACAATAAAAAATAAATATTTTTATTATGTTATCTCTTTATTAAGAATTGTAATTAAACATTCATAATGTATCTTTTTAAGTTATATTTACAATTTACATTTACCTTTTTTATAATTCAATTAATTGTAAATTCTACACTATTTTTGAAAATTATTTTTTATTACTGTATTTTTCATTTATGTATGATCATATCAGCTAAATATTTTTGTTAGTGTAGGTCCTTTTAAATTATTAAAAATGAAAATTTAATAAATTAAAAATTAATTATATTTGTACTTTTACTTTTTAATAAAACCCAAGTTATCATATTAAAACAAATTAAAATTTAGCTTAATGATAACTGAAAAATATTTTATTCTAATCTAAAATAATAATATGCAGTGACAAAGAGGACTAATGAGAATACGTTATGAATATTAAAAGGAAAATAGGAAATATACTATTGTTCTGTATTAAAAAATAAATTATGAAAAATTGAATTAATCAATTATTTACATTTAACATCAAACTATGCCTGATATGCTTGTATTGTATTTTAGCTATTGGTTATTTATAAAGTAATTTTAAATAATTCTTATTAAATATTATTTATTTTGCTTGTGTTATTATTTAGTATCGCAAAATAATCTAGTAACAATTATTATTTTATTTTTAAATTCAATAATACATTGTGTACTTATTTAGCATTTACTATGCTTTCATTTAATTTTTAATTTTCATATCAATTTTCCAATATTTAATTGAAAATTATAAATTCTTTAACATTGTATAATTAATTATTAAATGTTATAATACATTTCTCTTGAACAGTAATTATAGAAAGTACTTTTGTCTACTTTTTTAAGAATAACTAATTTAGATATATATATACTTATTACTTTTTATACGTACTTTCTTTCCTTGAAAACGATTTAATTTTTTCTATACTAATATAGGCTATCAGTATTTATATTAAATAAATATATCTAAAAAAAAAATATATCTTTAAAAATTCATAAACTTTAGATTAAAATGTAACAATATCATTAATACTATTTAATTTTTATTAAAAAATCTAAAATAAAATTTTAAACTTTTTAATTTTCAGACGTATGTACACAAATTTTCATATATTCGTATTATTGCTTTGTTCTTCTTAAAAATTGCCTTATTTTTTTAACGTAGTTCACGAATATGTATAAAGACGTATTTCGATAATTGTATGCAAATTTTTCTGTATGTAGTATTTTTTAAATAATTACTGCAAAAAATTAAATTGAAATAAATAAATAAATTAATACATAATAATAAATAAAATAGAAGAAGTATGATATGGAAAAAATTAGATTTTCAAATTTTAATACTAATTATCTTGAACATTTTATAATTTTTCACGATAAATATTTTTACTTACTAAGTAACTTTCATGTAAAGATGAAAAATTGTAAAAAATATTGTAACGTAATTGCATGCTTTTAAAAATAGATAATGAGTCGTTAGTAAAATAAAAGCTAATTACTTATTTATGTGTACATATTTATGTAATCTTACTAGTATAAAACCTATTATGGATATAAAATAAAAGAAATTAATATAGAATCTGAATAGTTAAGTATATTTTATGTAGAATATTAACATATTTCACAGAACAGAAAGATGGAAATTATCACTTACATTCAAAAGTATATTTTTTGTTTATTGTTATTAAAGCTCTTTGTACGTACAAAAGTTTTTCAATTACAATACCTAATTTAGTTTAGATTGTCTTATAATTTTATTAGTTAACTTTTCAAAATATTAATGACTCATATTTATCAAAACTATTAATTAATTATATAATTTATTATATAAACGAATCGATAAAATTTGATTGTTATGTGTCCAAAGATATATATAAAATCGATTTATTATTCTCTTTTTGCATAAACGAGACCTTATTAATTTAACATAGAATTTCCTTTCTTTTATTCAAGGTAATATAAAAAATCTTCCAAAAAAACAATACCAAAATAGATTATAATTTTTTTAGAATTATTATTTTTATTCTTTATAATTTTTCATTGTTTGTATTACAAAAAGATTTTAATTCACAGATTCAATCACTGTTTAATAAGTAATAAAAATTTTCATAAAAATAGATTACATTGTAAGTGCTGATAGAACATATATCTTTTTTATCTACGCTATTAAAAAAATTTTAATCAGATTTAATAAAAAATTTTCTTAAAAAATTTTTGGTTTAAATAATTCAAAAGTCAAATGCATATTATTATTTTTACCACAAAATATTTTAATAATTTCGTAGTATTTCTCATTGAAAATCTTATTATAATAAAAATACTATCTCCACTATATAATTTAACGTAATTATATTTATTTTACTTTGTTTTAAAAACATTATTAATTTAAAATTTTTTTCAAGTTTCTACAGTGATATAACCTTCTTTATTAAATTTTATTAAATTTTTTAATGTGAAAATTGATATAATATATATATAAATATATATATATATATATATGTATAAAGGTTAAAATTTTATCTTAAAATTTATTGTATTTTATAAAGTCTCTAATTAATAACATAAATGGTTAATCAAAAATATTGTATTATTAAAAAATCTTAAAACATTTTATTCATTCAAATGTTTTATATTGTTATGTCAAATAAGTTACAAAAATAAATGTATCAAATGAAATACTACTTTTTTAAATAAAAATTTATTTAAGTAAAACATTAAAAAATTAACTAGAAATCTAATTAAGTTTTCGGTACTTAATATAATATATTATGCAAATATCTTTTATTTTATAAATTATTACAAAAATAAGAGATTTTTTATTCTTTATTAAATATGCTTTTTATTAATAATAAATACATTATACAATAATAATTTTTCATAAAATAGTCTTTTAAAATATTTATAAATATTAAATAAGAATCTTAAAATCTAATAGTCTCATAATAATAATTCGAAATTTAAATTCATTATCAAATCATTATTTTCACATTAATTGAATATAGGATAGATTTAATGAAACTAAGTGAACGTCAAGAAAACTAACTAAATAACTAAGTATTTATAAATAATAATTGTTTAACTAAAATTATGTCCTGTATAATATAAATGAACGTGCTGTTCTGGAAAGGTAAGTCAAGTTATAAAAAATTAATAAATTATATTTATAATAAATTTATAAAATATTTATAAATATTTTTTATGCCATCACAAGACTAGCATAAAAATAAAACCTTATATGTGGTTGCTAGCACATTTCGTGCGTATTTCACTAAAAATATGTCTTTTGTTGCAGTAATAGAAGGTCCTACTAATCGTATATGTATTTTAATAAAGAATTTTACAAAATTTTTCTTCTCAAAATCGCATCATTATATCTATTGTTCAGTATAAAACTAGAAAAATACGTTCATATACTTTGCGTGATACGTATCGCTAAATGTGTAGCCTTGAAATCATGTATTCTTTGTGGTTTCTGGTGACTGAATTAGTAAACGTAAAATTCAAATAAAAAAATATGCCTATATTCAAAAGAAAAAAAATTTATTTTTTGGAATTTTGCACAATAATAGTGAATAGGATGTACAAAGATGGCAAATAACGTAATAAAAAAGGACATTATAGTTAACATAAATGGTAGAGAAGAAAAGCAAGAACTTTATGGAGAGATTAAAAGAGTATAGCACAGTAATCAAGGGTGTCACTGAAAAAGTAGTAATTGATGGAAGGAATATAAATATAGGAGTTATATAAAATTTATAAAAAATGAATAAAATATGGGAGAAGAATGAAGGAAAAGTTTTTATGTCTGGAGAGGGGGGGGGGTTAATATGAAAACAGGGTAGAGCAGTGTCAAATTTGATTACTAACTAACCGATAGAAATAAAGTAATAATTAATTATATAAGTAGAAGAGGAGAGAAATTAAGCGGAGAATGTAAGAAATAGAGAAAATAACATTTCAAACAGAGGTTACAATAGAAAAAAATGAAAAGACTATGAAAGATTAAAAAATATAGAAAAATAGGATAAAATAAAATGTAACTGAATAAGCGATGATAAAAAGAGTATATAAAATAAAGATAAAAAAAATGCAAGATGGTAAAATGAAAAATTTTTGGAAGGCACAAAAATAATGGTATTGTACAAATAGTAAAAAATATAATAGCAGATAAAGAAAAATACATTGAAAAAGAAAATGAAGAAAAATTCTAAAAAAAATAAAAAAGAAAAGAATGGAACAATAAAAGGATTTGAGCTATTTCTAAAAGATACTCAATAAAAAAAAAGACAGAAACATAAAAAATGAGTGGAGGAAGAACTTTAAAGATATATATATATATATGATACGCACAATAAATAAAAGAAAAACGATGATAATGGTGCGGAAAAAATGATTAAAGATCAAATATAATCCAACAAGAATTTCCAACACGGCATAATAAAAATCTATAAGAAATTGATTAAAGAATAAAAAGTTGTAAATATTTAAAGAAGTGTTCTGAAAATTTTTAAAAAAGAAAACAGAAAAGACAGAAACAATTATAGAAAATTACAATAATATGCTTAGGGTATAAACTTTATATGGAAATTATAAAAAAAAGAATGGAAGAATAGATGTGAAGAAATAAAAAAAAAATAATACAAGATTAGACTTTAGAAGATAAAGAAGTACATTAAATACAATATATACAATTTATTACGTTTTTTGAAGTCGTCAATATAAAGTGAAATATTTACATGTTTTGCAGATATAAAGACTTAATTCGATAAAATAGAAATACAAGAAATTTATAAATATATGAATAATGCAGTTCTAAAAAAAGTATTTAATCTATTGCACATAGGAAATTTGTAGAGAAATAAAAATAAAATTGAAGATAGGTAGTGAGATCAACAATAGTTAATATAATGATAGCAGGTCAGGAGGAGGAGTTGAAAAGATCTAAAACCTTAGGCATAAAAATAGAATAATTATAAATTTATGCAATTATACAGTAATACTGATAATGATTACCGTAATTACGATTTCTTAATAAGATTTACTTAATTACACTCAACTAATTTATTTGCGATAAGTACGTATTTAGAGAAAATAATAGAGTATAGAATACAAAGAGTACAGAAAAATTTATGGTTGAAAGGACAAATATACTATTAGGAAAAGTATGGTAAGGGAAAAATTTTATTATATGAAGTACATGTATGGGAATGTAAAAAAAAAGAAAATGCAAAGAAGATGTATAAAATTAATACATAATTTATATAAAAAGATCATGGAGTGTATAATGATGTTGTCAAACAAAAAAAAAATAAATAGAATAATGATCTTGAAGAGAATTACTTATAAAAAAAATATCTATGTGAAAAGAAACATGAAGAACTATAATAAAAATTTGAACATGATATATATTAAGCAATAAAACAAGAAAAGATAAACATAAGATGTTAGATTAGAAAAAAGTATAAATTGTGCAATACGGATAAAAAAATAATAAAACACAAAATATAGAAATACAATATTACAGAAACGAATTCAAACAAATGAAAGAATATTATAAAAAGAAGACAGAGATATATATTTATTATAGCAGAACAGAAGAACACAGCAAAGTGAAGAAAACTCGTTTCAAAGGTAATATAAGAATAAAAAAAATCAGAGAAAATATAAATAAATGCTAAATAGACAATTGAGCATATGAATATATTCTAAAATATAATTTAATAAGCAAAAAACTAAATTCTAATAAAAAGTTATTGTAAAAATACATTAATAATAATAATGTATAAGATAACGCGTTCTAGTATACACATTTTATATATATAATTTCCAGTATACACATACAGAAATACTTTGTACTGCGTTTACTTCAATTTTCATAATAAAATTTTATTAAAAATTATATAACCAATAATAAATATTATATATTATTGAAAATGTCATCACATGTTTCATTATTTAAACAACGAATATGCCCTGCAACCAACAATCATTTCTCGGTTCTGGGCTCAGGTAGGCATCAATCGTTTTCATTTATTGCTTAAATAAAAAATAGATGAGTAAAATATTGTGAGCAGCACAAACAAAAGGCTTTTTTAAAAAGTACTGTGGCGTGCATTTTATTTTTGTTATATGTAAGCCGCGGCCCTGATTTTTCTCCGCCACGTGCCGACATAATATAACGATTCGGCGCCGCTAATTTCAAACAGAGATCGTGCCTCGCGTCTTTTTCGAGTGTTGGCGGACACTTATAATGAATAATAATATTGAACATTCTATTGGAATTATGTAGAATTCTAATAGAATGTTTGATCAAACAATAATAAAAAGGACTTTTGCGCCCGTTGCCGACGGTGCGCACAGCCAGTCGATTTAGTGCAAGAGAGTCGATTGCACGCGTCAGCTGTATATATATATATATATTACGTGTTAGATATATAAAATTTTTAATTTGTGTAGAAGTAATAAATAGTTTAATTTAAAATATTAGTTAATCATTTCACCCATACGAGTTACAGTGTGCAAAAGTGCATGTGTATTTTTTGTTGTTTTGGACTGCACAAGATACAATGTAAGTAAAATTATAATCATTTTTATTTATTTTAAAACACAAAATTAAATTTTTTTTGACATAAAGTCAAAATTGGAATTATACGTATATACTAAATAAAAAAAATTATAATTGAAAAATTACACATATATTTATAAAAATAAAAAATTCACATGTATTATGCATTTTTTTGAATAATCTGAAATTAAAAATTACATATATATTTAATCAACAAAAATACCCCCACATAACAGATATTGGTCTAAACCACTAAATCATAACTCAGAAAAAAGTGAACAACCTGGTCAAAAGAGAAAATTTAATTCAACAAATAGAGAAAATAAAAAAACTCAAGCTTAACGATCAAAAAGAGGATATTAAGTACAAATTTTTTATGTAATCCCTCAATATCATGCGTGAAATTTATTACTGATTCTGGAGCAACACTTCATATTGTAAGTAAAGATATCATATTAAAAAACTTTAAAAGATGTTTCGAAAAATATATTAGGTCATCAAACAAAATAAAATTTACTAACATTGAAATCGACGAAGAAGAAGAACTCAAATGTGTCAAGAATAAATAACCACAAAATAAAACTTACAAATTAGATGCAGTGTATATAAGTAATAATCTTTTGTTATTTAAGAAATTAGCTGAAGCTGGACTAGGTATCATCCTAAACAACACCAACATTGAAACAATAAGGAAATCAATAAAATAATAATAGCAGGGTTTTACGAAAAACCTAATTGGATGGCAAGACTAAAGATACAATCAGACTATACAATTGAAACAGACTACACATAACTTGTACTATACTTGTGTAATGAAAAGACAGTCAAAACACAGATCCAGACGATATTGATCAACAAAAACAGTAGTGAGGGCATGTTATGGCATAAAAGGCTTGGTCATGCCTCACTAAATTACTTGTAAAAATTACACCAAAAACATAAGCACTGGAGAAAGTTAAGTTTAAATATTACATTAAAAAATATGGAATATGCATCTCATAAAAAATAATGAAACTTACGTTCATAGAAATCAGGACCAGATTGATAAGACTGCTACACACAATACGTACAGATATTATAGGACCCATTTTCCTCGCTTCACATCCAGGTTGCAAGAAATATATAATATCATTCATAGATGATTATTCAAGATGGGCTAAGATGTATTATTTAAAGTACAAAGATGATGGAGCAGACGCCTTCAGAAACTTTTTATTATTTTTAAGAAACTTGTTAAAATGAGAAGAAAGAATTTATTATATAAAATTCGATGAAGCCACAGAGTATATGGGAAAGGAATTTAAAAAGTTACTAGAAAAAGATAGCATTAAATTGGATCCATCTTCGCTATATACTCTCAAACATAACGAGAAAAAAGGTTTAACAGAATTTTATAAACCAAACAAGATTCCTGCTAATATATTCTGGATTAGCTCACAAAATAGGGATTAAGCTACTGAAGCTTCTTTATATATGTATAATTATACACCGATAGCAATATTGGATATAAATTCCATTGCAGAAGTTCAACAGAGACACTAGAAATAACTTAAAAATCTCAGATGATTCGAACGTGCAGTACATAGTATGTAAACACATATGTTAAAATTTACAACATAATACAACACTAGTTTACACCCAGGCAAACAGAATGTTTTTGGTAGGTTTCAAATTAAGTTTCAAATCAACGGAAAATTTGTTGAGTCAAGGCATATCATATTTAACGAAAATGTCATATATCAAGACATTGCAAAGAAAAATTTAGAAATAATAACAGTAGAAAACATTAAAACCAAGAAAAGAGGAAAACTTTACAAGAATCAACAGTAACAACAAATTGAATACATAAAAGGAGAAAAACAGATACCTCTGGTTCCATCACCAGAAGCAAAACAAATAACAAAAACAATATATTGATATTGCACCAAATTCACTTGAAATAAAAAACACAGAAGAAGATGAGGAAAGAGTAGAATAAGCCATATACCGTCTGTTGGCAACAAGTAATAACGACGTAGAAGCAATGACAAATAAAGAACAACACCACTGGAAGCATGCTATTACGAAAGAGTTAGAGTCCATGAATTGAAATAAGGTTTGAAACATCGTAAAATGGACAAACTACAAAATCCGCCTGGTAGTTAGCGAATTCAAGGACAGGCTAGCATACGATTTGAAAGAGACGTATACTCCTATATTTAGATTATCTAAGTAAGGGCACTCATCTCTATAATAAACAAATTTAAACTTTACATCTGCCAAATAGATGTTAAAACCACTTTCTTAAATAGTATCTTCGAGACAATATATACATGGAAATTCAAGAATGTGTTTGTATTACAGCATAACCATAAGAGTAATTTATGCAAACTATAAAAAGCACTATATAGACTCAAGATAAGTTCAAACAGGTGGAATACTCGTTCGACAGGTGAAGCTTGTAAACTCAGATTTTAAAATGATGAACATGAGCCATGCTTGTACACCTGGAAAAAGGGAGGAGAGAAATTAGCCACACTGTTTTTATATGTTGATGACATACTCGTTTTCATTAGGAATATGTCATACATCAATAAAAATTAAAATTCACTTATGTAAAGTTTTCGAAATTAAAGACCTAGGAGAACCTAAGTTCTTTCTAGGTAAAAACTTCGATAGAGATATGAAAAACAGCACCACATATCTCTCTTAAAAACACTACATTAAAAATATTTTTAAAAGATTCAATATGGATAAAAGCAAACCTCATGACACACCCATGATCACAAAATAAGTCAAAAATCGTCAACAAAAAATTATAAACAACGCAATTCAAACTATTAAAAATACTCTTATAAAAAACTGTACAATTTTCTCGCTCGAAAACAACACCTGACCATAGAAGAAAGCTGGAAGGAAGTGGAAAGAGTCTTCGAATATTTGCAAGTACAACATCACAAGGACTAACTTACAGTTCTACATCTGAAGAACTGGAAGCCTATACAGACTACAGTTTCAGAGACAATGAAAACTCCACGTTAACAGCCGGATATATTATAAAGCATATATTATAATATTCAATGACACCATTTCGTGGCGAAGCCACGTGGCTTCGCCACGAATAATTGCTCATTACACTGTCAACTTACCAAGCTGATTACTTGGTAATAATTGAATGTTTCCAGGAGCTGATATCTCTTGACAAAGGAATTTATAATATCATAGGCATAATCTTCCATCCTATAACAATCTGGTGTGACAACAAAGCAACTATTGATTGTAGTAAATTGGAAGGTAATCACAAATTGAAAATGTTTGATGATCCCATAGAGACAATTAAAGAGAATCTGAGATAGCGAGACAAAACAGGCATAAAACCACCGATGGCAAAGACACATGCAGATTAAATTAAAAAGTGCATTAATGAGGGTATAGTTGTTGTCTGCTGATTATCGTCTAAATACAACATAGCGGATATAATGATTAAATACATCCTTCTTGATCGACATAGATATCTGAGCACTAAAATACTAAAGTATCAAAAATAAATAAAATATTTTTTGTTGCAGACAAAAAGAAGATTTAAAATAAAAAAATTTAAACCAATACAATGGATAACGCCGAAAGGGGAAAGTGTTGAGACAGTAACACGTACTTCAACGTAAGCTATTTAAACTGTGTATCTGTCACGCTGTTTTCTCAAGGGCAACGCGTAATTCCTTTTTTATTTTACAATATTGGAAATGTGCATACTGTATTTATCAGGTACAGTTTCCAAAAAAAACCTCTTTGATACGCGATCAATTTCATATAGTCGTTAGTTTCTCTACAAGTTTTTTCTGTATACATATACAGAAATACTTTGTATTGCGTTTACTTCAATTTTAATACTAACGTTTTATTAAAAATTGTATAAACAAATATTAAATATTATACATTATTTAAAACGTCATCATACGCTTCGTTATTTAAACAATGAATACGCCCTGCAACCATCAATTCTACATTTATAATAATAAACGTTTTGGTTCTATTGCATATTTGATTTTTCAAGTTTATTAATACGTTTTTTTATTTATTGTTTCTTTTTTATTATCTTAGCTTTTTTTCGTTTCGTTCAAATTTCCAAGTCTAGTATCATAATGATTATCTAATAATTTTCTATAATTATATATTTTTGTCACTTACTTTTTTTTTAACTCACTTTTTCTCTTATTTCTAATGCTTTCAGATATTGTCAAGATTTTAAATGTGTATTAAATGGAAGTAAATAAATAAAGGTAAAAAATGTGTAAATTATATAACAAGTAAAATGAAATAACAAAGTATATTATAGGCGTGCAGTGTTACAACACAAAAGAAAGCAATAATTTGGCTTATTATGGAATAAGTGAATTGAAAGAATTAAGCATATTATAAAAAAATGCAATGGTATAAAATACTTGCAATCAGGTAGGAAAATATTATGAATGATGACAACAAATAAATAAATATATTATAAACAAGATTCATTGGGAAAGACAAAGAAGTAATCAGCAACTGAAAGAGTTTCATCTTAGAAAAACCAGTAGCAAAGAAGAAAGAATAAAAAAAGATAAATAAATATATATATATATGTGTGTGTGTGTGTGTGGGTAAAAATATATAAAATTAAGTAACATGAATAAGTGTAAAATGTAATATCAATTTAAGAAATTTACATAAATATAAATGATGATGTATGCATTGTTCGTAAATAATAATTGTAATAAAAACAATAATAATAACAACAATACATATAATTTGAATTCTATATCAAACTACAATTTAATTATTATAGTTACTGTTACTTGAATTAAGTAAAATAAAATATTAATTTACCATTGTATTAATAAATATTATTGTTGATGTAAGAAAATATATAATAAATTTTATTGTAGTTTTCAGTAAGCATTTGTAAAAATAATAATGTTTATATTATAATATTAATATATTTTCCAATTTCGGTAAATAAATAAAAATGAAATTTTACAAACTTAATTTATAAATGTTGTATTTCAGATTAAAAAAATTAAAAATTAATTACTTATAAAATAAATAAGAATAATATAAAAATTATTATAAAATAATTTAAAGTTTTTAATTATTTCAATTTCATTCTTTTAAATTAAGCTGTTTATAAATTAAAAAGTTTTTAAAATAAGTTCTTATTTTTAATATTTATTATTTTTTTGTAGATATTTAAAAATTATTTTTTACATATTATGTCGTAAATGCATGTATATTAACTTTTGTAAGTAAGAAAGGCATTATATGTAACTATTTACTATTATTTTTCATACTAAAATTTTTTCTAAAAATTGAAATATATTAAATAAATTTGTTCAATAAATAATTTATTAATATAAATATAATTGAAGAAAACTATTAAATTATAATATATAATAAATAATAATGAATTCCGAAGATACATAAATTATTATGAAAATTACACATAACTCATATATGTATAATTACTTGTGTATAATATTGTGTATAAAGAGTAAATTTTTTTTTAATTACGTACATTTAGTAGTTACATATGAAAAATTTTTTACTAAGTGAAAATAAAATGGTACACTTTCGAAATTTCTATGTGAGATGTGCGCTATATATATATATATTCTCATTTTATTGAATACGAGTACTTCAATGATGATAATCCATAAATGGAAAAGATTAATATATAAGTTCTGATAAATAATTCGAAAAATTATCTTAAATTACAAATTAAAAAAAAAAGATAAGAAATATTTCATTAGATGAAAACAAGTACAAGAAATTTTGCATAAAATAAATATTAAAAAATTATAAGATACAACAAAATTACAAACAAATAATAAAAATAAAATATATGTTATCTTAAGTAAAGCCATTCGTGCAACATTGTCTCGTACTATTGTTGGTTTCATTTCGAGGAGGTTCAAAGGATCTTGAGAAGTTTTAATTGTCTTCATTTTTTATATTTTCCAGAAGTTTATATAAAAAATGACTGCATTTCATATAAAAATTATTTGGTGGAGACGCAAATAAGTATATTATATAATTTGAAATTAGAAAATCAATGCATAATCACTACAGTAATATTTCTCATTTGGGAAACCTTTTGTTGATTAGGTAGAATCTAAACAACAGAGAAAATCGATTAGGTCCAGATGCAAGATATTACTGTTAAGCTTTGAAATTAATACTTTATGTATGTTTGCTTCAATACTTTTACTACTACAAGATATATAGACATATGCGATCTAATTATTTCTAGTTATACATTGTATCATTTATATATATAAGTATAAATATCACTTTATGAAGTAAAATCATAAAATACAATTAAAAAACTTAAATTTGTAACAAAAAATACTATCAGTGTCACTAGTTAATTTATTTAAAACTTTTTTTTAAGTTATTTAAAAAATATATCATTTTTAAATAAACTACATTGAGTGAAATCTAAATTTGGTAAGTTTACAGGTTGTAATATATATTATATATTTATTTGTATGTTATATTAGATATATAAATATATTCAACAAAAATTTTTATAAATGAAAAATAAAATATGATATAAAATACTAGACTTTTATAACTTAAACATATTACTATCATTTATTCAAAGTACGTATAAAAATTAAACGCTGAAGGATATTGAAAAAAAGAGGTTTGATAGATAACCATAACTAATCTATCTTTCGTTAAATTCGATATATATACACATCTATAATATATATATATATCGGTATATAAATAATGAAATATATTAATTTTTCCTAAAATAAAAAGTCGAATTTCATATGTTTTATAAAATAAGTATTAAAATCGAAGATAAAATATGAAATTTTATTTTTCGTATTATTATAATATTTGAATTTTTTAAAAACTTATTATATTAACTTTATAAAAAAATATAAAATATTAACAATAAAAAAAAATCTGTTTTTTTATTTAATGAAGATTCAATGAACAAATGTCATCTTTCAGCTATGATTATTGAAAGAACAATCCACTCTATTAATCATGGAATGAAAGTTTATCAATTTAAAAAAGTTTATTACTTAAATTAAACCATAGTATTTTATGAACAGAACAGTTTAGAATATTTTTTAAAACAAAAAACTATGTATAAATTTTAGTAACTATAATTTGAACTATCATTATTTATAATATGATGTTTTAACATTATCAAATAAATAAATTATAAATTAAGTAAAATTAAATTACACTATATTATATATATATACATATATATATATATATTAGAGAGAGAGAGATTATTTTTTTTATATTTCTAAATCTAATTTTTAAACAAATTTTATCAAATTTATAAATATAATGTCATAAAGATTATAGCTTTATTAATTTTCTATTTTTTTCATTACTTTATTGTTGTGGCTTTTTCATTTAACACGTTTTCTTTTTTAAATCACACTGGAAAAATTAAAAATGAAGTTGTATATATACATTGATTCGTTTAATTTCTCATTAAGAAAAGATTAAATATAATGAAAAAAATTAAAATATTAATATTATAAATGCGATTTGTATGTACATCATAATTTAAAAATGATTTTGTCTTATCAATACTAAATATAATAATATCTATTTTTTCTTTATGCGTTGGTAATAGTTTTGGAACACATACTTGATACGTACGGACATATACAATATATTTTGATATTATAAAATAATTAAAAAAATTATCTAGGTTTAAAGCACTCTGAAACATTAATTTCTTCTTATAGATCAACTAAATATTATACAATCTAGTTTCTTTACTTAAATGAAATTTTGATTGTGATTCTAACGTACTCTAAGCCTATAACATATATTTCAAAACTGAACCTGAAATCTATAAATATACTATTGTATATTAATTATATTATTATTTGCTGTATTAAATAAAAGATTGAATTATATTAAAATAATCAAGAAAAAAATTATTGTGTGTAAGACAATGTAAAAATTTACAACAAAATATCGCGTGTTTGTATAAATTAATTTCCCAAAAAATTATAATTAATTTTAATTCAATTTTTTCCATTTTACTTTCAGTAATACATTAAAAATTCATTTATGATTACTTTCCCACTTTTCATTCTAAACATAATTCGATTTCTCGAATTTCTGAAGTACAATAAGAATGATTATAATTTGATGCTCTACATATTTTATTAATAAAACTAAATAAAAGAGAAATTTAGTGAATAAATTACTAAAATATAAGTATGACTTTATTCTATCATATCATCATTTTTTTAAATAGAATATTTATTATTCCTTTTTTAGTAAAATCATTTTTTTCTTAATACAATTAAAATACTTGAGGTTTTAATAATGCTTAAGCGTATACGGAAATTATTTTATTTCACAAATATAAAATATTTTGAAATTTAGATTAGTAAAAATATAGTTTTTCTTTAAAATAAAATATAAATTAATAATATGTAAGTATTAATTAAAAAAAGTATGAAAGAATTAATATTAGACCTCGTGAAACAAAAATAATTGAAATAATTATAGAAAAAAGATTAGAGAGTTTAATTCGCATCAAGATTATATTCATATTACCGTTAGTTGAACCGACAAACTAACAATATGGAGCGATGACATAGGATGATTTGCCACGTCAGTACTCTCAGTCATAGTAAAAACTTAGCCATCCGTAGTGATACTTTATTGATTGTATATAAACATTGATTACATTTTCATTTCCTTCCATTTTTCGTTTATTGTTGTATCTTGATACTATAGTAGATTCTAATATTTAAGTATTTTTTGTTTTTTGGTATTGTAATTATTATGCAGGTCTTTCTTCTGTAGTTTGTTTACGATGAATCTTTATTTTATATGTGCATTCTCTTTTTTTATCTATTTATCTGCATATATATCTCCATCTAGCACGTGAATCCTAAGATAACAAAATAAAAACTTTGAACAGAACAGTACGGAAGCTACCAAGTTACCAGTCGACCAACAATTTGATGATCGTCCGGGAAGAGCCTCTTACACGTGCACACCCGTATACATATATATTATACATGAGACATGAATTATTACTATACCAAGTAAATGCAGCAGGTCTTCGAACGCACGCGCGTTTAACTGAAACTGTAAAAATGATAATGAGAAAAGGCGGTGCTAAAGTTTGCTAAATTAAGTGTGTTACATGTAAGTATAGGGAAGTATAGGAAAAGAGTGTGCACCTTAACAAATATTAATTTTTAGAAAATTAAATTAATTTATCATTCGATTTTCCAAATGTAATTTTATTTAGAAATTAAACTGAAATTAGTTAAAATCGTAGAGACAATATTAAACTTAAAACATTAGAACTAAATTTAGAAATAATACAACTGTTTTAAATAAAAAAAATATATTAAAAAAAGTTTATTTATAACCACTCAAATTACATAATAATAAACATCTTGAATTCTTGATATATTACAAATGAAAAAATTAATGACTCATGGTTAAAAAATTGATAATATTAAATATATTATTTATCTATGAATGCAGTCACTTTTTACAATAAATTAATTTGATTTTTTGATATTCTTATAAAGAAAATTTAATGGGATTAGAGGAAAGAGAAATAACTTTAAAAATCCTATAAAAATAAAAAAATTTTTTTAAAAAATTACGTCGAATGATCGTATCTATTTCAGACTAGAAGTTCTTCTTAAAACTTTCTGCTATGAAAGTTTTGCCATGAAAAAAAGAAAATCATATCAATTAATATAAATTCGGTTCGTTTTCTTCTTAGTTATATACCAATGTAATAAAAATAAATTAAATAAATTATTCGTAAAGAAAAAATTATTTGTAATCGCTGTGTATATTTAATGCGTGGTTTTCCTTTTGTGAGCCCGAAATTAACGGAATAAGAACACATGATGCAGTTACGCATTACAAATATGTGATGTGAACCTGTTGTACGAGTCTTTCGCTGCATAGCCAGCTACGTATAGCTGTCTTATGAGAATTTACGGTTGAACCTCACTACACTTCGTCAATGACAGCCGCTTCCGGCATAAGCTATGCGCGCATCGTAATTATGCATGAATATGACGCGTGTCACTCATTCGATACTGATTTTACGTTTTCTTTCCTTTTCTTTTCTTTTTTTATTCTGCGTTTCTTAAGAATATTTGTCTGTTCATGTATATACACTGATTACTTTCTTCAAATGTGAAGAATTATGTTGGGTGTCAACTTATTAAATTTCTTTCACTCAATAACAGCACGTTTACCGTATTTTTAGATAAATGTGATGAAGATACTTTTTTTTAGATACTTGTGATAAATGCATATAAACACTCCCTCTTCAGTTGTGCTTTATGAAACTTTTTTACGTTACCATCCAAAATCTTGTTCGTAAAAATACGTTATTAATTATCTTTAACATCTAAATATTCTATTATATAATGTGAAGAATAATTATTAATTTTATTTCTTTTGATTAGTTATTGACGAAGGTATAAATTTGTTTATATATGAAACTTTTTTACATATTATATATTAAAATATACCCAAATCAATTTTTATAAATAAAATAATAAACATTAAATTATAAATTATAAATTATAAATTAAATGTAAAATATGATAATCTTATAAATTATTATAAAAATAAATTTTTAAATCATATTCTTAAGATATATTTGTGAATCTAAATATGAAAAAAGTATTCGACCTTTGGCACTACATCATTACTTAATGTATACAACTATAATGTACTGCGAAGTTTTATTTATTACTTTACAATATCTTTTTTATATATATTTTGTATATGTACATTTTATATTATAAATATATTATATTTTTAATATAGTATAAAAAAAATGTATTCGTTTCATTGCATTATGTATAATAAGACAAATTTAGTATTATAATATTAATAAAATACCAATTTTTTTTTACTAAAATATTTATAATGATCTATCTATGACTTGATTACTTTTATTCAAATAAAAGTACATAAATAATGTAAAATAAAAATAACAATACACATTTTGTACAACAGTTAATACATATTTAATTTTTTTTATTAAAATTATTCATTAAAATGTTGAATTACATTATAATAGTAAAGATAATTTGTGTTCCTGATATAGAAATATAATAACATTGCTGCTATTGAGTTATTAACAATTTTCGTTTATTAATAATTATATCATAATTACAATCTTAGTAGTTATAAAAACTTATACAATATGAAATTTAAATTAATTAACAATACTTAGCATGCACGGAAACTATGGGAATTAAATTAAGTATACCACAAAGATAGGATTAATTATAATATTATCTTAGTAAATTTAAATACAGTAATAAAAATTATACTCAATAAAAGAGGCAAGTATTTTGAATTAAATATTTTTACTAATGATTAAAAAAAATGAATCAAATGTTATAAAATAACGTGGTATCGTATAAAAGAACATAATGACAATATAATTTTTTAAAGTTATATTTAGAAATAAAAGTTTTCAGTTAAAGAATTTTTACTATTACTTTATTATTCAATTTATAATTAAGAAACAACTCTTCTTAAAATGCTAATATACAATATACTATTATAATATAAAAGGCTATAACTATTAAAAAATATTATAATGGACAAGCTTATAATTTTTTTTTTTTTATTAATCAACTATATTTAAGTTTAAGGCATAATCTGGCTTTCACATTTCATTTTAAAAACTAGGGAAATCGAGAGAAATTTCTCTGATTACAGTCCAATGAACTTTCACGCAATTTTTTTTTATAAATGAGTACTGTACATTTATTAAATAATTTAAAAAAAATTATTAATATATAAATAATAAAATAATTATTAAATTAAAAACCCTTTTATACTTAAAGTATATATTTTATAAAAATAAACATAATTATATTATATTATTATAAAATAATAAAATTGAAAAAACTTAAATATAATAAACGATTATAAATACTCGTAAATTGTTAAATGTTAAGAAATTAAATACAATTTTTTTGAGCACGTAAAAAGTAAATTATAATTTATTCAATAAATTTTAATGGAATATATTATAATTTTAATTAATATTAATTTTAATAATAATCAATAAAATATTTAAATAGATTTTTTATAATTATTTTGTTTAAATATTATTTTAAATATTTATTGATATTCTGAAATAATTTTACTTTTTAATAAAAATATAACCTAAATTATTATTATAATTGAATATATAATTTATTTTGAAATGATTTGTATTTCCAAAGAAGATGTATGTACTTATATATGCTTATATATATTCTATTATTATTGCTATTATTATTATTATTATTATTATTATTATTATTATTACTATTATTATTGCTATTATTATTTATTCAGAAATAATTTATAATTTAGTCACATTGCACGATATACACGGTCTTTTGTTGTATATCATCTAGTGTTTATTTTCTTTTATTTCATTACCTATTCAAAATCCCGTTTTATCTTCATTCTAATCCTACTTCTCTCTTCCTGTTTTTTCATGTAATATTTTATTTTCTTTTATATTTTATAATATAATATGTATAACTTCTGCGTATTTGTATTTTTTCAGATTATTTTTCGAAATTATTTTGTTTTTGAGCTAATTTTAGTACCAGTATTACCTTACGTATCGTTTCACTCTTTGTAATTTTTCTTTCCAGTAAAAACTGGAGTACCCTATATTAGCTAAAAATTAATCTTTTTTCTTTCATAATTTCCTCTCTTCCGTTTGTCTTTCTTATTATTGCTTTCACGTAAGTTTTTTTATCCTTATTTTTACATACTCTTGAATGATTCTCGTATTTTTTTTATTTATTAATTTATTTTCAAACTTAATGTCTTTGTTCTCAGTTTTATTTTTATTTTATATACAACGTCATTGTGTATAATACCGTTGTGTACATTTTAAAACTGTTTTCATCTTTCCCTTCATATATTTCTGTTCCTCATATTTACTTTTTATATTTTTTATATATATTTATTCCATTTATTATTCCGATTATTTTTATTTTTATTCTGATATCTTTTATGTACCATCTTTTCGCAATGCTTTAAACTTTTTTTAGCACTGTATTACTTTTTTTACATAAATTTTATTATCTTCATCCTTGTTGTTATTTTAAAAATTTTAGCTTAAATACGTAAATGAATTAATTGTTTCTAAAATAATATATGTACACGTATTTTTCATGAGTGATTTTAAATAAATAATTTAGTACATAAAATGCAATATAAATTAATCACAAAAATTCAATTAATAAAAAAAAAAAAAGTTGAATAAATAAAGATAAATAATAAATCGATTTCACGGACATATCTAAAAGCAAGAATAAACGAGAACCAGGAAGGAAAGGGATTAAAAGCGGCCAAAATCCAAAACTGAGGGTTTCTAACAAACGCTCGCACGCGTCACTTGTACCAGTCACACGACTCTGCAACTCTACAAATTTTAACGTGCGTACACCTGTGACAGTTGGCAAGCGTAGAGGTTCTTTGAATCTCACACAAGCATATAAGTGACACGTGTAAACACGTAATGATTCGTATCGTTTCTCCATTTTTTTTTTTTTTTTTTTTGACACCCCTGTACCTATACTTTGCACTATTTGTAACTTTGAACCCGATTAAGTTGGCTTGTTTGTTAATGGAAAAATGAAAGATGTTTCAGAGATTACTACTTGTCCGATCAACGTAATTATTGTTTTTGTGATTCACCTTTCTCTAAAAATATGTAGCATGTAGTGAGTTTTCCGATACATAATTCGGCACATAAATTTCGATAATACTGTTCGTATTTATATTATTTTTTATTTAATTTTTTTTATTGAATACTACTTTGATGATAATTTAAAATTTTAAATGTCTTATGATTTTAAAATAATAAACTTTTAATTTTCTTCATATATATTTAAAAAAATAACTATATTTTGAAAGTAATAAATTGTTTTAATTTTGTTGTAAATGCAAGATTTTATTTTCAAGCAAATATTATTTTAAGAATACGTGCTATTAATTTTTTTATTTGCATTATGTAATTAAATTTTATGAAATTCTATTACACCAATATTATAAAATTTGAATATTATTATATTAATAAATTACATTACATCAAATAAAAAATTTTTATAATTTCCTACCATTATATTAACATCAATCAATTGAAACTATGCATGCTCATGAAAATTCAAAATAAGAAAAAAAAACATATAATAATACTTGTACAGAAATGAAAATATCAAACAAAAATTAGAAAGAAGATCTTTTTATTTATTTTATTATTTTCATTCATTTCCAATATTATTATTATGTTGCAATTTTATTAACTTTTCATTGATTAAAAATAAAAAACAAAAAGAAGTGTTGTACATTAAAAATGAAGTTACTACTAAAATATTAAATAATAAAATAAAAATCACTGTTTTTATAAGTAGGTTGTTGAAAAAAAAATTATTTAAAAAAATATTTTTACATTATTGAAAAATAATATTAAATTATAATATATTGAATAAATCAAAATGATTCATTATATTATCATTGTATAAAATAATTAAATAATGAAAAAAACTATTTATTTAAAAAAAATATAATATTTAATTATTTTCTAGAAAATATAAACAAGCAGTTTTAAATCATTTCAATCAGTTCAAAATCTAAAGCATTTTTCATTACCTGCACATAAATTAAAATTTAACCAATATATCTTCATATTTTAGATCCAGTATACAAAGTGAAATTTATAAAAAGTACATTGACTTACAAGAATTTTTATGGAATGAGAATAAATGTAAAACGTATTTTACTCGATATATAATGGAATACATAAATGATCACGACAAATGAGAAAATAGTTATTTTGTTAAAAACTTATGCGTTGATTTCCTCATCATTGATATAATAGGTATATCAATATTATATATATATATATATAATAATATAATATATATAATATATATAATAATATATATATATATATATATATATATATATACAATCCGTTCATAGAATCCCTTAAAAAATTATAATTCCAAAAGATATGTACTGATAAAAATACAGATAAAAAATATCATATATGTTCAGCAAACCTATTAAAAATGTTTAAGATATACATGTATTGAAAACAGATATAAAAACGATATGAATAAAGAAATTTTAAAACTATCATCAAAGTTGTTAAGTTGATTAAGCACGTTCCAGAGAACTCACTGATCTCAAAGTAAACATATATAGGTTTGGTACTAATATATGTTTAAGAAATGTGTACAAAAAAAATGAGAGTGAGATATACACAGAGCGAGATCAAAAGAGTGCAAAGAAGTGCAAGAACCAGAAAACAGCTAGCTGATTTCATTCGACAGTATTTTGCTAGTGAGTTAAGCTGTTCAAGGTAGAAACAAAGGCGTGTAGGAAGAAGTAGAGTGAGTATGAAATATAAAGAGATTGAGAAGAGATATAGAAAGAGAAGTGCAACATCCAAGTCTCCTGCTCACCGTATGCTACCCATATGGTTCCTGCGTTCTTTTTTTCGAAGGCCCAAGTACACACCTCAACTTTGTTCTCTTTTACTTCCCCGCATGTACACCTACGCTCTTTTGCTGTTACTTTTATTTTTTCTATCTTCCAACCTATTCTTTCCACCGAGTCAGTGTAAAGTTTTCTTTTATCTTATATTTTAATTTTACTTTTAGAAATGAAAATTGTGATAGATACCATGAGATATGAATTGAAAAATAAAATAATTATTTTCCGCCATAAAAAATATTTTACGTTTAAAAAGTTTATGAAATTAAAATTTCAGTATGATTCTTTCTTAATTAAAGTAATACAATTTAGTTCTGTTTATATATATAATATTGCTGTTATAAAATTATTTAATTTAAATTAAATTATTAACTTAATTTCATTATCGATAAATATATTTGAAAGTAATTTATATTATAATTATATTACTTTATTACTATGTTTTATGCAAAAAATTATTTTAGTATAAATGCAATAAAACATGTAATTTTTTTATTTTACTTTTAAAAGATCAAAATATATTATCAGAAATAATATATTATTTCTAACGAAAAAATACTAATAAACAAAAAAAAATATAGTTATATTTCATGTAATTTGTCGTTAAAAAGCTTGTATTTTAAAATAATTTTTATTTATTTATATTTTATTATAAGATATAAATTCTAATAAATTATTAAAACATAATTATTAAAAATAAGTATAAACATAAATTTTGACATAAACTTTTTTAAATGATATTTATTCTTAAAATTAAATATATTTGAATGTTAAAGAATATTATTGATATAGATTTCAATATTTCAAAAAGTCAATAAATTAATTGTTTTATGATTATTCAGGTAGTAAGATACAATTTGAAGTTTTTAATTTTTATTATAGTGAAAAAAAAATTTTATTTATAATAGATTTATTTAAATTTCAGTTTCTAATAATTGAATAATATTGTTATGCACACCAATTTTTTGCGTATAATATTTGTTCAAGGTTTTTAATTTTATAAAATAGACAATCAAACGGATAAGTAATCATTTCTTCTTTTAAAAACAAATATTTAAAATATTTATATTCACAATACTTTTCAAATTTTTAGCACATATTTGTAAAATTTGTGTAGATTATAAAATTAATATAAAAGATTATATCTAATTATAAGTGTTTAATATAATATTCTAAAAAATGATCATTTACATAAGATTAAAAGTAAAATTTTTAAATTGTTATCAGTTCAATTTACAGTAAAAAATACATATTTTTAAAATTAAAAATATATTAAAAACGTATTTTTAAACAATAAATATATATATATATAATTAGATATTATAAATAGATAAAAAACAGTTATGCTTGTAGATGATTATAATATCTTGGTAGAAATCGGGTAACGCCTACATCCGAAATTTCCAAGAGGAAGATATACGAAATTAGAAGATCATATAAACTTGTTTCAAAAAAATTAAAATACACAATCCAAGCTTTAATTGAGTAAGTTGCATTAATTTTGAAAATAGGTATATAGTCCAAAAGATGAGAATTTATATTGGTTCAATGCATAAAAAGTTTTGACAATTAAAATTTTTTAATATTTTTTATAATTAATTTTTTTAAACTTGGTTAAATTTAATTAATTGATAAATATATTTGGAAGTAAAAAATTTTTCTTTTAAGTAATTATATGACAAAATAATTTTTTTTACATTTTTAGAAAAAATTAAGTCATTATATGTACTACTAGCATCTGTACTATATATACTACGACTATGAATCTTGAAAAACAAATTATACAAATTCACGTAAAAAACATTAAACTCATGGTTTTTATAACAATTTTGTAAATAAATATATACATAATTAAAATTTTGATAATTTAAATATTATATTGCATTTCAAATAGAAAAAATTTAATGTTTTTTTAATAATTAAATACATAAATAAAGAATTGTTTGACCTTTTATATTTGTATTCAGAAGACCGCAATTAATAATTTTTATTTTATACTTATCAATAATTTTCAATATTTTTCTTTTTTTTTCTTTATTAGGGGAGAAATAAACTTAATTATTATCCTACTAAAATGTTTCAGGAATTTATTGATGTACTAAAATACGTTGTAACATATAATCGTTTAAAAAATTTTGCACAAATCTGAAGTGTACAAATTTAAATTTGATGATGCCCAAGAAAATTGTGCTTTGCTTGTAATTCAAATTAAAGAATGAACTTTTTTATTGCAAGCCATATTTTTTGATATTCGAGATTTGTTAATAATTATATTTCTTTACATTTTTATTGAAAATTATATATGTTTATACACTTTATTTATTATAAAATATTGTTTTATAAAATCTATTTAAAAAATATATTATTCATGTTTTTGTTGTTGTTATTATTCTTATTATTATTATTATTATTATTATCATTCCCATCCGTTGTGTGCAGCGCATCGAAGATCGGCTACTTGGATATCTAGTAATGAGCTTATGAAACGGAGCGTCCTATGTTCCATGTGAAGGGAAGTCCCTCTCGAAATAAGACTGACGACCCCGAATAAATCAGAATAGAGAATGACAATCATCACAGTTACTTAGGATGACCAGTATAAAAATAGAGTGAATAAATTTTAGGATTCATCGGTAACAAAAAATAGAGCCTTGCCGTAGTTGTCTACGATACGAACACCTTAGCACTAACTGTGAGGGCCGCGACCGAAACAAATGCTATTATCGGTATGGTGTGGAGGAATTTAGTATCTCAGACTGCACTGCTGATTTTAAATGCTTCTTAGGCAGAACAGACTGGAACCTTACAGACTGGAAAGATAGAGAGAAGAAATTACGCATATTTCCAGGAACGCGCTCGTAATATGATGGCATGCTCATGTGGAAAACGCCAAAAGTATAATCCCTGGACGGGTACACAATGTGTAGTTACTATGATTGCCAGGAATAAAGAGTTAGCACAGATGCGACTCGATCAACTAATGTGCCGCATCCGACATTGTATGCAAAAACATAGATTAGAATTAGCAAAGGTTAAAATTGAGATTGTGTTGCTTACAAAGCGAAATATCCCAAAAGTAGAGTTTTTAAAGTGGGGGTACATTCATAGAATCAAAAACTTCAAATAAATATCTAGATTTATTTCATGGTTCTAAGTAACATGTTGGGATCGAATACATAAGGCAGTCGACAAGGCGGCCGTAGTGACGAGAACTCTAAATAGAGTGATAGCCAAGTTTAGGAGCCCACGATGCTACATCACGCGACTCTTACTGTGGATTGTTATCTATAATTCTATTCGGTTCAGAAGTATGGGCTGGAGCTCTATGTCATCTCTATGTCAGCTCTATCTCTATACGTGAGCGGTAGTCCGTCAATAAAAACTTGGAAAAATTTGATCGAGTCGAAATAAAAAAATAGAGAGAGTAAACATTACTCATGTAAAAAAATTAATGGAATAGGAAAAGCACAAAAGTTGGACTGTTCAATTAAAAGGTCAAATGTCTACATGGTTTAGTCGACGTATTTTACCTTATCCAGATGCTGACCCACCACAGATATTTCCATGCGTATATACATGAAATGGGTAAAGCAACGGAGCTATGCAAGACCCCAACGAAAGTATTGCAATATTCACTCGTGAAAAATGTATGAATAAAAGAACTTGTTTAGAGAATGAAACAATTCTGGTTAACCCCGGAAAACGTCGTCCCGTACATGCTGACCAAACATTAGGTGTCCTTGATGCAAAAGAATGTCCCTAATCTGAAATATTTCTTCTGATTAGTGCTGGGGTGAACCGAGGGGAAGCAAAGAGTGATTCTATATGTTATTTCCCGCCGTCTGACAACCATAGAAATTACTGTAGTGCACTTCCGGCAAGTCAGCATCCAGGAGGTTGCTTTAAAGGGAAGCCAGTAAAGGAGTCCCTTAAATTAACGATAAAACGCTTCTTCCACTCTATAAAAAAAAAATAAAAGAAATTATTATTAGTGTGATTGTTACTACTACTACTACTAATACTACTACTACTACTACTACTACTACCACTACTCCTACTACTACTACTACTACTACTACTACTACTATTATTATTATTATTATTATGATTATTACTGCTACCACTACTACTAATATTATTATTATTTGAATTATTTTAATTGAATAAGGTCTACATTATTATAAAATAAATTTTTTTTCGTTTTTGAATTTCTATACATACTTATTTATATTAATTTTATTTTATTGCATTTCAGGTACTATAAATATTTATTTTCCTTTTTATTGTTTCTGTTTATTAATTATCCTTTTTTCTTCTATTCAGCTAGCACTCTATACTTCAATAAATATGATACGTTTTTCAAATATTTGTCAAGTTTTCTTTCGTAGATTTTATCCAACTTTTTGTTTTATTTATGATTTTCCACATATTCTGTATTCATTTTCTTTTTCGTGTTTCCCAAATTTGTTTCTCTTATTTGATTACCTTTTTCTCTTCTTCTACTGTATGGTAAATATATTTATTCTTTTTATTTATTTTAAAACATTTTACAATTTCTTTTATGATCCTTATTTTCATAAATGTCTTTTAAAACTTGATTTTTTATAATTTTGCTTATCTTCTAACAAGCCTTATATCTTTTTTATTCATTCTTTCTAACATGTGTGTAACTATTCAATATTCTGCCAGATTCATGTTCTTCTTAAATCGTCTATTTATATTTTACTTTTATATGTTTTCTATTTTTTCCTGTTTCTTTATTACGTAGTCTGGTGTGTTCGTATTTAACTCTGGTGTAAAATTATATTTTTTTTTTACTACATCCTTCAAACTTTTCTTACATTGACTTACCACGTATTATTACACTTATTATAATATTTTTGTGTTTTCAGTGTTTATGTCCAATATTTTTTACTTAATTTATTTTTTCAACTGTTTCAGCATGCAATTAAAATTTTCTTATTTTTTATTCTTAATTTAGCACATTTCTTTTTCTAGGTGTGGTTATGTTAAGTTAATTAAATAGCATTAGACTTTCTTCGACAGAAAACTCGCCTATCGTCTTATCATTCATTCTCACATTTGTTAACGTTTTACTATATATATATTTATAAACTATACATTTTTGGTCATTTATATTTATTTTACATACCATTTCTCATTCCGAATTACTTATCTTGTCAAAAACAATCTGTAAATAAAGGATTTAAAAAATCTTTAAACAAAGGATTACTCTCCCTTTCTTTTTTCTATTTTCTTTTCTATTGTACATTTTGAAATATGCATTGTATCTATAGATTTATTTATTTCCAAAATCGATAATTTATTTCACTGGCCTTCTTGATATTTATATATTTTGATTCGTCCTATTTTAAAAAATGTCCACATATGTTTCTGATCTAATATCTACCATAAGTGTTCTTTGTAATTATCTGTAGTTTTCTATAATTTTCTTGTTGCCTTCCTTAAAAAAAAAGTTACTACAGAATCTATTCTGCATTCTTTAAAAATACTCTCTCCCTACTTATAAATAACTGTTTTAGAATTTGTTTACTATTTTTTTTTTATTAATTTTGATATATTTTTTCTTTACATAGAAGTCTATACATTTTTTCTCGTCTATATTTCGAACTATTTCTTAATAATAATATGTTTATAATATAATATTATAATGTCATGATCAATATTTTATTTCTTGTAAACATTAAAATTATGTTTTCATTATTAAATCAAATTATAATCACGATTTTTATCCTGACCTTGTTTATTACTAACCAGAGTGATGAATGTACTCGATTGAACTAATTTTAGTAATTTTGTAGTAGATCAGTTAATGATATCATTATTTTTTATATTTTTACAATTATATAAATACAATATAATCAATATATATAATATAATATAATATAATATAATAAATACAATAAATAATGTCACATTACAGTTTATTATATAATACGCTTATATGTATCTATAGATAAATTACATTACAAATTGATTATATACATATTGATACCTAAATATGTGATCAGTGTGCAAGAAGTAGTTAAAAGCAGTAAATAATAAAAAAAAATATTAAAAAAATATATCTTGGCTGTTGTAGAATTTAATATAAATTATGTTTAATACATATAACAAAATTTAATTTGATCAGTGTTATATTTATAATAACTTTTTTTTTAATTTAATTTATCATGTCTATCTATTAGTTTTGAAATATTGAATGTTTTAAACATTATTAAAATTTAGTAAATAAGATTTTTTAATATATTTCGTCTGCGAATACTAAGTAAATTTATTTGAAGTATATTCTGTTTAAAAATATATAAAGTCTCGCAATTGCAAGGTAACTTTTACTACGAGTTTATATGCTTTAATATCTTAATAATTATTTGGTAATTAGTAATAAATAAAATGCTCGTTCAAAGTTTTATAGAAGATTAACTATACCTGTATTATTCCATAAAAAGTTCAAAAAATATAATTAAAAATTTTTATTTTGAAAATTCCCGATGATGCATATACTCAAGTGCACTTGAAGATGTATGAACATATTTAGATATTAGTTTGCACCATCTATACAGCGAAATACGAACCGGTAAAAGGGACAATGGAAAATCGAAAGTCAATCTATTCACGAAGTTTGAGGTGGTCTTAGTAACCAACAAAGGCAAACATACTGTGATGAAATAAATTCTCTGATCTCGTTTACCGCCCATTAATATTGTTCGCTTCCAAAAGAATACTCTTAGTATTTTTGATGTAGCTTGAGAAGACCCATCGTTTAGTGCCGCCAAAATTGCAGGATGTTCGGCTCATTGGCTACCTCAGAATCAGTGATAGAACCTTGCTTACTACGCCGTCGTAAAATTGTCGAAGGAATGATTAATATATTGATTTTAGAGCGTACAATTTAACATAAATTTTTAATATATTCTACGTGTATTAAGAAAATTCTTAAATTACGAAGTTTTAATTATTCAGATAATTTAAAAAATTCAGTAATATGTATTTTTTAATGAGAATAGTTAAGAAAATGAGAAAACATAATTTAAAAAATTTGAATTAAATTTTTATTATTCAAAAACTTTGAAATCATTTTTATTTATTTTATTAAGGTAAAATTAATTAAGAATTAACACAGAAGTTAAATTAAACAAATTACAATTTAATTACTATATATTATAAAAATTATATTTTCAAATATTTTGATTGAATGGTTGAAAAATTGTTCAAGAAATTGAAAAATAAATTAATAAATCTAGAAACAGTAAATAAATTAAACGTAAAGGTTGTAATTACAAAATTTAAGAAAGTTGGAGTTGAAAGAAATAACCAATGTGTATAGTAATTGGTTTCCGACCCATTATTGCGGATGAAATTCGTAACGGTCTATTAAGAAGAAAGCCTAAATTATGTAGTGGCCGTGACAATTTATGGAAGTTAAAATGGCCTTCACGAAGGTCGTCGGTTTAGGAAACTACAAAAGACTTTTTGATGTGTCGATGTTTAGTGGGCGTTACATAATAAAGTGAAAATTATAAATTTATGTGAAAACATAAAATATACACATTTTATAAAAATATATAAATTTTTTATCTTTTATAATTCAAATATTCCAGTTAAAAATATTTTTTAAACATAAGGCTTGTACATTATGATTTAAAATATAAGCAAAACATAATTTTTATATAAAATTTTAATATAAAAATTTAAATTTGTTAAGTTTAAATATTGCAACCATTTATTCTTCGCAATGTAATTTTTCACTTATTAATATTATTACCATTAATATTAATATCAATAACAATATAATATATTATATATTACTTTTATAATAAATTTAAAATTATTATCAAAAATAAAGAAAAAATTGGATGATTTACAAATTAAAAAATATGCTTTGCTAATAATGAATAATTAATTTTGCTATAAAATTAATTTAAATATAAATGTTAAAATATAAAAATTATTTTATAAGTAACTTCACTATGATATTTAACGAATGTATTATGACAATATATTAACTAAATATCTTAATGGATATTATCAATCAATTCTATTCATAAAAAATATTAAAAAAAAAGCAATCTCACGTAGTGCACGATAAACTAGAACGAATAAAAGCTTAGCTACCTGAGTATGCATTCAGATTTTTCTGAGATTAGAAAAACAAGCTTTAAAAAAGTGCAAGTGAGACAAAGAGCAACAGGAAGAGTAGAAAGACGATCATGTAAGAGTTTACTCTTGTTCGCATCTGCGCGCGTGGCTGCCACGCTTCTTTGTAACTATACTTCTTTGTAAAAATGACAGTTGGTTGGCGCGTTGCGCATCGTCGGTGTTCGATCATTCACGGTGTTCTTCGTTCCAGTAAATTAAATCGCCACATTTCTTGACGCCAATACACAGTTAAAAAAGAAAAGAAATAGTGAGAGAGAATGAGAGAAAAAAAAATTAAAAAAATTATACATGCAACTGTATTTATTCATGCGCAGAGTTAAAAAAAATGTTTTGGGCAAAGTGTCATAGTACAAAAATCTTAATATAAGCTAGAAATAAAATTCAAAATGAAATGAAGAACAGGGCAATCATCAAGAGTTATTGAAGTTCTAGCGTGTCTAATAGGCAGTGCATATGGAAAAAAACACACGCGATGAGCTAATCTCTGATGTGATTGGAGCCTTTAATTTTAAACTAGAAAAGAACACTGTATATATACTTTTTAAATAAGAACTATCCAAACGTGCAGCGATTTTGTTTATTATTATTCACTAAGAAAATAGGTATTATTTGTCTACTATTAAACAAAAAGTGGTCCTATAGTTTCTCCATTTTATCATTAAGTAATAAATTTATGCGTATACATATTTTTCTAGGAAAACGAGCCATTGTTATTCTTTATTTACATTGGCTTATTATAGTAGATATTATATATTAAGGTAATTATATATGTAACTTTTTTATGCTTGAACTTTTCGGAGAAAATAATCCAGATGGATTTTTCTCAATAAAATTGAAGAGTGCTGAAAGATTTTTCAATTTAAATACATACTTAAAGATAAGTTATAGAAAAATTAAGTTAATATTAAAATATTAATAAATTAAAATATTTATATTTTAATAGATTATATATTATATATAAATATTAACCACTATTATAAAAATGAGAGTATTTAGACTTAAAACCCATCAATACATAAACATACGAATTTTTTTATTATTTAATCGAATTTTAAATCAATAATAATTATATAGTAAGATTTAATTAAACAAATAATAAAAATCATAGAAATAAATAAACTTACTAATTTATGTAATAACAGTTTACTAAAAATGTAAATAATATTATAATCATAATATTATTTTTAATTAAAATATTTATTAAACATAAAATTAAAAATTTTATTATAATATTTTAAATAGTAATAAAAAATACTGATATTTTTCATAAAGAGGATCTGTATATATGAAAATATTCATTAATTATTTCTTCATTTTACTATAAAAAGTTTATGAAACTTCGATTTATAATCTTATTTACATATACGCTTTAAGTAATTATATTATAATTGAAATAATTATTATTTAGAGTTTTGTAATTATGTAAGCACATATTTCCTTTCAATGGCGAGTAATTTCCGTAATACATCGCTTAAATTTTATTCCAATTAAGCAACATAACTCGACGAATTTCGTGTATCTTATAATACTCAAAAAGTAAACATATATATAATGGAAATTCTTATTTTATATAATCACAGAAAAATAGAAAAATAAAAATTTTAAGAGTTTTACTTTTTGTTTTGACGAAGCCTAATTTTTTCCCATGTTATTTTTGAACAACTTTGTAGACTCTTTACCATAATTTGAGTTTTACCACTACTTAAATATATATAAGAATGAACACACGAATTAAAACACAAGAAAAAAACTGTTTATTTGAAACAGTATAAATTATAGATAATTTATTAAAGAAATATATTACAATTACACACACATAAAATTAAAAAAATAATATAATATACGTTAAATTAATTATTAGATATGATTATTAAAAATATATTCTTTATTTTGAACAAAAATCAATGTAAATTTATAAAGTTTTTTAACAGTTTTAAGTATGCAAATTTTTCTCTTTGTGAATATTAGGTTGATCACCGTTACAGTTACACGGCCGGAAATTATTTAGCTTTTGTATAAATGGCAGACTACGAGTAATACTGAAAAGTGACGAAATAAGTGAGTCAATATCATATTATATGGCTTTTTTATATGGAGTAAGTTTTATACGTCAAAATCCCTATTGAAACTATTTGAAAGTTTCTATAACTATAACCATTATATAATTTCCAAGTTCATCTCCTTTTTTTAAACATATCTATCTATTTAAATTAAATTTCTATTATTTAAATAGATTTTAGATGTACATAAACATAAAACAAATAAACAAACAATATAAACAAAATAATTGGATTTAAAATATGTATCGAAAATATAAAAATCACTTTTTTAACTTAACTTTTGTTTCTTAAAACCTAATATATGTTTAATTTATGTAAATTTTAATGTTATCTTTTTTATTACAACATTTTTGTTCTTAAGAAATTAATCTTATAATAAAATTGGAAGAATACATTAAAATTAGGTAAAATTAAAAAAATATGAGTAATCATAAGTGTAATTATAAATTAAATTTAGCATGTACAATTATAATTAGTCTTGCACAAATTTTTCATGAATCATTAATGAAAATTAATTATGTTTTCACTAATTTATAATAGTAATGTTATCTAAGTCTTACAATGTTATAAACATTTTTTCGAAAATAATATAAATGTAAAAATAAAATCGCAAATCTTTTAATTTATAAATTCTAATTTCTATTTTCTGTAAATTAATAAAATGATTATCATTTTTTTAGCCTTGAAATTTAAATAAATATTCTACAATCGATATATATAATATTCTAACATCATGTAAATAAAGCACCATACAGACAAGAATCAGCACAGTCAACAAACGATCAATCGAGCAAACGAAGAAGAATAATACATCAAGTCTTCCTTTTTCTTTGATGAAAAACTCCCCTGCGTTTTCATCAATTAGCGTCCAACAAACGTGGGGATTAAAGTACTAGCAGGCACCTACTATATTAATGAATCCACGAATTGACACAGCGTGTTCCAAATCCTGTTTGTATGGACTATTAGATTGCAATAAGCCACGGACAGAGCATTATCATATTAACGAAACTATCCAAAAATTCGGTGGTACTTAATTGGTTACGACCGCAAATAACAAAATCAACAAGGACGACGATATCAACGAAAAGAATTCAATTGTAAGAATTCATTAACAATTAGAGGCTGTTTATAAGAGAGATGAAAAGCATTTTTGAAGGAATACAAGGCCAATTTTCTTAGTGAAATTAGCGAGGCCCTAAAAGCTACTTTAGTGACAATTGCAAAATGCTGTATCCCATCACGGTGGTGAAACACGCCTTTCTAAGTATCAGTTCTTCTAGAAAGAGTTTACACAATGAACTCGTCATGGAATGCACCCATCATGATGCTGAAAACTCACGCGTCACTCCTAGAAGTGAAACTACTCAAAGAAGAGTTTGCAAAATTCAGAGGATAGACAGATGGAAGATGACATGGAGGAAAACCACCCATTGACTGTGATGAAAAGATACAGCTTGCCGCTATCAAAATAGATGCGAAGCAGCCATCTATGAACTCGGACTACTGAAGCCAATTAGAGGAGTCAACTGAAACAATTGAACCTTACTATGATCCACATCCCTCAAGCAAGTATCTCTCGACGGTGACTTAGAGATGCCAACATTCGGTAGACATTTGATAACGATTAACCTCCATAGATGGATAGTCCATCCTTGGGTGGTATTGAGGAATTTGTTGATTTCCCTATATGTTGTTCCAACCATGAAGCAAACGAACGCTGAATTCTTGCCGTTGAGTCACGGCCATGGAGCTTTCGTCGGATCTACGAAAAATGTTGTACTTCCACAAACCAACAAAACAATCACTGTCAAACAAAGAAGAATACATAAATAAGATATTCGACATGCTCAAAATGCGTCACACTATCTATACTATACATCCACCAATAGGAAAGACTTCACAACAACAACCAGATCAGCTCCTAATTGCTCGTATTTAATTTCAAGGAAAACGTCTGAGTATCTGCTCATTCGACCGTTAGATAACGAAGAAAATCCACGCTTTCCGAAGCAATGGTTTTCATCCTTATTATGAAAATACTACGCAGGAAAATAGTGTATTTAATTTCATAAACACTTACGAATTTTTCTTTATATTTAAGCTGATACACGCTTATCTTTTTCTCGTGGCTATATCCTCGACGTGTAAAAAACAATTCATCACGAGATCGTTTTTCATGCATATAACATACGCGCTATAAAGCATATTTCAGCACCGAAATTAACTGATTCGTCAACATGGGGTTGTGTTTACGCATGCATGTCATCTAAATATCACAGAAAATGATGCAGCACCGCTTGGAAACGGTTTGAAATGAACCAAAAAGAAAATACGAGTTTCTTCTTTTGGCATATCTACCACGATAATTCGTTCGGCTTCGTGCGGACAACAATTGATACATGTCGAATTAATCTCTCTGGGCCTATTAAAGGCGCCGACTAATACGTAAGAGAGCAGCAAATTCAGTTTTGGCAGAAAATCTAACTCCAACATCAGAGGGTACAGCACCATACAGATGAGAATAATCAACTCGGTCACCAGAGAAAATTATTGTGCTTGATCATTATTTTTCCTCGATGAAAAATTCCTCTATATTTTCATCAAGCTTTTCAATATACTGATGACTTTATGACCATTTTTGTATCATTAAACTTAAAGAAACGTTTATAATCTCAAACTTTTTGAAAAAAAAATTAAGAATAACAAGTTGTTAAATTAGACATCGATTTTAATAAATAATCCCGAAATAGAAAAAAGTTTTTATTACTGAGATACATTTGTTGAAAGTTTTGTTTAATTTATCTTGTTTTTGTATGCTATTGATTGGATAAAAAATACAATCGGATATTAAATTATATAATTATATATAATTTTATACTTACATAAAAATATATATAGTGTATAAATATAAATAAATACAATATACAAAAAATATATATACGTATTTTATACAAATATGCACAATGCATTTTAATTTCAATGTCTTCTAAGACCTATTTTTAGATTTTAAAAAAATGTTTTTTATAAAAATTAATTGCTAATTTTAAAATACTTCAAATAATATATATAACATTTTTAAATATATAAAAATGTAAATTAAATATAGAAAGTCTTGATAATACAATAATTTACGCGTTTAGTGCGTGTTTACCTCGCTGTCCTTAGTGTGACAAGAAACTTAAAGAATTACTTGCTGGAGTAAGGCCTGCTACGCGCAACATCTGATGTAGACATTTTAATTGGAAAGGTTTCCGCCAAAACATTATTGACACTATGCAGAATTTAACAATGTTCAAATTCTAATGCTAAAATTTACTATAATCTTCAAGTCTCCGCACCTCATCGCATTATTCCTTGTTTTAATAAAAATTTTATGTTGTTTCTTTTTTTATATTTCATCTTATTTTTTCTGTCTCGTCCATCGATTCTTTTTTCGTCTTGTCGTACGTTTTTTGTATGTTACATTTAATATTATCTCTTTAACCTATTAAGTTATTTAGATAGAAACATTTATATACAAAATATTATCATTTGACAATTTTTTTAGTGTAGCTTGATGAATACAATACGTTCGTAAAATTTTTTGAATGTATATATTAATATAAAAATTATAAATAAAACAATAAATTAATTTCTTGTGCCTATTTTTATTTGTTTAATTAATAATTAATGTTTGTGTATGTAGCTTATATCTAATATTATGAAGTAAGTAAATAGTTCTAAAACTAAATATTTTTTTTTAAATCATTGTTTATAATATATTGACATTTTCTTACTCTTCTAATTGAGTGCTGTTTTCATACTGAATTTAACAACACATGTCACTACAAAAAAAAATATTGTGATACTTTTATACAGATGAATCACAATATATAATTTTAATAAATAAGTAATTCATTATATTTTATTAAAATTGTCAGCAGTAATTACGTTTTTAATAATTTACACTATATTGATTAAGAATTGACAATAAATTAAAATTATATACAAAAACTTAATTAATTTTAATATAAAATAATTTATTTAATAATATAAGCAAAATAGTTTAGAAAAGTATTTTTTAATTATAACAGAAATAAAGTAATATTAGTATAATAGATTAAAAGTGTAAGTATATATTAATAATAAAACAACAATGAATAATTTGCGACAAAAATTCTATTTTATTCTTCCTTTATTTCCTTGTGTGGTCTGCTTTCATCTTTCTTTTCTATTTTACACTTTTGTAAAGTATATAACCTTTTCCTCTTTTACTTTAAACACTATCTTCTTTTTTACTTATTTTATTTCTCTTTTAATTTTCCTTTGGATTTTAGATCTTGTATTTTGCATCTTGTTTCTTATACGGTCTGGTTATTTCTTTATTTATTTCAATTATTTCCCTTATCTTATTTAATTTTTTAAACATATCACTTTAACATAAATTACTGTTTCTCTTTAATTACTTTTTTTCTTTTCTAATCCATTCCATTTTCGTTTCACTATATATCGACATTTCCTCTACGCCTATGATTTTTTCCACCGAATAATACCATTCGCTTCCTTTATTTCTTATCTCTTTAGATTTGAAATTCACTGTTCTTCCTTTTTCTTTTTTTTTTGTATGTCTCGTCATGATTTATATAAAATTTAGAGCCCTCTAAGTTTGTTTTGTTTACCATGATTTTATTTTTTGATTTTTGATTTTGTCTTCTTTTAAATAATTTTTCTCTGTATTCAGATCTACTATAGTGATATTGATTTTTCTTTTATCTCTCTAACTGTTTTTCCATCATTCAATCCCATTACCCTTTCTTATTTCTTCTTGTCGACTTTCAATTTTTGACCATGCTTTTTTGTAGTATGGTTATTTTTCTTGTAAACTTCCAGTTCTGCTTCAAGTTTTTTAATTCTTTTTGTATTTTTCTTAGATCCTCTTCATACTTTTTTACTTTTTCGTTTAGTATGTCATTTATTTTCTCCTTAAATTTTTCATTTATTAATTCATACAATTTTTCTTTTACTTTCATAGTCACCTTTACATATTACTCTCCTACTGTATTATCTTTGAAATTCTTAAACTTTTTTTTCTTATTTTTAAGTACTTAATTTCGCTTCATCAATTCTTCATTTCTCTGATCTCTTTCTTTAACTTTTTTTTCTCTCTCTCTCTCAACGTTCTTCTATTCTCGCATTTTTTTGTAATTCACTTTTGCGGTGGTTTTTTCCCTAAGTCTCTTAAACATGTATGTTTGTCTTCTAAGTATTCGTCTATTTTTTGCTCTTATTCTGACATTTTTTTTTTAACTCATTTTATATTATTTAAACTGTACCGTGTTACGCGCTTGCGCCAACCTTTTTCTTGCTTTTGCTTTTTGTCTGTCGAATCATATTTTTGTGCTTTTTAGGAGGTTTTCAATTTTCTCAATTATAATTATAATATCTTTCTGCTCTTTGTAATTCACTTTTCCAAATTTATACTTGCATTACTTTTCACTATTTGTAAAATTTTTTTCGCTTTATGCCTCTGGTATGTATCTCATATAAGCATCTCTAGCATACCTCTGTACAAGAACATAATGCATGTAATAAAAAATGTATTGTATTGCGTAAGAACGATAAATTTATAAAGGCCGTAGAGCACATAGTTGATCCAACACTTGTACACAGATCAATTCATTTGAAGATTTCACTGAAGGTCAAACGAAGCTGAATATTAATGAAAAAGTTAAAAATAATGAACTTGTGGGAAGATATGATAATAAAATGATTAATAAAAGGATTTGAGAGATGGAAAAATTGATACAATTTCTAATGATAATATAGAGGAAATTATATCAAGATATAACTATATAAATAATTTAAAACGATAAAAATTGAATTGAAACACATATTAAGCTAACATAGAATTAAACTCATAACGTAAAAATTGATTCAGTCATCCTTTGGATAGAAAATATAATAATGATAAAAATTCTGAAATTCCTTCTTTTTAAAATCTAAATAATAATAAAGAATTTGTAGCGTATACTTTGAGAAATAATGCTTTACATGTAAGCGACGGCCCCGATCATTATTCGCCGAGCGCTGAGGCTTATGACAATTCGACGCCATGAAGTAAAATACAAGTACCGGATGTCTCGCGTTTTTCAAGTGTCGGCGGACAATTGATTTTATTATTACTTACATTTTAAGTATATATGTAATACAATATAACTTAAACAATTGTTGAATCAAACATTTGAAATTCTTTGGAATTTCAATAGAATGTTTAATTTAAACAATCGAAAAAAGTGTGGCACCGGATGCCAACGGCGCGCTCGAACACTTCGATAAGTGCTTGCGATCGAAAAGCACATACAACTCGCGGGTATATTATATTCACTATAACATATCATATTCGGAGGTTGGTATGATGGCTGAGTCATAAGAATGTCGGAGAATTTGGTATAACTATTTAGAAGTAACGAAATGTATTGAATAAGGTAAAAATAAAAAATGTAATAAAACGAAGTGATGAAAAAGTTATAGATTTCAACAGATAGAAAGACAAATAAAAGAGAAATAGTGTATTGTGAGAAAAGTGAATAATAGAAAGAGTTAAAAATAGTGAGATTAAAAAAAAAGCGCGTGGCGAGTTAATAGAAGAGAGAACGGGGCAAGCGCTGCGTGTAAGAATCAGGAAAGAGAGGGAATATATTTGCATATAGTTAGAGTGTCTGGTATTAAGGGTGGTTCACAATGAGCAGGAATGCTGATATCAAAAATGTGTTGAAAAGTGAAAAAAAAGATAAACATTAAGCGGATACACTCCAAATAAAGCAATAGCAATCAATAAACAAGAGATAGAAAACATATGCAAAAATTTAATAAAAGAAATAAGAAAAGAATAGGAAAATGGAATAAAAGAATTAATAAAAGAAAAAGTGAAAATAGTAATAAAGGAGAATTTAAAAGCGGTATTAAACGAAAAAACAAAAGAAATAAAGAAAGAGGTGAGTGAAGCAACAACAGAAGAATTACATAATGTATGGGAAAGTACAGTAAAAAATTTAGAAGAAACAAAAAGAATGGAAAAAGAAATTGAGAAAGTAAGAGAAACAACAGAAAAAAGAGAAAACATAAGATATATATATAAATAAATTACAGGATAGGATCAATGTAAAGGAAAAATAGATGAAGGAAATGAACGAAATAATAATAAAAAAATGAACAGGAAAGGAGAGAATATAAAAATAAGGTAAGTATCTTAGATGAAGAATTAAAGAAGATAAAAAAGATAGAAAAAGTAATGGAAGAAACGGAAGTAGAAAAAAACAGAGAGAGAGAGTAATGAAAAATAATAACTTAGAAGATAAACAAATCGAGAAAATAGAATGGTTATTAGAAGAATGAGAGAGAGAAAAAAAATAACATTGTAATAGCAGGATTAAAAAAAGGGATAAATTATAAACTAGAAGGAATAAAGGATTGACTTAGAAAAACTTAGATATTAACATAAAAATAAAAAAATATGGCAAATAGGAAAAGAAAACAGAGGATGCTGGGGAGTAGAATTGGTTGGAGAGGAAGACGAAGAGAGGATCATGAAGAAAAAAAATATTCAAAGGAACAACTATGTACATAAACAACAATGAAACATGCTTGGAAAGGGAAACAAGGAAGAAAGTGAGAGAGATATGCAGTAATTTACGGAAACATGGAAAAGAATTTTTTCAGAATAAAAATAAATTAATAGTTGAAAAAGAAATTTGCTCTTACAGCGAAACAAAGAAACAATGGTTTTGAAAATAAACATACAGAGAAAGAGAAAGATAAGAAAAAAAATTCAAGACGAAAGACGAAGAAAGAACTTAAAAAGTGAATGTGGGTTGTTGGAATATACCAGGGCTTCAAAACATAGAGAAAGAAGCATGGGAAAAAATGCAAAACTGGTACATAATAGGATTAGTAGCAACATGGTTAAAAGAAAAAAAAAGTGAATGGATTAGGGAAAAATTAAAAAACTTCGAATACAAAATGAACTATGCAACTAAGGAATTCAAAAAAGGAAGGTCGAGAGGAGGAATACTATTAGCAATAAAAAAAGTAAAAATTTAAATATTTTAGAATTAGATGGGGTGAACGAAGAGATACTATGGGCAAAATTAAAACTGAAGGAAATAAAAGTAAATATAGCGGTGGTGTATATGGGGAGATTCAAAAAAGAAAATTATAAATGGTTAGATAAGTTTGGTAAAAAAAAACAAAGGAGATGCGTGCCTGATTTGCGGAGAATTCAACGCAAGAACTGGGGAAAAAGTAGGATGGATAGACAAATGGGGTAATGAAAACCTTAAATCTAATAAAGGGAGACGATGGTGCATATACTTTTAATAATAAGCTAGGCTCATCAGGCATAGACCATGCGATAGTAAATGAAGAAGCGGACATCATAATTGATAAAATGAAAATACTAGACAATATAGACTCAGACCATCAACTGTTAAAAATAGAATGGCTTTAGGAAATAATAACAGAAAACAGAACAACTAAAAAAACAAATAAAAGAAAAAAGAAAATTAATTTGGGATGAAGAGGCAATAGAGAAGTTTAAAGAAAATTTAAAACAAGTAGAAGAATTCACAAAATGGACAGATCTAAAAGGAAAACTGAAAGAGGCGACCACTACAAAGGAACTTAATAGAAAAAATAACAGGGGAGATCCATGTGGGATGAAGAATGTTGGAAAAAAACTAGAGGTTATAAATGAATATAAAATATGAAAAAAGGAACAGTTGAAAAAAACAGAGAGAACTATCTAGAAAAGAGAAAGGAATACAGAAGTCTGATTCTAACTAAAAAATAAAACACAAAGTAAAAGAAATCAAGGAAGCTTATAACGACAGGACATCCCTCTGGAAAATAATAAACAAAGGGAGGAAAAGTAAAAACAACACAGAGCAAAACATAAAAAAAGTAGATTGGTTAAATCATTTTAAACAACTTTATGAATAAAATACGAAAGTGGAAAATGAAGGGGAAGTAGAAAGAAAGGAGATAGAGATAGATAGAAGTGAAGAAGAAATAGAAAAATTCTCAATAACAAAAATTATAAGTATAGAAATGAATATAAAAGACAAGAAAGTTCCAAGAGAAGATGGTATAATAAGTGAAATGTGGAAACAGGCAGAGGAAACGGTATGGAAAAGCCTTACAAACATTAAACGGAATTGTAAGAAAAAAAAATAATACCGGAGGAATGAAAGAGTGGAATTATAATACCAATTTACAAAAAAGGAAAGAAAGATGAAGTTAAAAACTAATGTGGTATTACTATGATAGACACAGGATATAAAATATATACTCAACTGCTAAAAGAAAGAATAGAAAAATATATGGAAGGAAATAACCAGTACATTGACACACAATTCGGTTTTAGGAGTGGTAGGTCACCACAGATACAATATACACTCTGAAGATGGCGATCGATGTACAATTGGGAAAGAAAGAAAAAGAGATATGGATTTGATTCATTGATTTAAAAGCATCCTTTGACTCGATCGACAGAATAGCTATATGGAAAAGGATGGCTCAAGTTAAGTTAAAAAAATATTTAATCGAATGTTGCAAAAAACATTATGAATATACTTACAATAAAATTAAAATGAAAGAGGTTTTAGGCAATTTAAGATCTAAAAAAGGTGAGACAGGGATATCCTCTGAGCCTGACTCTATTCAATATGTCAGGTATGTCGGACTTAGAAAAATATCTTGAAAAATCAAGAAAATCAGGTATTGTAATAGGAAATGTAAGAATTAGAAGTATTTTATACGCGGATGATATAGCTTAACTAGGTAAGAACAATGTTAAATTAAGACACTATTAAGATTGATCAAAGAATTTTTAAAGAATAAAGGACTAAATATAAATGTAAATAAAACGAAGATAATGAAATTAAAAAAAGTAAATAAAACAAGAAATAAAAATAATGAAATTCTTACATAGAAAAATAAAAAAATAGAAATAGTTAAACAATATACATACCTAGGATACATAATTTCGAATAATAATGAAGATACATTACATAAAAAAAATCTAGTGGAAAAAATAAATTTAGCGTTAGATCACTTATGAAACGACTTTAAGGTCGACTTTAAAATAAGAATGAAAATATTTGATGCAATGATAGAAAGTGTATTGCTTTATGGCGCAGAGATATGAGGCTGGGAAAGATGTAAAGAAATCGAAAAAGTGCAGAAAAAATACATCAAATGGTTTTTGGGGTTAAATAAAAACACACCAGATAGCATATTAATGTTAGAAACGAATAGAGATAAAATCGAGTTGAAAGCGGCCAAAAGAGCAATGAGATATGTAAGTAAAATCCTGTACAGTGAAGGTAATAATATTGTAAAAGAATGCATAAATTATAAGATTGAAGAAGAAAGACGTATGGAAAACTGTAAAATAAGAAACAAAAAAGAAAAAAAACTGACAGTATTGAGGTTAAAATTTTGGAATGATATTGGATGGTCTGCGATAATATGGAAAGAAAAATCTATGAATATGGTAAATCTTATAGAAGAGGCAATAGAAATACGGAATGGTCAGAATAAATTAAGATGGATTAACCACATAGAAGGTTCTAAGTTCACAAAAGAATAAAGAATATCATTTTAGAGAATATGGAAAAAGGGGGTTGTATTTATGAAAAAAGAAATAACGAGAAAATAAGTTCAGGAGTAAAAATGTTGGAAAGACTCAGGATGGGCAATGAGAACTATGCAAACAATTATTGTCTGAAAGAAAAAGATAAAAGTTGTAGAGCATGTGGAAAAGAAGAAGAATCATTTAAAATATATTTTATGAAGATTGTAGGTTTCAGGAATAAAGGAAAGGAACTGGGAAGAAGGCCTCAAAATATAAAAAGAGATGTTAGCAAGATTATATAAAATACATGTGAAGAAAACAAGATTGAAAGAAAGAGAACGAAGGAAATCACAGAAGAATAGTAGAATGACGGACAAATTTAGTAATTTAAAAATAGTTATCAATATATAAGAAATTTAAAATGTAAAATATTGTATTAGAGATAGTATGTGTTAAATATCAAAATGTATAATTTAGAGATATAAAAATTATATATTTATTACAATGTAAATCTGTATATAACAAAATTTTTATTCAGTAAACTATTAATGAATATATCATACTCGTAGTTAATAAATAATTATATACAAAATTAATAAAATATACAAATTTGTTAATTATTTATTAATTAACACTATTACAAATTAAATAACGATAGCGAAAACTATGATAGCGGAATAATAAATTCAACTAACAAATTTACAGCATTACAAAATGAAAATATATATACATACATTCATACATACCTCAATAATTATGTAACTGGTGTTAAAGATCATACGTTGAATTCCTGGCAAGAAATGCAAGACTGGACGTTGATAGATACCCGACAGATAGGAGATAAAATTTTAGAAGAAAATAAAAATACAACTGTGGGAACGTAAAGGCCATCGGAGAGAAGCCGATGCACCAAGCGGCAAGCCGACGCGCCGCCACACAATAGTGATGCGGAATTGTAGCGTGGTTGACGTTACACTACAGCATGGTCACGCGCCACAATCGCACAGCAACTCGGCACGGCGAATATTGTTACGCGCCGATACACTGGACTGCATTAGTACTATACTAGCTACGCGCTTGAACACGTATATAGTTGTATAGTATATATATTGTATTACCATCGCCTTTTTGTATATTAAACCTTATATTTACATTGTAATTAAACACCTATTTATTTACATTCCGTACTTGAACCTCCTCTTCCCTACATAACTAATTCACTAAATTCAAATAGGAAATAAAAATAATTTTTAAAGAATTCTTAATATAAACGAATATGAAATGGAATAATAAAACAAACTCATAAATATAAAAAAAAATTTTAGCAACGTGGACAAATTAGCTGACGACTTACTATGTCAGACGCACTTGGCAGAACACAAAATTCAAACAATATATAATATTTCGATAAATGATAAATAAAATCGCTATCCCTAAATACTTTAGGAAGAAATTTACAGACTAATTCATGAAATGTTAGATCAAGGAGTAATCGAAGATGACGATTTTTCTTATAATTCGGGACAATTGATAGTAAAAAAGAAATTGATTGATGAAAACGGTAAGCATAAATGGAGATTTATAATTGACTATCGTCAATTAAATAATAAAACAATAAGCGACGCATACTATATACTAAATATTTTTTGGTATCTTGCTTCTGGCTTTAATTAAATCTCAATGCATAAACTTCATAAAATTTTTTATAATTAATAATTTTAAAATTCACCCGCGAGATTTCGAAGAAAATTGAACAATATCTTTAAAGATTTACAAAGGCGTGAAGTTTATATACATATATTAACAACTTTGTAATTTTTTGTAAAACTAAATCAAAACATAATAAAAATTTAAATAAGGTAATTTGAAGATTACGCGATTCCAATAAAAAATTATTTCCCGAAAAATATAAATTTTATCAAAAACAAATACTATATTTGGAATCCAAATTAAAAAAAATGAAGAAAATATTAAAAAATTTTTAGAGCTCGCCGATAATTATATAAACTCAATAAATAATTTTGCAAAGTATACTAAATCTCTAACGAAATTACTTAGAAAAAACAAAAAATTTATCTTGGAAGATAAACAAAAAGAGTACCTCGAATATGTAAAAGATCAATTAATGGATGAATCTTTGTTAAAATAACCTGATTTTTCAAAACAATTTTTATTAACTAGTGTAAAATTAAAATTTTGCAATAGAAACTGTTTTAAGCAGGAAAATGGTATACACGATCATCCAATCACATATTATTTGTAATATTTAAAAAATTCTGAATTAAATTATAACACTATCGAAAAATAAATGCTCTCTATTATAGATACATCCGTTTAATTTCGTTATATATTATACGAAAGACATTTTATTATTTACAACGACCATAAATCGATCGTTTGGATACATAATGTTAAAGATACAATCATAAAATTAAAGCTTCATTTAAAAATTCAAGGATTTGACTACATATTAATAGGAAAGAAAAATTACATTATGTAGCATACGTGCTATCGCGAAATTGAATGTAAAAGACAACGATACCAGGATAGTAATTCCATTTATAATATAACATCATCATATTATGAAATATTTAGCTTAAGGAAACCGACAAATTTAAAGGAGCTCCAAAGAGGCGAAAGACAACATAGCTTATTAACAGAATTATGAACTTCGCTCTGACATTGTAACCGGAAAGGTAAGTTACAACATTAATGATGGATATACTAGGAATAAAAACATTGTAAAATTAAGAGATAATAGTTCTAGGATCAAAGATCATATCGCATATTTTTATTCAAAAGAAACCTTTAAAATCTATATCTTAACAATTAAAAAGGATAATGCACTTATTATAAGATCTTGATAAGCTCGGATTAAGTAAAGTACATATAATTTGTAAAACAAAATTTTTATTGGCCAAAATTGAAAATATAAAATGTTACAACTTAGAAGACGTACAAATAAAGAATGAAACAGTAAATAGTTAAATAATATTATAAAACATATACAATTATTCTTGTAAACGAACCCAAAGGAGTGATGAAAACTTTTATTAACCAAAATTAAAAAAGTATAGTCATAATATAAAAACTTAACGTGAAATATGATAACTTAGAAAACGTACATGACAAAAAATGAAACATTCAATGATCCTCGCCGATACATTAGCTAAAGTCTTCGATAAACTGGATCCAGATATTTTTGGCCTTTTTTAATTTTTACTAAATAAAGAATGGAAATCAACATATATATTAACTGCACAGTACTTTCTAATCAAATATATAGCCACTACACTGTGTCGTGCGCCGCCCGTCGGCGACAGGCCGGCGCGCGTTAAAATTAAACAATCGCACGCGCAATAACGTAGATCGGGTAACGTCTAACGGTTTTTTAATTTTCCGCGAAAGTTAAAAAACCGTTGAAGTTCCCGATCTATAAAAACGGGAGGAAGGTCTCGCGATCCATCCATTATCCCCCGGCCACGCTCACGTATCCTCCGTGCCTTAATCCCATATTCTTCTTTATTTTTTTTCCTACCCCCTCTTCCTCCATCCCTTGACGCTCTCTTACTAAATGGTGAGAACTCGTCAACTGTTTAATAATATTTTAAATATATACAGATGTGTTTAATTAATTCTTACGGAACAAGGAAATGCTTTCACATCACAATTAATTAAAAATTTAACTAAATTGTGTAAAATTGAAACTATAACGACTCCTTAACAACCAAAAAGCATAGAGCGGATGTACCATATCATAAAAGAATGTATAAAATGCTATAATAAACAATAAAATAAATCTGATAAATGATCATTAATTTAAATTAGTGTTATGCATCGTTTTGCTATAATACTAGTGTTTATAAAAGAACCCCTGAAAATAAAGATTTAGACAATTTAACATATGACATACATAAAAAATATTTATTTAAAATTAAAAGACACATAAAAACATTGAGTGCATTGCTAGAAAAATTTAAAACAAACTAAGTTAATATAAAAAAATGTCTATGATCGAAAAATTAATCTTTGCAAATTTGAAATTGGAGACTTTGTATTATTACTAATAGAAACCAAAAAAGGGAGAATTAAGACCTAATTATATTGGCCCTTTTAAAATAATGGAATTAACCAATAATAACAATGTCTCACTAGTAGTAAATAATAAACTCGAAAAAGTACCCTTAAAAAAAATTAAATCCAACTTAATTACTAAAAAAAGAGAGAAAAATCTATTTAAATTCTCTATTACAACAAAAATGGTGACATTTATATTATTGTATTTTATAATAACAATACAATAATACGTAAAATTTTTATAGATATTACATTACACATTTATACAATATATACATTATATAATTATATACATTATAATTATAAATTATAATCGAAGCAAGAGCCATTTATGTTCCCATTTTAATTTTAACCGGGGTTTCATATGTTAAAAAAACGCAAAGTAAATCATCGAAAAGAGCACATTTTAAAAAGGCGTACTGTCACCGACACTACGAAAATATAATATATTTTCACCTTTCTAAGAATATATTATACTATATAAACGTGTCAATAAACTGCAAGTGAATAACAAAATTATTATTTTTAAATAATTTCATTATGCTTAAACAAGAATGTATTACGACATTACAGAGTCAATTATTAAACATTTTATTGTATTGTAAGACTTATTAATGTAATATGATTTTATTTTTTATATCAATAATTATTTAATTTAACGAAAGTGCTACCTAATCAATAATTTTATTATATAAATACAAGTAAGTTATTCTCACCGATTTGTGCAAAGTTTAAGAAAAATTGTAATCAGAAGTTTAAGTTCAGCACACTAAAGTCAAGATTAAAATAAAAAAATTGACATATGAAGAAGAGGAAATCTAGGTATACTCAGTCCAAAAAGATTAAGGTGGTGACAGCTTTACACGTAGCCAACCTACACCATTCCTTTGAACAGATTCCACAAGGCAATAATCATGTAAAAAGACATCTTAATAATAAATCACATTTAGCAGATAAAATTTATAGATTAATTTATTCCTCTATCAATAGATAGACGTGGTGAGGCCACATAAAATATATGAAAAATTTCTCATTCTTGGTTTTGAACTATTTAATAATAAAATCGAATAAAACGTAGATAATAGACGTACAATCTTCTCTATATGTTCTTAAGATGTGTATGCGCGTACACACGTAAGCATATATTTTGTAAGATACTGTATAATTAAAGAGGATGTAACAACTACCCTCTCGCTAATCGACTTAATTGCTTTATTAGATAAGCAAGTAATAAAATTCTACGGCGAGTAAAATAGAAACTATTTTTTTATTTTACAGACTTTTTTGTTTTGTCACTCACTTTTGTTCTTAATATTTAGTATTATAATAAAGTCATTCTTCTATTTTTTATTTAAAGCTATGTTTAAGTAAAGTAAATACTTTGTTAAAATTTGAATAAATCAAGATATCTAGTGCATATTAGTTTTGTGTAGTAGTTGTGTAGTAGTTTTGTGTAGTTGTATGTGTAGTTTAGTACGTACAATAACGTCTCGCATTACCAATGTTATAAATAATGTTAATTCAATTAGATAAAATTATATTCATAAATTTATATATAATAAATAAATAAAATATAATAGATAAAATTATATACATAAATTATTTAGTGTTAAAATTATAATATATTAATGTGAATTAATATTATACTTAAAATATCTATTTAATTTTTACAGAAAAATTACTTTATTTTAAAAAATAAATTTTACAAGTTACATAAAATTTATATCACTGTTTGATATTTAAAAAATATTAAGCTTCATAAAAATGTTAATAATTATATAAAGTTATAAATATGTAAATTGAAAACTAATTAAGAAAGTTTGAGATTGTAACGATAAAAATATATTAGATATTATTTTTAATTACTTAAAAAATTAATAATCTGACGTACATGAGTAGTAAATGTTATCGTTTCTTTGACATTTTTTAAAAATATGTTTCAATTTTTAAGATAACATGCATAAGTCGTTAAGAATCGTTATCGCAAAAAATAGTAATTTAGGTTTATATCTATTCACTAATATCTAACTCGTAAAAATTTAATAAATTCAATGAATCAAAAATCTTATAGTAAATTTTCAGATTTTATGTATAAATATTAGAGCATTTACTGCTTACTTCATTCATACACAATTTAGTAGGAATATATAAATTTGATATACTTTTTATAATCACTTTATTTCACATAAAATCAATTTCATATTAAAAAACGTAAATAGAAGTTTCAAATTCATACAAGTTATTATACGTATTATAACACAACTTAAAATCTATTTATAAAACTCTAATATTATGAATCAATTTTCTATTTTAAAACAAATAGTTTAAAATTAAAGTTTGTTTTTCAGATTTAAATTGAATTGGTAAAAATTATTTTTAATGCAAATTAATATATTCATGCACGGATATTCTCATTTAATAAGAAATTATATAAATAAATACCAATAAAATTTATGCATTAGAATTCCATATCCTATTAGAATTACTTATATAATCAAATAATTATTTTTATAAATAAATTAATTATTGAACTTACGATATATTATTTTATCTTATACGACTTATCTTTCATAAAAAAATAATTAAAAAAATTATGTAGCCTTAGGTTACACACACATTTGTATAAAGAAATTGAGAATCTCATTCGATCATTAGTTTTATTATTATACTTTTTTCATTGTATTGATATATATATATATATATATATATATATATATAATATGCTGGGTAAATTAATTTTAATTTATAAAAATATATTTAAAAAAAATTTTGTAATAAATTATAAAAGAAGAAAAGAGTAATTCTTATAGAAGGTTATTAAGACAATAAGAAAATTGCAGTCGGTAAACTTGTAAAAACATTTCTGTTTATTCTGTAGCGGCTTCTTTTTAAATAGAAAGGGAAAGAAATACGAATTAGAGCGTGTATTTTTGTTATTTCGATGGTCAAACTATTGGCTTCTAAATCGGGCGGATGTAGGCGGCAAGAAAATTGGAAGTGCTATAGCGACTCATCTCTTTCTTCATTCTCACTCTATCTCTCCCTGATACTCTCTTACTTTTATAATATATAACGCCTCTTGCTCTTATTCTCAGTCTCTTGCACCTACTGTCTATTTTTTCTTTCTATAAGGTTTCATCTAACATTCGATTGAGATATTATCGATGCTCTACAACTTGGAACATAAAGGTTTGATGCAACATAGTCGAAAAACCTATATTTTGAACTCTTCATGTGACCGTTTTTATCAACATTGGGAATTTACGTATTTATATTAAACAATCAATGATCAAATATTCTTTACATTTAAAAATATAAGATAGAGGAAATTAAATTTTTTTAAATAAAGTATTAATTTATAATTAAAAATATTGAACATACTGCAAAAAAAGTAAAATATTAAAATGATAACAATCGATTAAATATAAATTATTGTTATATTTATAAATATAGTTAAAAATAATGATTATTGAATTTTTATTAAAATAGATTATATAATTTGATATGTTGTAAACATGAAATAAATTAAATATTTTTGAAAATACGTAGATAACGTAAAATAATACATGTTAAATATTTAAAAATTAAGGCATAAATTTTATTAGAAGAATATATAAAAATTCCAAAAAATAATTTATAACTATTAGTATTTTTAATAATAATGTCACAGTTTACTAAATGGTTCATATCAGATTTTATACAAATTGATTAATTAATTTGTGAGTATAATATAAGTAATTGCATTATAGAAAAATCACATAATATTTCAAATGTCATAAATTTATCTATGACATTGATTTCAATTCAAAATTAATAATTTTTTTGAAGTTACTTAATTCTTATTTAAAATTTGTGTTTAAACATTTTAAATGAAAACATTTAAAATCATTAAAAAGTTAAATTTTTAGTTAATAAAAAATTAAGATTTATTTACTTGATTTGTGTCATTTTATCATAAAATTTTATTTTTAACGAAAAGCAAAAATATTATTCATGTAACTGATAATTTTATATAGGTTATTATTATAATTTAATTCAATGTAATAATAATAATTAAATTATAATAATTATATTAAAATTATATATTTTATAATTTAAAAATAAAAATTAATAGAAATTTTATTGCTTAATTAAGATATGGTTTAAGTTAAATTCATTTATTTTATACTGACTTTGAATAATTTTATTTGAATAATAAATCTTATTGCATACATAGTTTTATGTTTCATTTTAAGAGAATATTTTACTATATAATATTTTTACAAATTTTAAACAAAAAATTATATTTCAACACACAAGCTTGTCATTTAGTAAGATCTATTTGCTCTTATTTTTTCCTTTTATAATGAAACGAGAAAGTGGGCGATCTTAGTACAGTGTATTTAGCATTTCTTCCTTAACTGACAGCCATGTTATTTTGCCGACAAATAATACCTGCGCACATAATCGCCGCCGCCGCCACCGTGACAAGGACCCATTGTCGAATATATTGAGGCAAGTGCACTAGAGATCTGCTCGAGGGCTTCTCAGCTCCACTCGCTTAAACGCTTTTAAATGCACCAGCAGTTTTGAGAATAGTGGGTAAGAGAGATGGCATGAATGACCCTTAAGTTGGCTTCAAACTACCTGCAAATTACTACGTGAACCAATGAAAAAAAATAAACAAAAAGAAAAAAGCACCAGATATATCTTTCTGTTAGACGTAATTAAACCAATCGTATTTTTATCTATTATCAAAGGAAAACTCAGAATATTGATAATATTATTTAATTTTTTTTGTAAAACTAAATTATCTGAATTTATTATAAAATTTGTAAAATTAGATCTGTTTGGCATAAAATTTTATATTAAAAATATATCAATATATTATAGAAACTCGTTAGGAGATTAGGTCTTAATTTAACTTGGAAAGACATAAAAATACTAAATTTTATATCTAAAATTTTATTTTATATTTTGTTATGTTTGAAATTTCAATGTCAAAAAAGATTAAACTATATTTTAAAGATTATATGCTATAGATACTTAATAAATATACTAATATACTTACATTGTAAAATACTTCATTAACAAATATAATTATATTTGAGACAAAACTAATTTAATAAAATCGTTGTTTATTTAAAATGACTTTAAATTTTAGATATGTAACCTGCAGAAAAAGAATAAGAAATAAATTTACTATATTTTCATTCGAATTACTTTTTAGTAATTTATTTTTGTATTGTAATTATTAATTTATACCGTTAAATTTAAAATCATAGTTTTATTTTTCAAGTAACGTTTAGAGTAATAGAAATATATTGGACTTGCGTTTCAATTTTAAACTGATAATTAATTTTCATAAAAAATTAATTAATATGTTTTTTATATAAATTGATTTTATTAAATCGAATATTCTATAACAATACTATGATTTGTAATAATAATAAATAATAAATAGAATTAATTCAAATTTAGAAATTAGTAATATACGAAATATAAATATACAAAATTCAGTCACCAAGGTTTAAAAATAAACTCACTCATAATAAATTAAAATATGATAATTTCTATTACGTAGCAATAGTCAACCAAAGTATTCAATTTTAAAAATCATACCTACTTCAAAAATTATCCTAAGAGCTGATGATATTGATATTGAAAAGTTTCTCTTACATTTTCATTAAAAAAAAACAATCCTTTTATTCTGTTTGTTATAAGATTATAAAAACCTAAAAATATAATTTTAATGATTTCATAATTTAATGCTGAATTTATCTTACGAGTTATTTTTCAAATTAATCAATAGATTAAATATGAATTTGATAAAAGTACATAATACCTATGTATTGTAAATAATAACAATAGCATATGTATGGGCATATCTGCATGGATGTACGGATTGGGTTAAATGTGCACATATTAATTATAATATTTCTAATAATCATTTACAACAGTGTTAATTTGTAATATTTTACACTAATTGGTATGATTAATGTTTTAAATTTTGTTAATATAAATTAAAAATTAATAAGTTAGTTTTTACTATTCATTAAAAGAATTCATAGAAATAATTCAAAATAACTAAACTAGACTGTAGAATTAATTTACTATCAATTTATTAACTTTACTACTTATTTTGATAAAAAAAATGTAAGTTAAATTAGTAATTAATAAACGAATGTGCTCAAGTAATAATAATATGTCCAATTCTTTAACGTATTTATAAAACATTACAATAACATTTTTGTAAATTATTTTATACTAGATAGTAATGACTATATATTAGAATTTAATTTTTATACTATATTTTTATATTATTTACACTTTCTTCCTTTTAAGTTCATAAGTTGAGACTTCAGTATATAATCATTTGCACATAAATGTTTTCTATAGTATAAAGCATTGAATCGATAGTTAATGAACTGTTAAATTGTATTACAAAGAGTATCATTCATAAATTATCATAAATCGCAAAATCGCAGTGAGAATTTTTAACCAATTTATAGTTTGTTATTTGAAAGAGTAACTTAGCCCTATCTATATTTCCTTTTATATATGCACGATATTCAAGTGACATGGAATATGTAGAGTGCTGTCTTGTTTACAATGAAAAGGAAGGGTGGCTGAATGATATTTACAGTAAAAGTAATTAACCAATACATCTAGAACACTCGAGTTTAACAGTATTTCGTTTCCATTCAGTAATTAGAAAGCAAAACCACTTCCAGGCTCTTATGATTCCTATGATGATATCGAGTACAGGCAGATAAGAATACGAGTAACAATGCGCTTTAGTAATTTTTATATTCTTTTTACGATTTGTTCAAGTTATTTATATATTTTTTGTAAAGAGTTACATTTTTTTAACCAATTGAAATTAATATTTTTCCGTTAAAATGTATAGATTGACTCGTTTACGTATATTTTTAAGTAAATTTAGATAAATTAACATGTAAAAATAAATAAATTTTATTTAATAATTAATTAAACTGCATTTTTTAAACATATATAAATATCTATCCATTAAAAAACATAATATTTAAAAAGAATTTTTAGAAAAGGTTTAAATCTAAAATAACTCTAATAATAATTTCCTCAAAACTGTTAATTTAAAAATTTTTAAATTTAATAAAAACAAAAATTTCTTTCATCTTAAAAATTGATAACTCATAATTTTAATTTCTTAAATGTAAAGTAAAATACTAACATTTTATACTTCAATAAAATTATTTGAATTAATAAATAGTAAAATTTTGCTTTTCTCTGAAATATTATTTCTATTCTCAATTAATATTAATTATGTAAAAAATTATTCTGTGTAATTAGTAATTCAAAATAAATTCAAAAAGTATTAGGAAGGAAAAATGGTGTTTAATACCACCCATCATACGATAACAAACTTTTTTTTAGTATTCTTTTGTGCGTTAAAATTTTCGCTAAATTATATTTTTAAAATCATTAAAAATTTGAAAAAATAAGCATACAATAAATAATTCCTTTATAATATTTATTATAATAATAATAAATTATTATCATTAAAATCATAATAAATTACAAATACTATTTTAAGCAGAAAAAAATGTTTGACTTAAAACTAAAGTCTTAAAATTTATTTACATACTTCTTTCATTTATAACTTAATACAGAGGTTCTTGATTTATCAATATTCATTCAATACTTCATTGTACCTTCTTTCTATTGTCACTTACACTCACGGTAATATTTTTTGAAGCGTTATTTTGTGTACCTCGACTTTCTGTATTCTCCTGTTTGGCTTCGCCATTATTTCTAATTCTTTGTCTTTTCCAAAAAATTTTATAAAGCTTCTGATATTCTTTACTTCTTCTAATATCTTCTTATAATCTTTTTTAGTTGAAACTATAACCTTGCGTTCCTCTAAAATTTGATTTGTTGTCTCTGGTAGTACGCCATCACATAATCTTCTCCCATTCTCCATCACCAGGAACCAATGTTTGTTCGCTATTATTTATTTATTTATTATTTTGTTTATTATTATTATTATTATTATTATTATTATTATTATTATTGTTTTGTTTTCACACGCGCATCTTGAATCTTTCAAGCTGTGTAAGATTAATTCCTTGTGTTGAGTGCGCATCTTGAATTTTACAAGTATTTTTTAAGTTTATATCTTTTGATCGTTTTTTATTTTTTTATCTCTTCCTATATCATCTTCTTTTCTTCAGATTTTCCTACCAATAACAGTACAACCACCGCATAGTTTTCCAAAACTTTGTTTTTCTCCATGCATAGCTTTTCTGTCAGATTTTTATTCTCTTCCCTTTATAATTTAATGTACTCTGAGATTATATGTTCATTCGTGCTATTGTTATCTCTTTTTTTGCGATTGAATGTAATTATTCTGTTAACTGCATTTATCGACAGTCTGTCTTTTCGTGTTCGGTATGAACTTGTTTTCTGAAGTGTCTTATTAATAAGTCAATGCTTAGTATCCGCTTTGTATATTCTCTTTGTATATTAAATATTTTATTATGTTTTTTAACCGTCTCTTTAAAACATTTCAACTCTTCGCTATTTTTGTCAAAAAAATTTTAAATATAATCTTCGTTATCTTTCCTTCAAGCTCCTAAACTAGATACGTACCCACGTACGAATCTATTTACATTTTCTATTTTTTTTTTTAATCAATGGACCGCCATTTTCTTCTTTTGTCCTTTTTTTGTCAAAATTACATAATTTTGGTTTTCTCCATATTTAGTTCTAGCCCTTTCCCTTCTAAAAACTTTTAAAAATTCTCTTAACTCTTCTTCAAATTTAGCCAAAATTTGTATTAAACGAAGGATATTTATGCTAAGGAGTTATTTATATTATATCCTTATTTAACTCATGTATTTGTGACAATTTTTTCAATTACTTTTTGGTTTCTCTATATTTTTGTTTTAGAATCTTTGCATAGATAATTTTTTCGTACACATAATAACATACTTGTCTACAATATTTTTTTCCATGTTTCTCGATGTTGCCATATTGTCCGATTAGTCGGCAAGCTAGTACTCCTCTCTAAATGTCCTTTTATTATTTTAATACATACATGGCACGTAACTGTTTTATTTTTAATTTCGAATTGAAATTTTCATAGCTTTATCTATCTTATGTTTTAAAATCTCTTTAAAGATCCAATACAATAACGGTATCACCTTTGTATATACGCTTTGCCTCTTTTTGGGAGAGAATTTGTAATCCTATCTTTCTTATTCTTCTTTTAAATTTATATGGTAAAAGGGGAACAGCTTAGTCTTCCATGGAGATACTACTAAATATTCTTTTTTTTATCTTTTCGCCCATTATTCAACAACCTCTAAAATGCGTCTACGGTTTTATCTGACTCAGTCTCTCCTATTTATCTTTATCTTGTTTCTTTATTTGTTTTTTATTAGTCTCCTGAGTTCCTTTCTTCCCTCAATATATTGTGCTATATCTACCTCTCTACCTCCATTTATCCATTTCCTATATTTTTTTTTAACTAACATTTATTCCTCTAATATTTCTCGTTCCACTATTTTTATTTTATTTTCAGGTCTTGTGTAGTTTCCTTCAGTGTTTTCTTAAAATTTTCTATTTTTTATGTAGTTCATTTTTTCCTTGTATTTTCCTATAATCTCTTCTAATAATATCACACATCTCTCTTCCCTCCGTTTTTTCTCTCCAAACGACTTCAGTTTCACATGCACAAATGATGGTCTGATTCTGTTCTACCTCCTATCGTTTTTTTTTTTTTTTTTAATATTTTGTTTACCTCTTCATTTGTGATAGTGTAAGCAATCTTTGAAGTACTATTCAATATATAAAAAAATATTATTCAATATAAATGGATCCATTAACATCTACGCCGTTTTTACCATGTTAAATAAAGAAACCCTCTCCCTCAATCCACTGTAATAACTCTTCTCCTTTTTTATTTTTCTCTTTGTTCTTAGGTTTTCTCATTTGCTCACTATCTTCTTTTTTTAAGCGCTTTTCTCTGCTGTCCTTGAATTAAAATTTTCATCTATTATTGTTCCACTTTGAGAATCTATCTAGCCTGTTCCAATTCTTCTTTCTGATTTCCATCACATGTACAATCTCTACATTAACGGACGTTCCCTCTATCTTCAATTCTTACATATATTAACTTTTTACTTTAATTTCTTGTTCCTAAAATTTTTTATTTACTGTATTTTCGTATAAATTTAATAAAAAATAATTTTTAGATTTGATATTTAATAAATTTTAATTCTTTTTATTTTATCGAAAATATATTTGTAATTTTGTACAATAAAATAATGGCTATTTGTTTATAAAAAACACATTAAAGAGATACATGAAGCATAATCTACAATTTTTTATGCAAACTAAATATAATTATTGTATCCTAACATTATCTAAATTGTAATTACTTAAACTCAAATATTAATATAATTCATTAATGAATGATGATTTTGATCATAAATTTTATACAATATAAGAAGAAAATCATATACTTAAGAATGTGATTCAAATATTTAAAAAAGTTGCTGCACGAATCGCACTGAGATAGTATCAACTAAAGACATTGTAATATGACATTATTAAAATTTATTAAACGAATCTTACACATACAATTGCTAATGACTAATGTCAATGCATATAATAAATTACAAAATTTTTCTAATCATAATACTGAAAATGATGGAAATTAAGTCAAAGGGATTTCAAATATTTTATTATCGTGTGCATATACGTGATTAAAAAAACTGGTAAGCTACTCGAGAACATCACCCTTCTTCGAAAAAAAATTATCGAGTACATAATAGAGCTATAATACGATACGTCTTCTCTGTAATATTAATTTAGAAAATATTGTCATCGTTGTTTATAAAAATAAAAATAAAATAAAATAATAGAAATAATTAAAAATTAATTTATAATATATGTTCAACACACTTATTCGTCCTTGATTAAATCTTTGTTAAATTTTATAAAATATATAAGACTTTATTAAGTTATAAAGTATACGGATTATTAACTAATTATATACATCTAGTTATGAAACAATCTTGTTTTCATTTTTAAACCTCATTAATCTTCCTAAAACTTGAAAAGTATTATTTTAATGATCAATAATAAAAAAAATATTCATTCGCAATTTCAAATAATATATTGTATTTACTAATTATAATTATTATTATAATTTAATAATTTAACGTATATTTCATATTAAACACTAAATTATGATCATTTTGCTTTAATAATATTAATTTTGAATATATAATTATAATTGGCTTGATATGACATTGTCTGTAATGATTTACAGCATTCTGACAATATATTCAATACTACAGAATCCATATTTTTACATCTTATGACAAAGGTGTAAATTTGTAAGGTAATATTCGTAATTCAGATCTATGATTATCTATGATTTTATATTTCTTATTAAATACAAAAATTGTTCTTAATTAACTTTCTGATCAACTTATGTTTTAACGAAATGTTGATATATATATATATATAACTTATAAAAAACTTATAATTGTATTTTCTTCTTAATGATAATACTTACTTCAATAATAATTTTTAAATATCAATTTTATTTCTATTTTATAAGAAAAAAATTACAAACTTAGAATCAATAAGAAATATTCTAATATCTTAATTTATTATTTAAAAATAAACAAAACATCAAATTCTTTAAAAAATTTGTTAAAGATTTCTTTAAGTTAAGTTTTGTTCCCATAAATTAAAAGACTGAAGAGTATTAAATTTCACTAAAAATAAACTTACATACACAAAAAAAAATATTTATTGTGTGAAGAAGTATAAAATAATGAATTATATTAAGTAAGTTAATTATATTATAAATGATTATTTAATATAATAATAATAATAATAACAACTTTATTAAACAAATAATTATTATACATTTTTTACACTTTGTACATTAATCTTATATATCTTAAAACAATGGAAAAAATATTAACACCATTTTATTACATTCAATATTCTTATAATTAAATTTTTACAAAACAGGTCTTATATCATTAATGCTGTACGGATTGCTTTCCCTCCTTGGATTTTTCTTCCTCTTCTTTTCTTCTTCTCACCCATTGGATCGTGTATGTTCTGTTTATATTATATCTTTTCTATTGTAGTTCAAACAATTCTTCCAATTTTTTACCTTTACATTAGCTACCTTGCAATTTTCTAAGATGTGCTCCAAGGTCTCTTATTTTTCACATCATGGTTTACAGTTTTTTTCTTCAATTTTCAACCATTTTTTGTTGGTTAAGTTTTCATTGCCCATTCTAAATCTAGCTAATATATTTAGTTCTCCTCTTAAATTCTCTTCTTCTTTCTTATAATATAAACTGCCCCTTTTTTTATATTATCCATTAATATATTTTTTACTTGCACTGTATACTTTGAAGCGTTCAAATGATACATCCAGGTTTGTCGGTCTTGGCTATTTTTTACATAAGTTGCTTCCTCTAATAAAAGATCAATATTTTGCCATTTCTCCCACCACTCGGGCCCCGATCAACCTACGCTTTGCCAGAATTTTACTTTCGTTACTGCGAATCTCTTCGCTTTTTTATTTACTATTTTGAAGTTCTCCAATCTCCTACATTCTTCTAATCTGTTTTATACATTCTTTAACTATTTCGTTCTTTTCTCCATTTAATATTTTATTCTCATACTTTATAGCTTTTTTTACAGCATACTTTCGTATCTTCTTTCTGCTTGTTACTAATATTAAAAAGCTGTCTGGAGTATTTTTATCAAACTTCAGACACCATTTTTTGTACTTTTTTTGTACCATTTCTATATATTTACTACTCTTCCAACCCTATATCTCTGCTCCATATGTCAACATACTATTTACCAATATATCGAACATCTTCATTCTCATTTTTATATTGTTTTTAAAATATGTTTCTCCTATCTTCCATACTTTATTAATTACCAGGTTCGCTTTTTTTTTACTAATTCTCCTTTTTTAGCATATCATCTTTTCTTTCTGACATAGCGTATCCCACATAAGAGTATTATTTTACCATTTCAATTGTTTTATCCTTCCATGAGAATGTTTAGATGTGTCTATTTCTATTAACTTTTTTTTTTTTTTAATTTAATTTTTTTATTTTTTCCACAGTAATTTCTAGCCCTTTTTCCTTCAGAAACTGTTCGAAATTTCTTAATAGTTCTCTCAATTACTCTTACCTAGGATCGCTATATCATCTGCGCATGTGATTCTTCTTATTATTTTTAAGCCTATCCTTATTCCAGATTTGATTATGTAATATATAGAGAACGATAAACTAGGGTTTGAATGAATTAATTACTACTGAATGTGATAACTACCCTAAAAATAAAATTATTTCTATACTTTCAAAATTTTTAGGATTTAATCTTATGAACTGTATTAGATAATACAAAAAATTATAACATTTATATAATATGCAGTTATAACTAATATTAAAAATTTAATATTTTTCATTTATTTATAATTAAAATTCTTTTTTTTTCAATTTACGAGTAAATGAGCATGCGATTATTAATTTACAGTAAACTTTCTAAATATGTATTTTTTTTATTGGCGTTTTGAATAATTTATGTTATTAGCATTTGTTATGATATTATTTAAAAATTATAAAATCTATTGACTTCTGATTTGTAAAATTAATAAAAATCTGAAATAATAAAAAAATTCTTATAATTTAAAATATGTATTTGATTGTTCAATTTTGAATTGAACTTTTTAAAATTTAATTACTTATTAAAATAATATGTTTTTCAAAAAATGTGGTAAAAAAACAATGCTAATATTTTCTAATAGTTTTTTAGAAATAATTTTTTTTTGCTAATAATTTTCTTAATTTTTACAAGAATTTAAAAAAAAAAAATATAAATGAGCAAACTTAGATCAAAATAATTTTTAAATTATCTGTGAGTTATAATTTTTTTTTAAATGTTTGAAAACTTGTACATTTATAGTGTTGAAATTTGAGTAATTATAGAATTAACTCTGAAAATAGAAAATTTCTTTTATTTATGTAAGAAATCCTCTACAGTAGTAAAATAGCACTTAAAACAGATAATTCAGTCAGAAAGATAAATTTTCTTTGCTCTTGTTATGTCCTTCCTTAAAGAGGGTTCGGATTAGAACGAAGTTGAAGCATTAGAGTTAGAGCCTATGTAAATAGGATTATTACTTAACTACTAGTAATAATTCTCATTTTCGTTGAACGATTTAAATAGGATTTTGCACAATTAAAGATATATATTAGTATATAATTTGAATTGACATTCATTTTTATTCGAATTAATATTTGAATAAAGTTAAGTGAGAAATAATCTTAAAATCTAACTTAGGCATTATAATATTTACATATTCTATCTAATTTAAAAATGTTGTCTGTTTGTTGTTAAAAGTAAAAAAAATAAACATCTTAATTTTATTATTTAAATGTAACATTCATAGTTAATATAATTAAAATTGTATTTAATAATTTTTATATTAATAATTTTTAATTAATAATTAAGAATTTTTGACATTGTAAACATAATATTTTGACATGTTATATTTACCACTATTGGTAAATATCATTGACCTATCATATAATGATTATAAAATTCTAAAATAAACATCATAAAATTACAATATCATTATAAATATTTTTATCATCCATGGGGACAACTTCATCAACTGAAAAATATTAATTGTCAAAAACCGCAGACATGAAAATTATATTTTATTATTATAAAAATGCTAACTCTACAACATAATGAAAAAATGGTGCACCAAAATATAACTTAACACTCTCGAATATCAGAAAAAAATTATAAGATTGCACAAAATCATTAAAGTGAAAGTAAAAATTACGCCGTATCTAATAAAATTAATAATAGTTTTTAGATTTTTAAATTATTAGAGGGCGAATTTTATCGGACTAGAAATTAATTTATAAAACATTGTTGATCTAATGTATGTACAAGGTATTTTGAAAGCAGTATCTTTAATGTGAATAAAATAGATTTATAAACTTTTTTTAGGTACGTTATTATTATTTTTACTAGATACGTTTTATAAATATTATTGTAATTTTTTTATATTTTTCTTATACTTTTAGAATCCTAATATTTTCTTGAATTTATGAAGAATAAGTGTAGTTTTATTGAGATCATAGAGGACTAGTATGGTTTTTCTGCAAAAAGGACAAATAAACACGCGTAGTGAGTTGTACTCACCAGTACAGAACACTCCTAAATAAATATGCAGTAAATAATGCGTCAATATGATGTATAATTTATTTTACATCTTATTCTGCATATAATAATTTTAATAAATTACGTTGGAATAAAACGATACATTAAGAATGTGAGATGCCCATGTACAATGCTAATTTTTTATTTTTTTACTTTTGGAAAAATTAAAGTATTTAAAAACTGTATTCGTTTAATAGATGATGGGCTTGTTTTAATTTTTTAGTTTTAAGATGAGATTCTAAATTTTGTTAACAAAATTAAAAGAACTTATTACAAATTAGTTAATAATAACTTGTCAATTTTGTGTCGATAATCTTACAATCTATTTGGTATTACTTTTGCTGCATCGAAATTGAAGGTATTACTCTCTGACAAACGGGATGTTTTACTATTTTTTATTTCTTGAAAAAGCAATTCGAACTGAAAATTCTTTTAAATTATTTTAGGTAAGAACTGTATAAAGAAAAGGCAAAAATAATGAATTTCAAAAAAGCATGATGAATGAAAAAAGAGATGGAAAGAAAACAATCAGAAATAATTAATAAATTCATATATCTACAGTATTATTTATAAAAAATGATTTGTATGAGAAACATAAAATTTATGGCTAAAAGGGTAAATATGACAATAGAAAAAGTCTAGTACACAGGGGATATAAAATAAAAATAAAATAAATAAAACAAGAATCAAATATAAAAATATTTGACGGTCTAGTAGAAAATGTGTTATTATATGAAATAATATGAAGATAAAAATTTAGTGAATAATCAATAATAAAAAAAGTGCAGCAGACATACATAAATTACAAAATCTAGATAAAAACACTTCTTAATACGTAATATTCTTGATTAACAAAAATAAATAGAATATAAGTTAAGACAACGAAAAAAACTAATTAAATATAATTTAGTAATGTAAAAATTGGAACATTTTATTGACAAAATTATATATACAAATTTAGATAAAAATTATCACGAACTTGATAAACTATATATAAAAATAGAAATTGAAAACGACTTTCGAATAATTATTGGGTTATAAATGTTGAAATAAAATATATAATAAAAGAATCAGTTATTTAATATTTAAAAATATTATATAAGTATGTAAAGAATATAAATAAAAAATTATTTATAAAAATAAAAATTATTTGTTCTTTAATTGAAAATTTTTAATGGTTTACAAAATGTTAATAGCTTATTAAATATTATTGATACATCTACCCCATCTATCCTCGACAATAACGCATATTTTATTTATTACACCATGTGCTAAAAATATAAAATAATTTTATTTATTTAAAGCTTCTCTAACATTTTATGGATGGAAATAATGAAAATTTATAATTTTTCCTTCCTTCAACCTTTTATAAAATAATTTTTAGTATACATATTTGATTATTCATTAAACTCTTCGTTAATACTCATTTCAAGCTTTGTTTTTATTAACGAAATAATAAGTAATTATTTTTTAAATTTTCCAAGGCTTCGTATTCATAAGAATTCTTGATTTGTTTTAAATTAATAAACTTTATTTTTATAGATGAAAGTGTAGCACTAGTTTGTTTTCGGTATACTCTATTATACAATAAATTTTTTAATTTAAATACACAATCACGATACCATTTTTATTACTTTTGATCCTAATATACGTTGTCGTAATCGATTAATTAGTTGTCCCGTTACGTTATTTAAACATTAGACCTTAACCTTGTATTTTCTTTTAACAGTTAAGTTTTAGCAGTGAACCTCCTCCTGTATGATTGCTTAATTAAACTTGAATTTCTTACCTAAGTTATAGTTCGAACTTATATTATGACACTATCTGGTAACAGTATTTGGTTTTATATTTACCGATAAGTAATATTGAAATATTTATTAACTTTAGATACATATTATCTCAATTGAAACTTAATTGCTTATGTTTCTAATTAATCCAATATCAGTGATGGATTTGAATCTTAGTAACTTGATAATTAAAATGTTCTAAAACGTTCTGTTTATATTTTTATTGCTTTATAGAGAATAATGTTATTATATTTGTTCATACTTCAAATATCAAAATATTGTAACTTCCAAATCATCTAAATGAAAACACATACCCACTAATCATATATATATATATATATATATATATATATATATATATATATATATATATATTGCGGAATTCATCAATATCGAGAATGAATCTTCTTTATTATAATTTTTTTTTGTTCAGTTTCACATCTCATTATATAGGATAAAATGTCTTTAATTTTTTCTAGTATCCTAAAATACAATTTTTTTAGCTTTATTATTGAATATATTTGTGGAAAAATTTTTAGGAATTTGTTTACGAATGAAAGATAAATAATAAATTAAATTTTTTTCCTAAAAAAAATAACGTTATTAAAAATGGGATTATATTAAGAAAACAAATTTTATTTACTTAATTTTTTATTTTATTTTTACCTACTAATTTAATAATATCCACTTGTATCTTTATACATTGTTCACGAAAATAATAGTTTCTAGTTTACATACGCAAAAGTGTGATTATAGAATTAAAGCGCCTTGCGAAAAAATTTGAATTATACGTTTTGTATTCGGTATATCCAAGTAAATAAACTGAGTGTACTCACGCATGTAACATACAGTTAACCGATTACCTAAAAAGTCTGACCCCCTGATCGATTCGTCGAATACGTGTCCAATTATCCACTTAGAGGTGCGTATATATACGTATGCGAGCGGGTGTAGTGCCATTAGTGGTGAATTTGATAATTGCATTTTTTCAAGAGAGAGCTTTTGTTTTATATAAACACCACCTATCCATGAGAGTAAATTTGGACATTTTCTGGCTAACAATATGAATCATGTAGAGCTTTCGAAATAAAAAATTGTAAGATTTTATAAGGTTACTATCTTATTATATTTTTTTCGCTTTGTTACTTGTTCGACAACATATTTTCTGTTTAGATTGTGTGAAAAGCTGTCAAGCATAAAAAAAAGTAAGATTAAATTTAAAGACTTCAGAAAAGAATTAAAAAATGAAAACGAATGCGACTTTAAGCATTAAATATTTAAGAAAAGAATAATATGTACAATATAATTTTTTAAAGAATTTTACCCAGTAGGTAAAATTTAAATAATCTTAAAGAAATCAGTTTTTTTTACTTTTTAATAAAAGTAACATGAAGACATATTATAATACAAATAATCAAATTTCATCTAATAATAAATTATTATTAATATTAGATAAATTTTCAATATTTTTACCATTTCACAACAACTGAAAAGAATAAAATTATTTAATCGATAATTTGTTCACTATAAATGATATGTTTATTAGAGTTAATTTTGTCATTACTAATAAATTTAAAAAAATTCTGCTTTTATTTATTTATTTTTATTGTTATATTCAGTGTATTAAATTTTTGTAAATTCATGATAGTAATCAAGCATCTTCCAAAATTTTTTAGAACAAAAGTAAAAAAAATTATAAATATTTATTTTTTTATATTAAAGTTTACTTATGAAAAAGATTTTTAAACAAAATTGATTAATTCTAATAAGAAATCCTGATATTTTTAAGTATGAGAAATAATACTATAATATACTTATAAAATTTATTATATTAGATTTTCTAATTAATTTTTTGTAAAATTGAAACATTTCACATGTATAAAAAATTAAGTTTTAACACTTAATTTTAAAACGACTTTTACAACAATTTTTTTAACTGCTATATCTTTATTTTTTATTTTTTAACAAAAAATCATGAAATTGTGAAATTTTAATCACTTTTAAAGCGATAGATTTATGTCTTTCTCATTTATTTATAGCTGTTACTATTATTAAAGTTTTAAAACATAAACTTTTACCACCGACGCATTGAAATTATTGTTAATAATTGTGTTCAAACTTCCAAAAAAACAATTAAACAATTCTTCATTAATCTTGAAATATAAAGTTAATATTCCTAATAATTTTAAATAGAAGATTTTTTATGTAAATAATTAAATCGATTTGCACGTTTAGCCTTTCACCACGTGTATCATGGTTTAACTTTAGGTAACATTTTCATTGCTCCAACTTTTTATCGATTATTATATAATATTATAATATAATCCAAGCATTAGTTCGTATTTAATACCGAACTGTAATTTCATCTTATTATCAAAACATAATAAATGTTTTATTTATTAATAAAATTAAAAAATTATTTAATACTTAATAATTCTCATAAAAAGTGATGATTTATGGTCATGATTAGCTTCAATATTTGTTTTTATTAAAATAAGTACTAATTACATCTATAAGTTATTTATAAAAATTATTAATTAAGATTAAATACTCACTTAGTTGTAAGTTATAAGTTAAAAACACAAGTAAATGTTATCAAATTCGCTCTGTAGTGAATTATAGTGTAATGTTTAAATAAAAATTTTAAATTCTAATTTAAAAAAAAATTTGTCAATAAAACCAATAAATATTTATTTTTAAAACGTTGAGTATCATTGAATATAAAAAATCTATTTGTTAAAAATTGTTTCATTTTTTGTTTAATTAACTAACTTCTCAAGTAATTGTAATTGTAAAATTTTATAATGCATAATTTAATATAGATCATGAGTGAAAATATTTGCACGATTAACAACATGGTCTAATTTGTAGTAGCAAAATTGTCTGATGAAGATTTGTTCTAGTATAAATTTAAAAAAATAGAAATTAAAAGTACTGGATAAAAATACACTCGATTATTATGTCTAACTTTTATAAACGAACAAAATCAATTGTAATCATAACTAAATTGTATCACTTGTATTTAGAAATATAAAGACAATATTTACAAAATATCTCATAGCAAAGAAAGAAATATTATTTATTACAATATATATATATATATTCACATGTATACATTAATTAGAGTCGTACATATACTAGTATAGTATGTGTATGTGTGTTTGGGTGTATGTACTGTATGTAATCTAGTATACATTACTAGAATTTCTATGTTTGAGAAATTGACGCACTTAGTAGATTAGAAAAAATAAGTGCTTGTAAAATACTAAGCCATCTCATGCTCACGGGAGTTAAACTGTTGAACAAAATAGAGGGAAAATATGCACGAGCCGGACGGCATACTTCATACTTAAATGTGTTAGTACATACACTTGAATACATATAAGCTTTCATCTGGAACCAGTTGGCCAGCGCACCAAAAAATAAAGAAAATAAGTAGATACGTATATATATACATATATTTCTTCAGTCAAAAAAATACACCTCCATCACTCATCAGCAAGTAATTATTAAAAATTCTAAACGTTAAATTGAGAATATGAAAGGCAAGAATAAATATTAACAAATATAGAATAAACTTATTTTTAATATATAATTTAAGTTTTTATGTTTTATTATAATAAAACAAATTTTACTCAGTATCAGCTGCTATTTTAGGTTGCAACACTAAAACTTTTATAGAATAGAATATATTTATACCATTATTTAGCAATAAATATTTTATAGTTCATTAGATTAGATTGTGCTGAATTATCAGTTATCAAGTATCATTAATTGATTTAAAATAATTCTGGACTTGTGATTAATTAACTATATTAATAATATTTGTAATTTGCGCGAAGATCATAAACAACTTAAAATTTCTTGGATGACATATAAACATGTCGCTTAAAGGTCTTATTATTTATTATTATATTTTAAGTATTGTGTCAAAATAACACTGTACATATAGTAGTTAAAATCTTCTATAAATTATTGGTTCAACATATATTCATTATATGCCATATTAAATGTATTTATAATGAAGATTATAAAAAGAAATTAGATCTCATAAAAAAATATAATCAAATTAAAACAAAACTTTTATTTTTTAAATAAAAATAATATATATGCTTATACGTTTTTAATACACATATTAAACGTTAAATATACTTTTAAATTACAATATCTCTATTATTAGAAAAAACAGTTTGTAATAAACTCCAATCACGCTCTTAAATTTAAATTCCTTTTAATTTTCTAATTAAATTCTAATTAAATAACGAATTTATATTACATATATTTTATAAATTACTTTTTTCTTTTACATAAAATTAGAATTATAATAGTTAAAGATATAAAAAATATCAAGAAAAAATTAATAAATTATGGTAATTATCTTTTCATAATATTGTATACAAATCTAAAATAAATGAAAAGTTATTTAAATTAAACTTGCTAAAAAAAAATAATTATAAAAATCTCCTTACATAAAGAAAGTATAACGAATGAAGTAAATATTATCTATGAAATTTAAATTTATAATCATAAATTTGTTTTGAACATATACGTTTTAGAAAGCCTTTAATAGTTTTATTCATTTTACTACAATATTTTACCAGTTACCTTTTATATTGTAATGTTTTTTTACTTTTTCAAGCTGTTTGTAAACCGTATATTATTATTATTTATAATATTGCAAATTTGAAAAAATTATATGTTCACCTAATTATATGTATCCTTCAAGCAAATAATTAATCATTGCATTCGTGATCAAGAAATATTATAATCATGAGATTAAAAACATATTATCTTAAGGATAATAATTCTATGACGAATTATTGAAAATATAAATGTATCTATTTTCCTAGATATTAGTTGTTAATTTTCACGTAATAATCTTTATATTAATTATAATTTGTAATGATAAAAGGTAATGAATATAATAATAAAATAATTCCATAGTTTTTAGTTTTAATTCTTAGTTTATTACATTTAGAAAATAACGTTTTTAAATCAAATATAATACTCTTTAATAATATTATTATTTGTTTAAGAGCAATTTATACATTTACTTGTATAATAATCTTATTTGTACGTTTATCAATTTCATTAGTGATATATTAAATCTTTCATTTTTCGGAAGAAACTTTCCTTCCAGTAGTGACATCATTTGAACTACGAATTAAACAGAATAATTTTTAACTTGTATTATATAACTGAAGTAATAAAAATTTTTAAAAACGTTTAGAAGTTCATGTTAAAATTTTTCTTGTTTCTTAATCAAATCAATAAAGAATGGAAATCAATGAAGCAAAACACTCAGGTTAAAGAACAATTTAATCAATAAGAATTAACGTGAGAAGATATACAAGTGAAAAATAAGATTCAGAAATCGCAATCTTATTAATATCAGTACATCAGCGAGATCAAATGAAAATTACTGATAACAAAAACAAAATCATAAATTAGTAAAACTGAATTAACCTAAAAAATAACATCTCAAGATATGGGCAAAGTTTTTAAGAGTAAAATGACAAATTATAAAGAAATATAAATAGAATAAATTTATTCAATGAAAGTCTTAACATTTACTATTAACGATAGATTCGCGAGGTAGGTAGAAACGGGAGATTCGGGGTTAGGTAGCAGTGAAAACTGAAATTTCTCTTTTAATTTAATTTTATTTTCAGTACTATCCGCCGCGCACGGAGATATCGAATGCAGACTTACACAAACAGTATCTCAGTTGCAACTAACTAAAAAAGGTGTTTCCCAAATATATATATTTTTTGGCGCAATTAAGTTTTATAATTATTCTAACGGTATGTATAATTTGTTTTTCCCGAGGAAAAACCCTTGTGCACGTACTAATCTACTTCTCTCGATTGCTAGCTTACTTCTATAGTAAATATTGTTTAATATTGGGGAAATCCCGAGTTTCTTAATTGTTTTATTGCTCGCGCTGCCCCGAGTATTGCTCGATTTTCCCCGCGCCTGTCGTGTTTGCACGTGCACCGGTCTCTTGCATTTTCTGTTATTAACATCAACATCACACATTTTTTTAAATAAAAAATATATTAAAATAGTATTAAAATACAAATAGCTAAGTATTATTTTATAGTTCAATCCATCAAATATAAATATAAAAAGTAGAAAGAAACGGAGAAATGTTTCGGTTAAAACACATTGTGAAAAAGTGAAACAGGTAAAAACATAATAAAGACGTATGTAATAAGACACTGAAACAAAATATATAGGTAACACGAAAAGCCATGTAAGAGACGCAGAGAAACTAATATTAGACAGGAAAAGTGTTGATGAGAATGGCACTACGTCGTTTTACAAGCTTAGTATAATAACTACATATAATAAGTATACAGGCAAATACAAATAGTTGAAATAAAAATAAAAATTACAACTATAGTGAATTGAAATTTAAATAAATTAAAATGTAAAATAAATAAAAATTAAATTCAAATTAAAAACAATATATTTATATTAGACTTGTAATTAAAATTAAAACATAAATAATAGAAAGATTAAAACCTAAAGTTATTTTAAAGTAAAGAACAGTAACCTAAATTAAATTAATTCAAATAAAAATAAATTGTTCTAAAGTAAGACTTGTCAATGTAATACGGCTAGATTTAATGAGTAAAGGGTCAATAAAAGGAGAGTAAAATAATACTTTACAAATCAGTAGAAGCAAAAAATAAAAAAGACAAAAACAGCTTGTTGCTAAACGAGGAGAATAAATTAACAAATAAAAAGGCTGAGAAAATGGTGAAAAATGTAATATAAATTTATGATGATAAGAAAAAGAGTACGTTTACAGTAAAGTTTTTAAAGAAAAAATATTAAAATCGATAAATTAATAAAGTGGAAATATACTTCTGTAATGTTGCATGAATGAGAAAACTGATAGAATTTGACGTGCCCTGGCCCGTCGGCAACTGCTCAACGCAAGAAAAGTAAATAAACGTTCTTTGATTCTCCACGCAAGCCAAACGAAAGAAAAAAATAATTAACGATTTTCTATTAAGAACAATTAAACGGCTGTTGAAATTTCAAAGAAACCGTCAAATAGCCCTTGGATTTTTTTAGAAAAGATCAACTGTCTACGATATAAATTAGCGCGCAAAATACGTTATAATATCAGTAGCTCACGAACATTAGAAACTCGCCGACAGACAGAGGCTCTTGATGTAGCATCGTAAAAGCCTTGACGGGCAGAGACCCTCCATAGCGCATTGACCGTAGAAACCTGTAGATGAGCAGAGGTATCGACGCATCAGTGGAAGTCCTCCACGGATGAAGACTATGGAACTACGCAGAATATAACGTGCTTCATTTAGCTTATTTTATTTCTCTGCTCCACCTCTTTCTCTTTACAGCGGTTCTAGGAGGAGCCATATTTATCAGATTTTATATGAGTTATGAAAATACTAGAAATTACAAATTTTTAGTTCAAGGATAATATTATAAGTTTGTTTGAAGAAAAATTGAAGAATTATAATAAGACAGTAATTTACGTGACAAAAGAAAGTAAAAATAGGAAAGCAAAAGAAGATGTGCTAAAAGCGATAATAAAATGCAAATAATAGTAAAGATAATTAATAAAAGATTGAAAGAGTTGATAATTACAAAAGTAAAAATAGAAGAAAAATATTTGAACTTGGGGGTGATACATTGAAGAGGAAGATAAGAGAGAATTTAGAAAAGATAATGTACTGTGAGAAGATAATAAGGGAAGTGATATTATCATATGCGAGGACTTAAATGATATGGGATTTAAGGTACAGAAGAAAAAGGATGATGAATATGAAAATAAAGGAAAAGGTCGAAAGATAAAGTAGTAAATAAGAAAGAGGAAGTCATAATAACATGGATAAAAGAGAGGTATCGTTCATTTTGTATAGGAAAAAGGGGGAAAAGAGGCAGTGACTTTACCTTCAACTGCAAGTGTGAAGTATATGTGATAGATCATGTAATTGTTAATAAATAGAGAGAGCAGACAGTTGAAAGTATGAAACTGATAATCTGGATGGTATCAGATTATCACCCTGTAATAATTCAATTAATAAACAATCTTGAAAAAAAAGAACACAAAGTGAAAAAGTGAAAACTACAAGAACTGTTTGATCATAAGATGCACTAAAAGGATATAGAAACATTATGAAAGATATAAAATAGTTAAATCCATGAGTTCAGGCAAATTATAAAATTAAAAGTGCAATTACGAAAAAGAAATAATACGATTATAGTTATAAAAAAACACATGATGAGATGAGAATTACTGGGAGAGTAAGAACAAATTTATGGAAATATATAAAAAATAAAGAAGCCAAAAAAGAGAAGAAGATGGAAGCAATGAATATAGGAATCTTGAAAAACAAAAAGAGAAGCATAATTAAAGTTAATAAAGGAAGCAAGGGAAACAAGACAGGAAAAACATTAGCAAAATTATAAATAGAGAAAGAAAGGAGAATATAAAATAGATGCATTCTAAAGAAAGAGTGATTTTTACATTTGAAGAATATCATCAGGAAGTAATTAAAGAAGATGAAGTGAAAAAGATACAGTAAATTTTAAATAAGATTAAATGACAAAAGAGCCTAGGAGAAGATGAAGGTATGTATGAAAAATGAAAATATGAAAGAAGATAGCATCTTCAATACATAATAAGAGTATTGAATCAACTAATAAAGAGAGAAAAAATACTGAAAGAGTGAAAAAGTGAAGTTATTGTACAATATTACATATAAATGAAACTAAGTGGACACAAGTAACTATAGAAAAACTATGTTAATAGACACAATTTATAAAATATATTTAAAGGATATAAAGAGTATATTGGAGCAACGGACGAAAAGGAATAAAATGTATAGTGAGTTTAGTGTAGATTTAGAAGAAAAACGGATAAATAATTAAAGCAATATATGCATTGAAAACGATAATAGATATGCGAAAGAAAAAAGATAAAAGCAAAATATTCGTGTGTTTTGCCGATGTAAAGGCGGGCTTCAATAATATTAAAAGAGAAAAAATATAGAATTATTATTATATGGAGAGTGTATTCTTAAAAAAATTTTTGATGGACTGTAAAAAAATGCAGAGAACTTAACTTCTTTATATGCAATGATGGTGGATTTAGAGAAAAAGTTAAAAAATTGCAGAAGCAAAAATACAAAGAAAGGGAAACAAAAAATAAGATTTTCGTCTACGCAGATGTATGTTGCAGACGTTTGTTTCATTTACGGTAATAGAAATAAAAAAAAAACAGGATAAAGATAAAAGCAACAATGAATAATTAGATTTAAAAACAAAGTAATAAATTTCAAAGATACGAAAATACTAAAAGAATGCATAAAATTAAGAATAGAATAAAGTAAAATTTTAAAAAAGAGTAAAAATAAAGACAAAAATGGGAAACACAAATATGTAGCGAAAAGAACAAATTTCTGGTATCGGATTGTTATGTTACATCTACTGAAATTGAAGAAAGCAGAAACGATATGGAAAAAACTAGAGAAGATAAAAATAATAATAGCAATTAATGGATAAATAATTATTAAAATTATATGAATATACCGAGTCCGGCATCATTTATTTTACAATTTTGAGAATTTTACTGTATATGAAACAATATTTTATCTCAATACAATCATAGAGATCATTAGTAGATTAAATCATATGCAGGAATGATCTTCGAATATATTTGTTGTGTTTTACAATATATATGTACGTACTCATGCACTTAATGAAATAGCTTAAAGGATTACATGTAATTAAATAGTTGGAAATATTCAACTTTTAGTATATTATCTTAAAAGTATTGTTTAAATTTTGATAATATTTAACAAATGTAAAGAAATTAAGCAATTGTCACCGAGCACAGTGGCATTTTGTCACCAAATAATGAGATTAACCCATAATAAATAATTCAATAATCATCAGTAGATCGATGTAATGCGGGACTTGAATTTGAGATATATGTGACAGTTGCCGTCAAAAAGGCTGCTTTATCAAAAGATTTAAAGTTATACTCTCTGCGCATGTGAGGGTAATGCAATTCAATAAAAATAATTACACAATAGTAACTGGGTAGACCAAATATTTTGTATGAGATTGATTATTATATTCAAAAACATATAAGAAGATAATCATTTTGAAACTAAATAAATAGAAAAATACATAATATTTTCTCACAATTATAATTATCTGATACTTAGAATATAGGATAAAAAATTGTTTTTTTAATTGTATTAAAAGCAAATTCAGATATTTAAAAATTTTAATATTTAAAAAAAGTAATTAGAAACATTTGAAAAATTATAGAAAACGTGTAAAAAAATAAGCAAAAAAATCTATACTACTTTTAAGATAAACGAAAGCAACTGGAAGAAAATTCAATTTTATAAATCTAATAATTTTTTTTCAACTATATATTATTATTGTAAAATATATAGAAAAGTGAATAGGAGATTAATGTTTAATTTAAAAATTGCATTTCAGATTATCTGACACCATTTAACAAGAAAGCTGTCGAGATGTACAAGAGGAACTATTGGTAACTAGATATATTCATTTTTTCATCTTAGACATTACATATTTAATAAATTTTTTAATTTAAAAAAAAAAACAATTTTTAAATTCTTGGTTAAAAAATTTGCTTTCTTTTTAAAGAAGCTGTTGATAGTATTTGCAGATGGTATACAAAAATACAACGTTGATAAATTAATATCTAGTGACTTTCAAAGAATTATATTGCCACATATCTGTAGAAAGTTAACCTAAAAATATTATTTAATTATAATTTTAAAAAATTTCCTTTTATAAATTTTCTATTGAAAAAACTTTGGACTACCTTGAAAAAAAGTATAATTTAAAGTTTTTAAAAATAACTGATCATTTATAATTTAATCTATTAGTCCAATTAATAATGAATAAACAAAACATTTGTAATTAAAAAATGCGAACATCTGGAATTTTATTTTTTTACTTGAGAACTCTAAATTGGAGTTATATTTTATTATATTTTATTATAATTACTTTCAGCTGTATATTTTAATTTAATACTAAGGATACAAACTGGCTCACTGTATAAAAGCTTCAATGTAATCTTTAATAAGATACTACCAGTTGTTATTGTTGATTTCTTGAACTATTTTCAATTTCTTATGCCATGAAATGTCTAGACAAAAAGGCCTCAAAAATTAAGCAAGTATATAATTGCTTTTCTTAATCATAGAGCAGACAGCGTCGAGCATCTCACTGTTGGAACTTTACTCTCACAAGTGTTTTTCTTTTTTTATTTTCAAGAGAAAATTTTTTTTAATTATGTCTATTGAAATTGAATCTGCTGAGTAAGTTATCTTATAATTAATTATAATTTATAAAATTGTATTTCTGTTTTTTAACTGATTTGTAATTAGTATAATAATTTTTCTTCAATTTCACATTAAGTTTTATATGTTTTCTTTATTTGTTTGAAAAACTATTTTTGAAAATTTAACAAAATTATATTTATTTATTTATTTATATAAAATAATTATTTCTTTTATAAAATCTCTTTAATTCATAAATTTAATGATTTATAGTGTTATTCGTTTAATTCAACAATATTTAAAGGAATCCAATCTTGTAAAAACATTACAAACTTTACAGGTAATATAAAATACATTTATTATTTGTATTTTTATAATTAAAATAATACTTTTAAAGAAGAATTAAAGAATTAAATTTCAGGAAGAGACAGGAGTATCTTTAAATACAGTTGATAGCGTAGATGGATTTGTAGCTGATATAAATAATGGACACTGGGATACAGTACTCAAGGCTATACAATCTCTCAAGCTACCAGATAAAAAGCTTATTGATTTATATGAACAGGTACAAAAAAAAACAAATACAAATATTAGGTATTAAATAATACAATTAATTAATAACTGAATATTTTATTTTTAATTCTTCTAAGGTGGTCTTGGAGTTAATTGAATTAAGAGAACTTGGAGCTGCTAGAAGTTTATTAAGGCAAACTGAACCAATGGTCATGATGAAACAACAGGAACCTGAAAGATACATTCACTTAGGTTTGAATAATAAATAAATATAATATAATCCTGATAATATAAATATTTTATAATTTTAAAAAATCTTTAATTTTATTATTTTTAATTAAAAATTATATGGTAAATAATAACTAAAACTAATATAATGATGTTCTATAGAAAATCTTCTTGCTCGATCTTATTTTGATCCTAGAGAAGCATATCCAGATGGAAGTACAAAAGAAAAAAGAAGAGCATATATAGCAACATCTTTGTCAGGAGAAGTTTCAGTAGTACCATCTAGTAGATTATTAGCACTATTAGGACAAGCTTTAAAATGGCAACAACATCAAGGACTTTTACCACCTGGTACTACTATAGATTTATTTAGGGGTAAAGCTGCTGTTCGCGATCAAGAAGATGAGAAATATCCTACGCAATTATCAAAACAAATTAAATTTGGAACTAAATCACATGTTGAATGTGCTCGTTTCTCTCCAGATGGTCAATATTTAATTACAGGATCTGTTGATGGTTTTATTGAAGTATGGAATTTTACCACTGGTAAAATTAGAAAAGATTTAAAGTATCAAGCTCAAGACAATTTTATGATGATGGAACAAGCTGTTTTATCAATGGCTTTCAGTCGTGACAGTGAAATGTTAGCTGGAGGTGCACAAGATGGGAAAATAAAAATTTGGAAAGTACAGAGTGGTCAATGCTTGAGAAGATTCGAAAAGGCCCATGTAAAGGGTGTTACCTGTTTACAATTTAGTAGAGATAATAGCCAAGTACTTTCAGCATCTTTTGATGCTACAATTAGGTATGCATCCAAGTATAAGTTATTTATAAAAACCTTTTTATTTTTTCATAATTTTTCAATGTATTATAATAAATAATTCCAGAATACATGGATTAAAATCTGGAAAAACATTGAAGGAATTTAGAGGGCATTCTTCATATGTTAATGAAGTTATATTCTCTTCGGATGCCCATAATATTATTAGGTTTGTATTATAATATTTACAATATAAATTATCAAGTGTGAACTATTAAAATTGTTTATGTTAAGATTATATTAAAAGATTTATAACCATATACTAATTGCTATATATCAGTATTTTTAATATAACTGATATATTTTATTATCTTATTATATATGTCATAAAAATATAATATTTTCAAGATAACATAACTGAATTTGCTTAGTATTTAAATTATAGTTTTTAGTTGTTCACCTTAAATAATTATTTTACGTTTTACTTATAAAATTAATATTTTTTATTTGTATTTTAGTGCATCTTCAGATGGAACAGTAAAAATTTGGAGTTTAAAGACCACAGAATGTATTGGCACATACAAATCATTAGGAGCTGTTGATCTAACTGTAAATAGTATACATTCATTACCTAAAAATCCTGAACATTTTGTAGTTTGCAATCGTTCAAATACAGTTGTAATTATGAATATGCAAGGACAAATAGTTAGATCTTTTTCAAGTGGTAAGCGTGAAGGTGGTGACTTTGTTTGTGCAGTTGTGTCTCCAAAAGGAGAATATATTTATTGCGTAGGAGAAGATTTTGTACTGTATTGCTTTTCTACTACATCTGGAAAATTAGAAAGAACATTAAATGTAAGAATATAAGTATATATTTTAATTTAATGTTAATAGGTTTGAAATAAAATTTTTATAACAATCTTTATTTATAATTTTATTTTTAGATTCATGAAAAAGATGTTATTGGTCTTGCTCACCATCCTCATCAAAATTTATTATGTTCATACAGCGAAGATGGCCTTGTAAAACTTTGGAAACCTTAATTTATAAATAAATACTACCTACTTTTATTAATTTACTTTTATTTTTTTATTTATATATTTTTACTATTTTATTTTTATAAAAATAAAAATAGAGTTTATATTTTTTTAACATAATTATTAAATAAGAGACAAATAATTATATAATAAATAATTTGGTAAAATAAGGTAAAATTATTTATGCAAAATATATTATTCGATATTAATACTATTAAGATACTTTAAATTTATATTTTTTCATAATAATTTTTTTAAACTTTTTCTTAACTTAAAAATATATTTAAAATTCTATTTTTTTAATTTATATTTAATTATGAATGTAAAATTTTATAAATTAATACTTTATTATGTACGTTGTTTAAAGTATCTATTTATGTTTCATAAATAAAATTATAATGTAAAAATAAGACTTACTACAAATTTATAAAATATAATTACAAATATAATTAAATAAAAATTGTAAATTTATAAAATCACAATTGGAGAAACAGATTATTTATAAAAATGAAATACTTTTATAAAGTGAATATTTGAAAAAACAAAATTTCATGTTCATAGCTTAATTAAATTTGTAGTGACCAGACTGCTTGATTTTTTTTAATGGATATTGGAATAAATGAAAAAAGCATTTTTTGTATTTAACCCTAAATATATATTAAAATGACTTGGCTAATACTCTGAATATGATGATTAGTCGAGTATTAATATGATATTTAGAAAAAAATATCTTAAGTGTTAAAAATGATTGCAACATATAATAGAACAAAAGTTTAATTTGTAAAAATTACATATGTAGGTGGTGGGTTTAATGGTTATTTTTAAGATAATCATTCATGGTTTTTCAAGCGGATTCAATCAACTCAAATCAGGGATTCAACAAGTGCATTATTCCAACTATCTGTATTTACCTCTTTTTTAAAATAATAAATTTAAGTTTAAAAAGTTTCTATATACATATTAATTCAAATATTTCTGTGTATTTAATATTAAATAAAATTACTATATTTTTTATAAAATTCCTCAATTAATAATTTAAAGATTGGTTTTCAATGCCATCTATTGAAATATTTTATTTTAATATTTGATTACTCTGTAGGTCTTATAAAACTTATTAAGATTTTTCTAAGAAATTTTTTTTATATCAAAATGAAGTCCTATACATTTTTCAAGACCAATGACATAATATAACACAAAATTATATTTTTAGTATTAATTATTATATATTTTGTTTTGAATGCTAGAAAATGTGTTACTTTATATAAAATATATTCAGGAAACAAATAAAAATCTTTAATTGAAAAATAAAATAACTTTCAATACATGAATTAAAAAAATTTTATTAACTTGTTAGTATCAGATGTTTATTATATATATATATATAAAATATTAGTATATTAAAAAAGGGTATGCATAAGCTCAAGAAACATCTATTTCTTTAAAGATGTATAAAAAAAAAACACTTTAAAAGAAGATTGAAAAACTATACATGTTTACTCTAAAATTGAAAATTATTTATTTCAATACGACAAAACAATATAAAAATATAAACTCTCTGTTATAATATATTTATAACGTATTTTAATTTTTACACAAAAATATTAGAGTATTCTTTAACATAATTAGATTTAAATAAGTATTCTGTAATATAATTAGATTTAGATAATTTATTTCATTTTCTTTTAAAGAAATAATATATAACATAAAAAAATTATAATATATTAACTTCATATTTTTTGAACATGGCTAATGCACTCAAAAACTGCAAAGGTTGCTAATTCATGGTCTAATCATTTTCTCTAAAAACTTGTGAAAGGTTGTTGTGAAACACTTGAGAAAGTTGCCAAACGCCTAACCATAAAACCCGTGTCAATGTACCTTAACCAAGGGGCGTTCTCGCAACGAAAGTTAAACCAATATTGAACTAGTTATCATAAAGACGGTAAAAAAATTAAATAAATCGGAAAAACCTTTATTTTAACTTTGTCTCCATTAATATAAAAAATTATTAAAAATCTATCATCAAAAGTGAGATATGAATCCGAATAAACAATGTAAAAGTGAAAAAGAAAAAGAGAAGTGTAAATCACGCACTGATAAAAGAACAAGAAATGAATGATCAAGTACAGTGAGACATTGTGCAGCCTTACTGAAATCAGTAGTAGATCCTAATAATTTATTGTTAGTTAGAAACCATGCTAACAACTAACAAGAGTGAGCACCAAGAAACCCTAAAGTAAATGGAAACAAGATTAGCAACAAGAATTATCTATACATTGTTGTTTACCAATTTTATATATTTAAATCTTATTTCTAACTTAATTATATACATATACATACTATATTTATATTCAATTCATATTACTTAATATTATACTCTTTTATATAAATATATATTTCTTAGCTCCACTACTTTTATTGCTCTACTATGATAACCCTGTCTCACTCGGATGGTTTCTTTTTTTTGTTCTAATGAATCTTGTAAAATATATTTATATCATATTTATAATTTTTTATAATATTTTCCTACTTCATTGTATTAAATCTTGTGATATTGCAGTCCTCTATAATGTGCTTCACTGTTTTTGATAAACTTTTTGAATCTACACATTTTCTCTTCATTAACCAGTGTTTATTATTTTTAGTTTCATTATCCATTCTATATCTCATGAGTATCTTATTGTAATCTTATTATAATTCTATACTTTTTTTTCTCCTTTCTTTCTGTATACATATTTTTTCTTGTAATTTTTCCTTTTTTCTACTGTATGTTTACAGATTCATATTTTGATGTTTCCAGTTTATTTATCAAAAATTACAGCACTCTCCTATTTTTAATACTTCTATTTTTTCCCATATCATTTTGTCACTGTCTATTTTTCCCCTCTACAGATAACTTATTCATCCAATAATATACCAAAAAAGTATTGCTTTTACCCTGTGTACACTACACAACGATAAAATATTTACATCGACTATACCCACGTTTCTCATTCTTAAATTTTTTTATAAAATAATAGAATAAGTATGTAAAAATGTTGGACTGAATTACAATTAATTTGTTTATTATCTTGAATAAACAGAGTTCAAGCGATACATTTCCTAGGTTATGTTCTCAGAAAGACATGTATAAATGCTAGAGTTAAGCACATTGTAAATACTGTAAAAATATAAGTTAAAAAATTATAATATTCTGCACATTGTGTATTTAATATTTATAAAATAAGTTCTTATAAATTTTGAATCGTAGCTATCTTAACTCATCGATTACTATGTCAGAATATGCAATACGAAGTGTACAGTGGATCTTTTACTAGCTATTAAAAATAAGCTATTTCGAAGTAAGTCAATTAAATTTAAATAACTTTTAAAAATCCATAAAACAACAAAAAATATAAAGTATTTATCACAAGAACTAAACACGTAATCATTTTGTATTATATCTGTATATAAATAAATAATTCTCCTTTTTTAAATAGAATGAATTAAGGCTTAAAAAAATTTAAGTTCTATCTTATTATAAATATGCTAATATTTCCTTAAAATGAACTCTCTTATAATTTTTCATAAGCATCATTATATCGATGAATTTTATTTTATAATATATAGGTTATGCTAGATCCAATGATATTTTTGGGTAAGTACATATTTTCGTAGTTACATAGTAGTGCGCATTAGTGATTACATTTTATTCGGTTAAAAATTCGATACATACAATAAAATCCGTGTTTATTGGTACTAACCATAAATTTCATAACTAAATAATCAATTTTAAGATCGTAACACTTAATTGTACATTAATAATATAATCAGAAAATATAATAGTACAAAAAAACGAAGGAAACAAAAAATATATCATTCTTAATATTAATTTCAGTGTATATATTCATGTCGTTAATTATTGTTTTACTACGAAACCGAAAACTCAAACAAAAAATTGTTCTATGAAAAAATTACTACTATGGGTATATATCCAATATTTCTAATGTAATGTAATATAGTTTACGATGTATAGAAACGAAATGTATGAGAATTTATTAACGAAGTTTTTTAAGACTAAAAAATAATGATACGTAGATAGGAAATCATAATCGGTGAACACAGATGCACTAACTAGTTTCAAATTATAGTGAGAAGACGGCGTATCAATACGTCTACGAACACCCTCTTAATCAGCTGATCACAGTACGTTTAACCAGCACGACTATTCTACTTTTTTTTCTTTCTGCCTTTGGAAAAAAAATATTTTTAACATTTTTTTAAACATTAAATATTGAAGTTTTAGATAAAAAAGAGCCAGAGAGAGATAAACAGATAAAATATAACAATATAAAAGACAAAGAAAAAGAATGTTTTAATATACGCAATAAGAAAATTGTTTTTCATTAAAGAAAATAGAGAATGCAAATAAGAGAGACAAATGGGAAAAACATTATAATAGCGAAACGGATCTGAAAATTTTTCGGTTGAAATGAAGAAAAAGGAACTAAGATAAGATATTTTTCCATAAAAAGAAAGCAATATAAATAAACCGCAAATTTCTGCACGTGTTTAAGCAAACAAAAAAAAGAAAATTTTCAACATTAAATGGGAGACAGAAGTAGTAGAAAGGAAGTGACGACGGTTTTAACCACAGGTCGCTGGCGATCTTGTTGCCGTCGTTGTGGTAGGAAAAAAAGAAAGTTGGATAATCATTTAGATTATCATCACCAAGGTGTCAATCATAAAGAAAATAGAATGTCCAAGTGTAGTATTAAAAATTATCTCTGCAATCCACTAGAGTATATCCTGAGCAGACAGATTCATGACAGAATTAACTACTGCAAGAAGCTAGTGAATGCCAGATTCTCCGGTGCACAAAATTTATTTAGAAAAGATCTTTATTCTCATTATGGATGTATTAATGCTATTGAATTTTCCAAGGAAGGAGATCTACTTGTTTCTGGTAAGTTTACTCGTAGTATTCATTGGTATAATCAATTAAATTTCTTCAATTTATTATAGATATTTAAGTAATTTGATTACTTGATTGTATTTCTGTGATACAAAACAATATATATTCATAAATCTAATGTAAATATATAAGATTTATAATTATAATTTTTTTTTATATTTGATCACATTAAAAATCTATTTAGTTTTTCATATCTTTTATTTATTATAATGTTGACATTTGTATAACTATATATTAAAAAAATAAATAATTACGTAAATAAATATATTAAATAGAGATAAATTATTAACGCTTAAAACTAATAAAATCTATGCATTGTATTGGTTGAATCAATATAATTTTCTTCAAATATCTGGTTATTAATTTATATTTTATTTATATTTTACATGTATTATATTAGTATATATTATTATATACTTTCAAAATTATATTATATTAAATAAAGTTATAAGTTAATAAAAAGAAAAAATAAATGAAGCATAATATATTCTAATTGCATGTAAATATGTGATTGAAAAAAAACTTAACTAGATGTAAAAAGAACATTAATATAATTAAGTACATTTTTTTGAAATACTAAAAATCTTTAATTTTTGGAATATAGAAATAATCATTAAATATAAATATAAAATGTTAACTAAATAATTCAATATTGACTTATTATCACAATAGTTAACATTTATAAAATATAATTTTTTTATATAATTTATCATTTTTTATTTAAAATTAAATAGAAGCAAATATTTTATTAGATAATACTTTTACAAATTTTTTTTATTACATTATCTGACTTTATTATTAAATATAATTAAATATATATAATTTAGATAAATTTTTATTTTTTAAATGTTTATTTATCTGAGCGATTATAACTAAAATTGTGTTCATTATGTACACGTATTTAACAATCTATATTTATTATTAATATTTTTATATAATATATGTTTTTTATTAATATTTTACATAATGTTTCTTTTAGTATAATTACAAAATCATAAATAACATTTCATTATTTTAATGCAAGATATTGATCATTTAGAATAATTTTAATACTAATATTTAAAAATATAAGATCTAAATGATTACTTATTTTTCTATAAATTAATACATTCCTAATATGGAAACATAAATTAAAATTAAAATTCAGAACATAAATTAAATATATGAATATTCTAATAAGCTTCTTACAACAATGAATTCAATTAATGTAGTATTAAATATTGTAGTATTAATTATCATCTTGCATATGATTTTCTCATGAAGTGTAAAATTCTTTCCAAAGTATATTACATCCATTACATGTTGTTTATTATATAGTAAATGTCTTATTTCTAATATGGTTACATGCTGTATTATGTACATATAAAAAAAATTATTAAAATTATGGTAATTCATTTTTAAGAGATAGCATTAAATTTATATTAGTGCCATTCGTTATTTATTAAGTGAATCTATAATTTGCTTTAATATAAATTAAATATAAATTATACAATTGAAATTCAAGAATTCTGTATTTGACAATCTTACAGTTTCTTTTAATATCATTTTGTAATATAAATATTTAGAAATCAGTACATATACATAAAAATAATATATATTCTTTTATGCAAATCTTAAAATTGGTTCATTGTAATGTAATTTGCTAATAATTCATACCAACAAAATGTTTCTAAAAATATCAACGTTTTATACATTATTGGCATATGTATTCTTAATACTGTAAATATTTTTAATTTATACAATCTAAAACTGTCTTAAAATCTGAATTTTTTACAGTTTTATTAGAATATTACTGTATATAGTATTAATTGATTGATGGATCGTGTTGTTCAATATATCAATCAATGTATATAATATTATTAAAAGTTTTGTGTGCTAACTATTTATAGGATTATGTGTCTTATTAATAATTGTGTGTACATGTAATAACAGGTGGAGATGATAAAAGAGTTCTGTTATGGAATGTGGAAAAAGCTATTCAAGAACATGGAAGGCCCATAGTAATGAAAGCTCAACATATGAGTAATATATTTTGCCTTGGTTATAATAATAGTAAATCTAAAATATTTTCTGCTGGAAATGATGATCAAGTCATTGTTCATGATTTACAAACGTATGTTAATACAACTTTTTTTTAAATATGTATTTAACAAGTATTGTACAATCTTAAAGTTATTAATTAAAATCAAAATCTATATAATTATTGATAAAATTGTAAATTTAATTTTTCTTTTAAAATTAATATTTTTGGATTATATTGTTTAATGTTACCTAGATATATTTTGATTCTTCTTTTTTGTTAGTTAATAATAAAAAAAATTTATCATCTAATTTAATTCTCATGTATTCATGATTTATGTATTTATATATAATATATGCAAAATAATATTTTCAATATTGAAAAGTGTTAAAAATTAAAAGTTTTGTATTAAAAAATTGGTTTAGAAATTTTTCAATGCTAATAATAAAAAAATTTTTAATTTAATTTTTGTTTAACTTAAGTTTATTATTTTCAGAACTGATGTCTTAAACTTTTTTAGACATGAAAAACCAGTATATGGTTTATCAGTTCATCCTTATAATGACAATGTCTTTTCAAGCGCTTGTGATGATGGACGTGTTCTTATTTATGATATTAGAGGCTCTGCTAGTTCTGCAGAATCTTTTTTTTGTTTAGCTCAACATAAAAATTCTTTTCATTCAGTAATGTTTAATCCAATTGAACCTGTAATGTTGGTTACTGCTAATGCAAAAGAAGGAGTTAGTATGTGGGATGTTCGAAAACCATTGAAGTAAGAATGTATTTCAATTTGTGTAGCAAATTTCTCAAGTTTTATTCTTTAATATATAAATTATTTATGCACAAATAATTCATACATGACTAAAATTTATAACTACAATTTATTATATATGTAATTATATAACTACATAATTACAATGTATTAATCATTTTACAATATATTAACATTAATTACATTTACATTATACAATATTTATCACAACCTTTCTTTTCTTCTTCTTTCTTTGTTCCAGTGAATGATGTATAATCTATATCTTTCTTAAATCTTTTTTCCTTTAATAATATTCTTTCACTTACTTGCATTTGATCTTCAAACATTACACTCCTTCATAACCTGCTTCATTGTTTCTTTTCATTTATGGTACAATCTACACATTTTATCCTTCACTATTAACCACGGTTTATTTACCCATTCATTGCCCTTTAAAATCTTACCAATCTGTATCCCAATTTTTCTTGTTTTTCCTAAAAACTTTTTTTTTTCTTTTACACTACTGTAAGGTGTCCTTTGTATATTTTGATTTTTCTTTGTTGTTCGTCGGACTTGGTGTTGCAGGTCCACTTTTATTAGCTTTATTTCCTACCATGTTATTTCTCCCCTTTCAATTTTCTCCCTGAAGTAAAACTTTACCATGCTTGGCTAGAAGTTTAACCATCTTTCTCCATGATTTTCTCTATCCCTTCGTCTTCATTTTCATTGCTTTAGAATATTTTTTATTCTAATTTTTTTTTATTTTTACGCAATTCGTTGTGGATTCTCGCGGTTTCATTGTTTAATACTTTATTGTTAAACCTAATTTCTCTTTTTACTGCTTCTATGCTACTTATGAATATCAGATTTCATAAATTATAAATTCGAAAAAATATAAAAAAATGGAATATAAAAATTTTAATTAATTAAATTTGCACGATTTTTTAAAAAAATTTTTTTTATTTTTAGACCAGTTTTAAGATATGGGTCTGAAGGACCAGCACAAAGTTGCATGAATGTTAGATTTAATGAAGCAGGTACAACATTGCTTGCTCTTCGAAGAAGATTACCTCCTGTTTTATATGCTGTAAACTCTACAACACATTTGTGTCAATTTGATCATCCTGGATACTACAATAGTTGTACAATGAAATCATGTTGTTTTGCTGGAAGTAATGATGAATACATATTATCAGGTATATATATAAAACATAATAAATCAAAATTAAATTAATTGAAAAAATTATATAATATTTTAAGTTAAATATTTGTAATATTATAGGTTCGGATGATTTTAATTTATATATGTGGAAAATACCTACAGATGATAGCATTAAGTGGGTAGATTCAGCACATATGATTTTACGAGGTCATAGATCAATTGTTAATCAAGTTCGTTACAATCAAACTAGTTATATTCTTGCTTCATCCGGAGTTGAAAAGATTGTAAAATTATGGTCACCATTTCCACTTAGTCATAAATGTTTAGGAGGCCTAAAGGTAAAGAAGCACTGAAAATAAAATGGTTATTTTATTCTATATGTGATTTTTTTTAGAGAGATGATGATAAAGAGGAGAAACAACGTAGGGTATATACACATGATGAGTATATTGGTTTAGTTTTAAGAAGTGGACAATTTATGACTCACGACTATAGCCATCAATCAACTGATGAAGATCAAAGAATGATGGCATTTTTTGATTCTCTTGTTCAAAGAGAAATTGAAAGTTGGAGCTCAGAGGATGTACCTACTCCACAAAGTCCAAGTGATCCTGAAAATAATAATATCATAGATCATAATAATGCATCAGATTCAGAAGGTTAATTTATTTTCTAATTACTAATACTTTATCAAAATTTATATTCCTCACTATAAAATAATAAAAACGAATTCATAATAATTCATTAGAGATTTTAATTATATATATTTAAATAAGACTTTCTAAACAAAATTTTGGTATAAATTTATTTTATTTATAATTTAAGTAAAGATATATTTTCTTATTTGTATGTAAATTATAGAAACATAATTCTGCTTCTTATTAATACATAAACTCCATTTTTTATTCAACAAAATTTTTAAATTAAAAATTGTACTATAAAACTAATACATTAATAGATATATTAGTTCAAAAATTTGATATACTACTCCTACATTATAAATTAAAACAAATTCGCTTTTATATTCTCTATGTGAATAAAATTAATAATATATTTTAGCGATGTTAATTTTAACGTATTTAATACAATGTCATTTGTATTCCATTTTTAAAATACATTTTAAATTTGAAAAAAGTTTAAATTAAAAATTTTTTTATTTTTAGAATTTTGAATAAATCTATCTTCTGTGTTGAATAAATTTATCATTAATATATATATCTATAAATGATATCTTTAATTATACAAATACTATTTTTCTACAAAATGATAATCAATTAATAAGACCAAAAATTAAACATCAAATGTCTAACAAATGTATAATTACTATAGACATTAAATTATTTTCAAATAATTGATTAAAATCTTATTAAATTTTAATTAAAGCAACAATATTATAAGGATTATCAATAATTGTAACTGCGTGTTATCAATAATTATAAGGATAATATTCTTAATATTATATTTTCTAACATTCTTATTATTATATTTTACATGTTTACCATTTTTAATACTATATTTCTATTACTAATACTATATTTCTATTGCTAATACTATATTTCTAGACTCAGCCACTTCAGAAAATCAATTGATGCGTCGTTTTATCGCATCCACATTTAATTCACTTGCTTCATCCAATACACCAGAGCGTCCACTAGAGTCGCCAAATCGTATAACTCGCCTTATCGCTAATCGACGCGAAAAATTGATGCGTCTTGCGGCTCTTGAATCTGGTTCACAATCTAAAATTAATGCGTCAACTAAATCGACACCAACTACAACAACGATTATGACAACGACAATCGGAATAACAATGAGTATTCCTATAAATTCAACAACCGTGGTAGCAACACCATCGCATAAAACAGAACCTGGCTCGATTGTCGAGTCAGGAAAGAATGATTTACCGCACAAGGACAAAAACAAAGATAATAGAATTATACTGAGATCGAAGGTTACAAAAAGAAAACACAATAGTCTAATGTCGACCATTAGGAATCGAGCACGAAGAAAAATATATAAGGTCAACCAAGATAGTGACACAGAACAACATAATCAGTCAAAAGAGCATAAAAATATTTACGTGAGTATTATAAAAATTATTTTTCAATATTTATATAATAAATATTGACAATATATGTATGATTTGATTTAATTAAGTAGACAAGCGTTTGTAATACACATTTTACCAGATTTATTATTTGTACCTTAATTTTTTAATTTATTTCATATTAATTGTTATAATTATAATTTAATTGTGTAAAAATAAAATTGAATCAATTTTTATATAAAACTTTTATTTAAAAAAGGTGATTTTGATGTAGATTAATTTTTAGTAAATAAGTTAAATAATATTATATGAATAACTTATTTTTGTATTGATTTCATAAAAATGTTTTATATAAAACATTGTACAGTTTTTAATTTTATCTAAAATAATCGCATTTCACAAGTCTAACAGTTAGGTGTAATAGTAGTAATACAGTCAAGTAAGTTTTAATAAGAATTCTTAGTATTAATTTTTATAATACTATTAACAGATCATTATAAAATTTGCATAATTTATTGTTTTTAATATTTAAATATTTTTTCTATGAAATTCTAAACTTTCAAGAATATGTGACTTCAACATCGTTTAATTAATAAATATTAAAAACTTATTGAATGTATAAATAATTACAAAAAGAACTATATCTAAAAAATTATTATTAAAAACCTTTTTTTTAATAAAACAACAGAATTGGTATGTATAGTTATATATATTTAATATTGATGTAATATAATACAAATTAATATATTTGAAAAAAATTTTCTAATATTTTGCAAGTTTTCGATTGTGCACTACAGTTGAAATGCATTTTTTCACGTAGTAATTTCAGTAAACGCATTCACATACCGCGAACGGATTGAGAACTCTTTAACTCATCGAATAACTTAAGAGTCAAGAAAAAATTATAAAGTAACAATATTGTCACTTTTTTTATACAAATACCTATACTTTAACAGACCAGTATCCGGTTAAAATAAATAACGGATTAATAATAGACGTTGTATTTATAATTTTTTACCGCTGAGTCTAAAATATTAAAAAGAAATCATTTCTCTGTAATAAAAATCTATATTTGCTAAGAATTTTACGATAAAATTTAATTTCTATAGATAGTTATTGGCATATAGATAACTTTTTAATAGATAAAAATTTTAAAATCATAAATATGAGTATAAATCTTTTCTAAATGTAATCTTTGAAAAAAAATAGAACTAAACAAAGCATAAGTAATTATTAAAAGTAATACCTATAAAAATATTTAAGAACAAAAATTTTTGAAGAAATAATAAAATTATGATTTTTAATAATATGAAAGTTAGTAAATTAGTAATACAATTTTATCAATGATACATTTTTATTTTAAATAAACAAAATAATAAATATTTAACATAAGTTTAACAAATTTCTTATTATACATTATAGTTATTGTTATAATAATGATAGTGATAATGGATTTCGTATTTGTTGCCGATGGAATGTCCCGGGGCCAACCGGCGCCGGCCCAGGCCGAGTTATTAAAGGGGATAAGCTGGGAGGGGGACTTAAAAAATAAAATTTCCGATCGGCCGATCGGCTTTGAATTCAAAATTATAACAATAACTTATACTTTTAAATTATTGTAATCGGCAATGCGGGTTCAAACATAATGGTAAACAGTAAAATTATAAGTACGGCACAACGGCGTAAAAGCTTGTCTTCCGATTTGATATCGTGACCATTCAACACCTCGATTCTACCTTGTGCAAGCGAAGTGCTAAAATAAACTTACAAAATCTTGAATGCATTCTTGTTTGTTTTTATCGACTCCTCCACCTATCCACTTGATTCGCGAATGACAGTATTATTTCGTTCTATATATTCTATGCAATTATATAAATTTAAAAGTATTAAAAGAGCGATTAATTATTGACATAGTTTTTTAATTCAAAGATGAATTTCATCGATAACCAGTTGAAGTTTTACATTTAAAAATGTAAAAAATTCATAATAGTTGTTTCACAGTTAAAATTTAATGAAATTGTTTTGTTATGTTATAGCCACTTGATGCAACACAACCTAGTACAAGCAGTGGCGTGATATCATCTCATCGATCGCGTTTTGTGCCTACTTCACCAATTTTAAAATCACGAAGACGTTTGCGTGCTAGTAGCAGTAGTTCTGAGGAATATGAAATTAAATCTATCGGTAACCGTACCAACAATCGACGAATTGGAAAAACTGATTCAGATAGTTCGGCAAAGGAATTTCAGAAGTTGTCATGTAACAAGAGTAAAGCATCCACATCATATAGACGTTACGAAACCTGTATCAAAAGTAAATGCCAAAAGGGGAACGACAAGAAAGTAGTTACTAGTTACTATAGCAACAAAAATATCAGGAAAAAGGGTATGATATTAAATAATGGTTTCGATAATACAGAGACGTTAGCGACGCCTACAAAGGATTCAAAGTACTTAGTGACTTCCGACAGTGGTATTACTTCTGGCGTCTCTACAGCAGAAAAAAACAATTCGTTAATAACGAAAGGAAGAGCCGAAAGCTCAGATCGTGAGAGGACGATCCGGAATCTTGAATGGTTCAAAAAAAAGGTAGATGTAGCCAGACGTAGTTACAGGAAGCGTGTAATGTTACCGCTACCCAATACCAGCGAATCCTCCGATGATTGAATTATACAACAAGTTAATAGATAAAAAGAGAACAGAGTAAGAAAGGAGAAAATGAAAGAGATTCTCACGCATGTATATAATGAATCTGTGATCCCATGAGCTATATATATTTTTATATAGTGTGCAAAATATAAGTTTTGTATGTAACTACTTCTCATGAACTTTGTCATCAATGTATCTTTTTATTACTTTTTTTCAATTTAGAACATCTTCTAATCATAAAAATATCAAGAGTTTTATAATACTAATTTTTTAAAATGTTTTATTAATTATTTTATACTTGAAGTTTATATTTTCAAATATTTACATGTACTAATTATTAATGTTGATTAATGATTTTATCATTCCTATTTATAATCTTAAAAATAATACTTTAATTCATAATATTTTAATTTATTAAAACAAAGAATTTCACTCAATAAAATAATACAAAACCTGAAAAAGTATAAATTTCAATTTGTTCAAATTTTAAAAAATTTGATACCAAAATATATCAAATAATCTTGGAACCATAAAAACGTGGAATTCAGTTCAAACTTCGAAATGAATTATTATTAGATATACAAAAATATTATTTTCTTTTTTTTACTTGTAAATCTTTTGATTTTAATAATTAAAATTTTTTTATATATAAACATTTGCAATCGTTTTTAACAGTAGTACTTGATGAATGATTTGATGAAAAATTAGCACTAAAAGTTTTATAATAAACAAATTAAAGAATGAAAGGCAGGTCATAAATGATTGCAGTATATATATATATATATATGAAAATTCATCAGTTATCCATTTTCATATTAATATTACTATATTAAAAGATAAATGTATACTCACAATAAGTCAATTTACACGATAAGAAAATTAAATAAAGTGAATTATACTTTTTCAATAAAAATACATCTGGGAATAAATGATGAATTTGATTGTTTTTTACTTTTATTAAAATTAATTATTACATTTTTATTCATATAAAAATACATGCTGTTTAAGAACATAAAGTGTTTTTGTTAAATTATGCTGTAGTAAAACATTTTTAACTTAAATAAAACATTTAACTTATAATATACTTTTTGTTTGTTTCTATCTATATTAAATTATAAAGTTATAATACTCTTAAAAAAATGAACATACCTTTTATAAATTTTTAAAATTGTTAAGTTGATTTTAATTTTGAAGTAATGCTTATACCTTATTAAAGATAGGAAAGATTTAAAATATAAAAAATTGATTATAATTAAATTTATCAAATCAATTTCCATAAGCAATGACCTTATTTCTAATAGTGATTTTTAAAATATGTGTACCAATTATTTACGAAATCAATTAGGCATCAAAAATGCAAGAAATTATTTTTATGAATAAAAGTTTAGAAGATAAGGTAAGGATCACTATACTAAATAACACGAATGCAGTCACAAAAAGAACTTTATTTAATTGCCTATTATATTACTACGTGAAATAATATTGTTATTGCGTATGCTTAAAGGACAAGTTTTACGTAGTTATAATTTTTGTCACTTATTGATTTACACTTGTTATCGTTAATCACTAAATAGATTAATCAAAGAGCAGGTATAGAATAAAAGGCCGTGGCTTTCTGCTATTTGAGGAGGGAGTATGGTTGAATGATAAAAAAATATTGCAACAATGTATTATTACGTGAATTTCATGAATTTCAACTTTTCACGTTTGAAAGTTAAGAAAAAAATCTTATATATTTGCACTTTTAAATTATTTAAAACATTTTATTTTCAATTACTAAAATAGTTTTTATATTCTATATTTTCTAAGAGAACTAGAAATTTATGCATTCATTTTTTACTGAAATAAAATAATAAATATCAATTAAAATTAATGTAATAATTATTATTATCTGATATTTTAGATTGTCTTTTTGCGAACATTTAATAGTTACAGTTCCAGGTAAGTAACTAACCAATAGCTTAACTATAATAATACTTATATGGTTTGTAATACAATGCTTAATGATATATGTCAAGTTAGAGAAAACATTTTTGTGAAAAGCAACAAAATTTTTTTGGTTTAAGCCTTAAATAAATACTCGGTCAAACATATTACAAAATTTTTATGACATAATTAAGACATTGAAATAAATGTAATTATTACTATAATAAATCGCAAAATTTTAATAAAAATATATTAAATAAAAAACAAAGATAAAAATGTTGTTAAAATTAGTGATTACGTACTTATAGTATAGTATTTTATTAAACAATATATACAATTGTTATTCCATTGTACATAGTTATTTTATACATTTGTTTATATATGTAATTTGCATTTAATATCTTACATATTTTATATATATCTATTTTATAAATTTTTGAATATATATTTATTTGCTTTACATTGTTATTAAAATTATCTATATACAATATATTCTCAAATTTTGACTTTTATTCGCTAATATTTTTTATTTTTTAACTGAATCTTAAATTACTATTTCTTGTACATAACTGAAGCTTATATTAATATCATTTTTATTTTTTGCATATTGAATTTACTCTTCGATATTCTTATAAATCTTTCTATTTTTAACATTTATATTTTCTGAAATTATTTAATTTTGATCTTGATTTTTCGTTCATCTTGTTTATCTTCATTATATTTTTATGTTTTTTATCCTTTGACCATTTATATTATTGATATTATACTTATTAAATCTTAATATACATAAATTAGGCAAATTTTACTATTTATATTAATTTTAGTTTATTTATACAAAGCATGCTTGCGATTTGTGGATATTTTAAATTATTATAGTTTTCTTATAGCTAGCTAACTTTTATCAATTACTTTATATTTATTTATGTTGATTTATTACTACTAATGTTCTCTAAATTATATTTTACATTACTATTTACTTTAACCACTGTTATTCTTTAAGTTTATTTATTAACTTTCTTTGTTGTACCTTTATATACTCTGTTTTTTCAAATTTTCTCCTCTTTATTCTCTTATTTCTTCTGTTTCTCTTCTTTTCTTCTATCTTTCTCTCTCCACCAGTGTATTATGTATAGTTTGCTTATGTTTTTTCTCTCTCATTTCATACAGTTCTTCCAACCAAATTCTTTATCTTTTACCTCTTTGCAAATTCTACACTTTTTTCCTCTTCTGTCAGCTATTGTTGATTTGTTTTGCTTTCATTACCCATTCTGTACCTTGCTAAGATCTTACCGCTTCTTTTCTGTTTTCTTTCTTTTTTTCATATATACACTCTTTCGTTCTTAGGCTGTCTAGTACTATTTGCTTTATTTCATCTGTATATTTTGATTTTTCTAAATGATTTATCCATAGTAAATCTGTTGTCCTACGTTTATGTACTTAACTTCTTCCCAAAGCGGGTCTATGTTTTCTACCTTTGTTCTGCACATGCACCATGACCATCCTTTCTCCTGCCAGAAACTCATTCTATCTGCTGCATAGTCTTTTTCTTTATTTCCTCTGATTTTATTGTTTTCTCGTGCCCTTCCATCTTCAATTCTTCTTTTTATGCATTCTATTGCTACCATGATTTCACTATTTAATATTTTGTCTTCAAATTTAATTGCTCTCTTCGCTACTTTGATTTCTATTCTGTTCCTCTTCGTTTCCACCATTAATACGCTGTCTGGTGTATTAACATTTAAACCCAGACACCACTTTAGGAATCTTTTCTGCACTCTTTCTATCTCCTCACTACCTTTCCATCCCCAAACCTCTGCTCTGTAAAGCATCACGCTTTCTATTAATGAGTCAAAAAGTTTCATTTTCACCTTCCAATCCTCTTTGAACCAATATTCCCAAAATTTCCCAAGTTTTACCTATTATACAGTTTGCTCTTCTTGCTATCATTTTTTTATAATTTTCATCTCTGTTGTTCTGAATAAATATGTAGCCTAAATATGAAACTTGTTTAATCATTTCTATTATATTTTCGTTCCATCTGAATATTATTGCTTTTCTTCTTCTTCTATTTCTTTTACAGTGCAAAATTTTTGTTTTTTCTATGTTTAACTCCAGTCCTTTCCTCTGTTGATGTTTGCCCAGTATTTTTAGTAGCTCCCTCATTTGAGTCTCGCATTTAGCTAGTATCACCAGATCGTCTGTATATAATAACGATCTAATGCTTGAATTTTCTATTTTTATCCCTGAAGTTCGTGATGCCTTAAGGTCATCCTCTAAATCTGCCATCGCTACGTTAAATAGCGTTGGGCTTCAAGGGCATCTTTGACTCACATCTATCTCTAGCTTGAATCTGGCAATTATTTCCTCTGCAATTTTGACTTCCGTGAATATATTCATATAAATTTTTTGTATTCTTTCGATAAGTGTTTTCTTTATATCAGCTCTTTCCATACATCTCTAAATCTCTTTTCTTTCAATTCTATCGAAAGCCGATTTTAGATCTGCAAAGCATATAAATATTTCTCCTTTTTCTCTTTTAATTTGTTCATCTATGGCTGTTTTTAAAACGTAGATACTCTTTTCTTCCTAAAGCTAAATTGTGTATCACTATACTTTTTCTTCTTCTCCATGTATCTATCTATTTTTAGCACTTCGGCATATATTTTGTAACCAGTGTCCATTAGGGTTATTCCGCGATAATTATTTACATTATCTTTTTCCCCTGTTTTGAACACTGGTATTACTATGCCACTTCTCCAATCATTTAGGAGACCCTCTCTATTTATTATACCGTGCAGAATTTTTTGCACGTTTACAGCTATTCCTGCTCCTCCATGCTTCCACATTTCTCTCGTTATTTCATCTTTTCCTGTGCATTTCTTCTCTTTCATTTTCGTTATTATTTCTACAATTTCCTGTATTTTAATCACTTCTTCTGTTTTTTCTTTGAGCCTGTTAACTTCTGTCCATATGTCTATTTTTCTTTCTATCTTTCTTGGTTTTCTTTTACCTTGTATGTGTTTTTAAAATGCTTTATCCATTCTTCCTTGCTGATGTTCTCGCTTACCTTTTCTTTCTTTTTTCTGCTTCTATTAATTAATTAATTATTAATTAATTTCCAAAATTCCTTTCCTGTTTTGTCTTTTGCTACTTTCTCTATTTCCTCTTCTTTTTCTTTCTTTTTTTTGTATTTTATTAATTCTCTATATTTTTTTCGATTAGCTAAAAACCTTAAATATATGAATACTGCTTATATCTAATTAAGCGTAGAGGTACTAAAAATTTTAGTATATTGAAACCAGTTAGATTATTATGTAAATACAAGAAAAAGAAGATTTATTATCTCTCTGTCTTTTATAAAGTCAAGAATTTAATAAAGTTGTATTATTTTTAATTATCATTTTTTTAACTTATTCAGACCTGTGCGTCTGATGATTTAGATTTCATAAAATATTAAATTATATAATTAAATATTAAATACTAATATTTAAATTACAAGTTTCATCATATATATAACCATCAGGAATTACTGGCGAATGTCTATCATAAACGAAGGAGGATACTACTTAGGAAACAGAAAAAGTATTAGATTATGTTGATAATTTCTAGTTACTTTTATCAAACGGGAAATGCCAAATATGCGCATAAAAATAACCCAAAAATAGCATATAGTTTTAATTTTTTAGTTTTAACTATTTCATTTAACGTTTTTTGCTAATATTACAGAATCAGATCTATCAAAAATAGGTCTAAATATTGTGATTCGTATTCCTATTTAATGAAGAAAAAAGAGCTATTTCAGGATGAGCTCTGTCAACGTTGAATCACATAGAAATGGTTGGGTACTTGTTTTCTTATTGAGAATTTTTAAATGAATAAGTCTACTGTTAAGTCGAATAATTCTTTCATTATTTATACAGGTAGTAAAATAATAATATGCTGATAATTGAATTTTCCTGTCAAGTGTATTTAATTCTTTGAATGTGTTACCCTAAAAATATCTTGAATTATGTATATTATCTGCTAAAACTGACCATTGATAAATAGTTAGTTTATTCTTTTATTGAGATGAACATAAAAATAAAACCTTTAGCTCTTCTTAATGAATATTCTCCACGATTTTTTTAATTAATGTTTTGAATATTAGCTTTCTTCAGCTTCATCAAGTGATTTTTTAAAATACGAAAAGTTAAATTGCAATAGAGTTCGTTCATAACTATATGCCTTTGTAACATTCAAGTTCAGAAAACATTTTCGAAAGTTTAGTTAATAGCAGCGTGGACGTGTAGAGTAACTTTAATTTTTTAACTAAGTAATTACACTAAACTTTGCTAATTAATTACATCTGTAGATTGTGAAAGAACTATAAATATATAACTGTAGTCACCGTGAATTGAAAAGTATTATGAGTCTATCTAGACTAATGAAATTTTTTCTAAATTGAGTTCAAATTTTTATATTTTGAGATGAGTTAAAACGCTAATAGATTATACAAACTAAGTTTTTACAGTAAATGTTTTTGTAAAAGAATTTTTTCCTAATAAGTACTAGTCCAAGTGTAATGAAATCTGTTAAGTAATTACATTTCAATGACAATTATGCCTTTAGAATTTTCTTTTATCAATAGAATGTTTAACAATGTTTAGTAGTCTAGAATACTGATCAATTAAAAAGTAAATCTTACAAGAAAATTCTCTTTTTACTTGTAAAACCTAATTTACTATCAGGTGAGTTTAATTAGAGATAGCTTCCTTAAGATGTAGAAGTCCATTTACGAAGAAATTAAAGTTTGGAGTAATGAGCTGTGAGATAATAGATTATGTTGATAATTATGTAATTTCTATGGAAGGTGACTCTAAAAAGTGTCTAAAAAAAAATAGTTACAAAGACATTAATAAAGATATAAGTTTGTGTCATTCAAAGTTTGGGGGGAAAAGTTTAGGTTAGTTTTGGAACTAACCTAAAATTTTCTGTAATCATTATTTAATATTTAGTTATAATAAAACAATTGTGTATTTTTAATTTCATGATATGAAAATTCTTGTTTACTGAAAAAACGCATAGCTTTATTAAAATTTATATTATATCATTTGAATTCTAAAAACAAATAAATGCAATTTTTATCACAGAAACTTATTAATATATTTTTATACATTATCATACTTAAAATCAATCAAAATATACATTATTTTTGTAACAACTATTTATATAATTATTGTAAGTGTACTGACATAATTAAAATTACATTATAAATTATTTTTTAATCAATTGAATGAGTAATATGTTTAGTTACTTTAATATATATACATATTTGTTTAGAGAAATCATTACCCAATTTTATTTTCAATTATTCATTCTTTGATTGATTCAGTAATGAAACATTATATAAATAAATTTTTTTAATAATCTAAAATAACAAAATTATAAAACTTAATTGAAATATGTCAATAAAGATAAATTTAATAATACGTTTTCTTTATTTATATTGATTTATATTTATTTACAATTAAAAGTTTATTTTAATTATATGTTATTAATAAATTTAATTATTATTTTACATAATATTTTTTAGTTTTTGCCTATTTATTAATGATTTATTTTTATAATAGTTTTAAATTAATTAAATATAAAAAAATTTTTGTTAATGTTGACTTTCATCAATTATTTTATTATTAATAAAAGTAAGATATAAATTAGCTAATTTTACTGATATTAAATGGTTCTAAATTTTATTAGAATTCTTATACCATTACTATAACTGATTAATTTGGATTTTTTTTTTTAATTAAAATTTAATTATACAGTAAAAAAAATAAATGCAAAAAATTCTTAATTGAATGTAAGTATAAAATTTATCTGACTAATAAATTTTCACAATTATTGATAAAACAACAATAAGTAAATGTATCATCAAATTTTTCAAATATTTATAACCTTTTAATCTAATTTTTATCATTCTGATTTATAATTATAACCATCTTAAATTATTTCTGTTTTAAAAGTAGTTAAACTTTTTTTAATTAGAGCCCAATCTTCTAATATCTCAGCATCATTTAACATATATACAATATATGGTCCGGTAACAGCTACAGCTCTTCTTTGCGATCTACTCTTTCTTCTTCTTCCATTAGAATATAACCATAAATCAGTATGAATGTCACTGTTGTTTCTATCTTCTTCTAATCTACGAATTTTTTCTTGAAGATCTCCTTGTATATCATCCCACAATAATCCTTTTTCACTATTTAAATTTTGAGCTGCTGCTAATTCTTCTGATGAAAATAAATTGCTTATATTTTCAAGTCTATACTTCTTTAAAACTTCAGCTACTGCTTCTTTAGTTTTCATAATTTCTTTTAAATGTTCCACATGTTTAAGATACTCTTCAGATTTTTCTCCTCTTATTTCAATTAAACTTTTTTCTATTTGTGCAATTTTTTCTTCATATATTCTATGCATTAAAAAAATCCATATTCAATCATATTTATTTATTTTTATAATATAAATTCATAGAAATAGATTGCAATGAACTGATAGAAATTATGTACAAAAAAAAAATTAATAAATACTTGTTATATATTGACATTAATAAAGAAAAAATTTTTTTAATTAATATTTTGCAATATTGATTAAATTGTTTTCTAACATTTTATATTTTAATTTATAACTGTAGCATAATATAATTATACATACTTTTCTCTTAGCAGATAAAATTGTCTTTCTAAATCTACTAAATTATCTAAACATTCAATTCTGCGTTGTTCACATTCGTCTTCATCCATTTCGGAAGAATCATCACTATCACTATGTTCCTCACTACTATCTGAGGAAGAAGAAGTAACATTGCTATCGTTGCTCATATGTGACATTTCATCTCCTTCTGCATCCGATTCATCTTTCATACTATTAAGCATCTGCAATTAATAAATATGAAAAATTTATATTTACTATAAATTTGAAGACATTAACTATATATTTTACATTTACGTTTGATTAATGAAATTTATTTTAAAATTTTATTATCATTAACAATGCAATATATTTATAACTTCGTTAACTTAACCTCAAATTAGAATTACTAGATCACGTTAACTACATAAATAATTATTTTGGATTATCTTTTTAATTAGAAATAATATTAACTCTAATAAAATTATCATAAAAAATATTTAAATACTTTCAAAATAGGCAGTTTTTCATTTATATTTAAAAACAATGGCGGTAAATTTTTATAGATTTATTTTTTTAAATTCACAAGACTCGATTATAATCAAAACATAAAAAGTAAAGTAATAAATATATGCATTTTTAATTACTCACCATATTCAATCGTTTTATTTAATTTTTAAAACATACAAGAAATTGTTGATTTACAAAAGATCTAATTTATTTAGAAACTATAAATCGCCATGTCGTTAAAGTAGTAATGATCGAAAAAAAATGAAGATAAGGGTTAAATTTAATCACAACTTTAGTTTTTTAAATACGATATTTTGTAGATTACAAAAAAATTAATTGATTAATAGTATTCTTAAATTTCTCAGTTTTTAACTTTAATATTCTATAAGTGAATCATACAATTATGAATTATTTTTATAAAAAAATATATTCAAAATATAAAAAGAAAATTATACTTAAAATAAACAATTTTATACAGATGCTTTGAATTTAGTCTCCCTACGTATACTAGAAAATTATTATTGCCTACCAGTAACTAGAAACTAGCATACTGATCTTAAAATATTAAATATTAAGCAAATAAAAATTTTAATGGTAGTTTCTTTTAATTTGATCGATAATATTGCATAAATATATATACTTATATAAATAAAAACTATGTTTCAGATTTTGAAAAAAAAAAATTAATAGATTTTATAATAATTTAAAGGCACTAGTTATTTTCAATACTAAATTGAAATAAATAAAAATCATTTATTCATATATTTATTACAATAATCTTGCATAAATTTACTAAAAAAATTATATATAGATATATTATATTATTTTTCTTAATTAATTATACAATAAATCTATTTTAAATATTAGTTATGTAATGTTGATTCATATATATCTATTGCGTTCCTTTCGCGCATGTGTCTACATTGCGCCGGTCCTTTCTCCCTTCACTAAAAAACCTTCCATACCAGCATTTTCTATGCACGTCTAACTCCGTATTAAGAAAATGTATACGTATATCTATTACGTCGCATCTTACTCTGTTTGTATACTATATGCTTAAAACTACATATACAGCAAAAATTCTCATGCATTTAAATTCTATGCACCGCTCATCGTTACATGAAATATCTTATTGACAGACTATTGTTTAGCATTTATCAGTTATTTTTCTCACCTATCAACAAATAACCATATATTTGCCTTGAACTTTCTGATATTTATTTCTCTAAAAGTTAGTCATTAATACAAATAAGAAATGAATTTTCTAGCATATAAAAGCTATTTTTCATGTCCAGGAGACAAACTTTTTTTCTAGTTCAGTTCTAGTTTTTTTTCAAGTGCGACTGAATTACAGTGCATTTTCTAAATCTCAATCTCAATCACTGTCATAATTTCTTCTATATCAATAATTAGCTAAATTAACGAGCTTTAAATATTAACCATTAATCAATCATTTTTTATTAAAGTAACGATTTTTCAAATAATATAAAATTTGTAACATATTCGAAAATCTAAATTTAATAAATAATTATTTTAATTATTAAAAACGATAAAAGTTCATTAACCAAGAAACTTCACATCTTGATCCTTACATTAAATATTTAAAATCAAAATATTAAAACTATTCGATTGTTTATATATTTTATTCGTATAAGTTAATTATATAATTACTAAAAAAGTTGAATTTTTATTATTACTTCATTACTTCTATGTATTTTATTATAGATTATTAGTTAAAGCTTGCACAAATTAAAGTATTTATAAGCATTGAATAAAGTATAATTTTTTAAAACTATAAACTATGAATTTTTACATAATTAAAAATAATTAACACTATCATTTGACAATCAGATGCGCAAGTGCATCGACGCGACACAATCATCAAATGCATCAAGGCAAGAGTTGGAAGCTTCTACTTCCCTCTAAGCATCTCTCTGCTGCGCAGTATGATAAAATAATTAGTTTATTGTTTTACAACCACTGCATAATTGATTTTTTGTTATATGTTTTTTGCCTAGATGAACTAATTAATTTACGATTATGTACAGTAACAATCTATACTTCTACTCTGTACTCTGCGGCTGTCCTCGTATTTGTTGCCCTCTTTTCTTTCTGGGTGATCTTCCTTCTTCGATATTTTTCAACCTACTACATGGTTTTCCCTTTTCTATTTTCTTGATTACCTTTGTTACATTCTTCAGTGTTTTATGCAAATCTTTTCACTTTTTCTATACTTTTTTTTGTCAAACCACATAAACTTTTTAATTTCTTCTTTATATTAAATTGAGTTGATTTAACTTCCTTTTTATCTCAGTCCCTTTCCTTTTCATCTATTTTTCTTCTCAATTTTACCATTCTTTTATTATTTTACTCCAGCTTCTCTTCAAGTTTATTAATTTTATTTGTAAACTTGTTTTCTAACTTTTCCATCATAACTTCTACTATTTTGCATAACTTCCTTTATTGATATATATCACCTGCATGGTGACCAAGAGGCCTTCTTCCAGTAAGACTTCTATTAACAATTTTTTCTTTTCAAATTTTTTTCCATATTGTTTAATTGGCTTTTTTCTTCTGATTACTTACCAAGTATTTACTAGGCTTACATTTACATATATTCTTATGAATTTTATTTTTAACTTAAATAGAACTATAGTATATACTATGTAGTATATAGTCGACCGCGTGAATTTTTGAAGGAATTTCGAGGAGTGGAATATATAGGTGAAGTAGATAATCACAAAATCGCGATAGATAATTTTGAATGGTTCTTTAATTCGATATATCTGTTTTACTCGAAGTACGTTTCAGGTAAGAAAGCTGGCCATTTCCTTCGCGACCATTCCGGCCGCGCATTTATAATTTCTCTTTGCCCCGGCGCAGCTATGCCCCTTCGCCCATTTTCACAGGAAACCTTTCCAGGTGCCGATTTACGTCGGCTCGAATGCTTGGGCGGTGATGTTCATTGCGAGCGGTACCTGGAGAGTTCTTAATTACGGGACAAGTTTATTTCGCGGTACTAGTACAATTATGCTATTTACGCACCGCACGGTTTACTTTAATAATGCGCTCGAAAGGCCGAATATCACGTCCCGCCTGTACCAATGTTCTGATTATCGTACCCTAGACCAGAAAAAACCTTCGCCTATCTGGTGAAGGAAAAAGGTCTTTACAATTCCCTAAAATACCTATAGGGCGGGACGTCGTCGCCCTTTCGCATGAAGCCTTAATTTTAACATATTTTTGTTTCATGTTTGGTCTATTCGGCCGAGGATTCCCCTTCACTGAGTGCTAGACTGATTATATGTTTAGGATATTTTTATAAAATTATAAAAAAATTAATATTTTGATTAAATAGACACGCATAAAAATATTCCGTAAAAGTTTACAAATTATTTATAACATTTTTAGGAAATAAGGTCTCTTATTTTACGATACAAAAAAATGATGCTCAAGTATCTAATAACAAAAATATAATTTATTTGTAGAGATATATACATAAGTAGCTAATTATAGTTAGAATATTATATTACACCTAAAAGCTTGCTTTATTATCTGTAAAGAAATTAATTCAATAACTACATAAACATCCACAAAAAATCTCCAAAAATAGATAAAAACAAAAAAATTGTTTACGTAAAATTTGAATTATTTTAATAAATTACATTATTTATTATTATTTACATATTAAAAAATTGTTATAAATAATTTTCTGTTTAAATTTAAATGTTTCATTCAAAATTACGCGTTGTTTTTATAGCAGTTATTAGATTATTTATTAGATACTTTTTGTATTAATTACTCAATTTTTAAAGTATTTGTATTAAATTTTATTCGTTAAAATGTTATCTTGAATTTAATACTCAATGTACAGATCTTTACTCATTTTTCAGTTTAACACGGTACAGACTGATAGGCTTTGAAATTTGTAAGCAATTAGCTTGATAAGTAATTTATTTAAATGTTCATCTGTAGATGACAGATTTTCATTAGTATATTTTTTTATTCCAAAATTTTATATTAAATAGATTAGAAATTGAAAACATCACATGTATATTACGTTTTATGTATTTAAAAGTATCAGTCAATAATAATTCATTTTAAAGAGTTTGTTACAAATTATTCCGCAACCACTTATTAATTTTTTGTTATATCAAGATATGTTTTCTTTAATAGATTTAAGTAATTTAATATTATTATTATAGAAATTTTCAATTTTTAATCAATTATTAGTTTTATCTATATATAATGTTATAGTATTTATAATATTTGTCTTGTTAACAATGTTTTATATTTGATTAATTTCTAAATTACTTTTTCTTATTATTAATATTCATTTCATAATTGAGTAATTAAATTTTTATTTAAAGAAATATTTTATTTTTAAAATAAATAAAATTATATGGAATCATTAAATTATATGTGAAAATTTAAGTGATGCATATTTTATGTTTGATCTTGTTGGGAGTCTGTTTGTTTAAAAGATATCTACTGTTCGATGTACGATCCTTGCATCTTCTACTTTATCAATTCAGTATATATTCATGTTTTCGATATATTTCATAAATGTTAATAATTAAAAAACTTATATTTTTTTAAATATTTGATGGTGCAAATAAATTTTTGTTCGGAAAAATTAAGAGTTTAAATTAAACAGAAAATGTAAGTTAATTTATTATTAATTAAAGATCATTCATTGGTCTGACTTTAATGCATGTGTTAACATTTTTTCCATTGATACCAGTAAAAATTTGGATAATGAGTTGTATGTTTTGAATTTAACAGTGAAATGAAGGTATACAAGAAAAATTAATACGCATAATTATAAGAATGTTAGGTAAATAAATGTTTTAGAAACATTAACTGAAAATTAGAAAAATGTTGCATATTAAATTATTTTTTATATGCACTGTATTTCAATATACTTATATATCTTATACTAGTGTCATTGTTTAATTTTATAGACGAAAGAAATGTAAAGAAAATTTTAATAAAATTTTTATTTTTTTAAGATAATTATAATTTATAACAAAGTTTAAAATTCCTTATAACATAAAATTTTTTATATTTAGATTTTATAAAGCATGAAACATTGAAGAACATATTTAGAATATTACATGACACTAAACACTGCTTCTAATCAATGTATCGTAGGTATATCTCTTTACTGAAATGCATTTTTTTTTTAGCCTAAAATTTATAGTTATTCTTTTCTTTAATTTCATAATTGATCATTTTAGACATATTTGATAGAATGTTGTGTAATACATTTTTTTACAAAAATAAAATATTCTTTAATTGCTAAATATTTTCTGTGGGATGTTTTTTTCGTTCATAATATTATTAAAATTTTCAAAAAAATTTACATAAATTTATAAATTAACAGAGAAACTTGTATTTTTACTTTATATAAAAAAAAATACTGTAAAAGAATTGAAGCAAGAATTTTTTAAAAAGTTTAATTAATCTTTACGATACCTAACTTATTTGTAGATTATAGAAACCTTATTAAAGTTTTAGAACAATGTAGGTATACGAAATTATTACTTTGTTTTCATATTCTTTTTTTTTTATACTTTATATTTTTATACTTTTGCAATTCAAATGACTTAGTTTCAAAAATCGTCTCTGCATTTATAACAGTATTTTAATAATAATGTCTTTTTACAGTAATAGTACAATATTTTATATTTTAATACTTATTCAACATTTTTTAAATAATTCATTAAGCAATATATTTTCTATTTAGTTTTAAACAATTAATTACTAGTATTTTTATTTTATTATTATTTCATACTTTATTCTAGCTGTTCTAAAGAAATTTGTTAATCAACATAAATATTGAAAATATTTATTTGTTAGTTTTTAACATTTATTAGTAAAATAAAACTTATTTGTATGTTTTTTAGTCCTCATCTTTATTGAATCCAAGTCCTGTGGATATCTCAGCAGCAGAGAGTCGTCCACCTTCAGAATCAGTAGATATTTGTGGCAGTGATGTATTGCTGTTGTATGTACCAGAATCGACCAAGGATGACGCGGAGGAATGGTTAGTATTGTGATTGTCATCTTGATATGAAGAATGTAACTAGCAACAAGAGAAAAAAGAATAATCAATTTTTCTTTGTTTAAAAAATATGTGATGAACATATCTGATTTATCTGTATATTTCAAATATATTTTTTTCATACTTCATAGTTTCATAAGAAAGATGTATGGTTATTCACTCTGTAGACCGATTTAATTTAAAGACTATAGAATTTTATAAAATATTGTAAGTATGTATATTATATTATTCTCAAATTATTACCATCAAAGATTTTTCCATATTATTTTCCAAAAATAAAAACTTCTAGATTTTTATTACACTTGTATTCAAATATTTAAAAAATTAGCCATAATTTGGTTACTGATTAAAAACATTATAGCAAAATTAATACTTATCAATAGATTTGCAAAGTAATTATATTCATAAATAGGAATTTTTACAATAATTTTTATGATACAGGTACATTTAGAGAAGTATTTAATTTTTAATTTAATTACTTAAAATGTTAAAATTTTATTTAATTAATCTTAATATAGTTTGATATTAATAATAAAAAATTCTGAAAATTTTTAATATTGTATTTTAATAAAATAGATTTATAGTATAATGATTATAATAAATAGTATAATAAAATTTATTTTTTATGTATTACCAAAATATAAAAAAAATGTAAAAAAGCATTAAGTTCATATGTTAGAATAAAAATGCAACAATTTTATATGTTATATCAAAATTCCGAATAAAAATTATCGTGGAAGACTAGATGGAAAAATAGTATGAAAGAGAAAAAACAGCAAAAAGATAGATGAATACGGACGAAAAGTATTTGCAACTCAAATTTATGTAAACATCAAGTGTAAAATCATAGTGAAACAATTTAAGTATAATAGATTGTAAATATTTTTTATGTAGTAAAACTTTCTTAAATTATATACATAGGAAATTGTTACCAAAATGTTAAATAAAAGCAAAATTGATAAAATTTAAGTGAAAATACAAAAACTATATGTATGGATTGTAAGATGAGGATAGATATATAAGTGTTTATATGAAAAACAAATGTATAAATGAATTTTGTAATGAATTATAACAATATAATGTATTGTTGAATAAACAAACTATTATTTTTATAAAGAAAATATTTAAAAAAATTTTATTTTAAAATAATTTTCCTTTCTTTATTTACTGTATTCAATCCAATTAGATTTATTGCATGTTCCATTATTTCTTTATTTTTTTCCACGTATGTTTCAGATAATTTTATTTGAATTTTTCAATCTGTTTGCTCTTACAGTTCTGAATCTATTCAGAAGTTTCATTCTTTTATATTTTTTCCTTTTACTGTTTCATTTACATATTTATTCGCTCTTATTCTTATTAACATTATTTCTTTAATTTAATGTGCATACTTCGATTTGTTTAAATGTTTAGGCCAGTTTGTATCTTTGGATCTTTTTTTAATTTATTTATTTATTTGTATAAGTATTTTTTTAATATTTTCTTTGTAATATATCTATGTCAGTCCAATACTCTCCTAGAATTTTTTTGTTATTTTATCATAAGTTTTTGTTTTATTTTTTTCATCTTCTTCTTTATTTTTATTTCAAAGAATTTTTTCTCTTTATCTAATCTATACACTTTTTCTTTTTCCATCAACCAATATTTATTTCCTCTTATTTTATTACCCATTCTAAATCTTACCAATATTTTCATTACAAATCTTCTTTTTCCTTTTTTTTTTTTTATATAGATACATTGTTTTTCTTCCATATCTTTTATTATGATATACTTAAATTTCTCCCTATAATTGGATCTTTCTACGTTACTGATCCATAATTGCATCTGTTGTCCTACTTTTATTGTCTCTACCTCATCCCACAATATATAAACACTTTAAAATTTCTCTCTTCTTATACACTGTGACCATCCTATACCATGCCAAATACAAGGCAATACAAAGATACAATTTTTAATTACCAATTTTCTCTCACTCACCCTTTTACACAACAAGAAATCAATTAATTTTTTTAAAATCTTAAAAATATCATAAACTATAAATTATTTTGTTTAAACTAAATTTAATAAAACTAGACGAAGATAAAATCTTACTTTTAAATATAATTATAAATATATATTATATATTTATGATATTTAAAAAAAAAATTTTTTTTTAAAATTATTCATTAAAGTAAAAATTTTAGTTATTACAATTTTTATTTATAATACTTCTAATTGTTTGAAATACTATTAAAATATTGGAATAATTTTATATACTTTACATAAATCAATACCTTGTAATAATATATATGACAATAAATCATTTATTTTAAATAAATTATTTACATCTAGAATAAAATTTGTATCTTATCAAAGATGCTTGATTAAATTAAATGACTTTATTCTAAGAATGCAAACAAATTATAAAAAATACAAAGAAAAAGAGTATTTTATTAAAACTTATGAAAAAAGAATAATAATGAATAATTAATGATAATGAATATAGATGTTAAGAATTTGTTTTCAATTTCATATATTAGTAGAATAGAAAAAAATAAATGTAGATTTAAATAAATATTAAAAAAAAAACAATAAATACATATATGCTTATATTTCAGAAACAAACAAGCTAAGTAAAATTATTACAACAATAATCAACATATATCCATATAAAATTTAGTAGAAATTTTAAATTATTACAAATAAAAAAATAAAATACTAATTCAATCTATAAAAATTATATGTAAATAGTTTGCTACAAAAAATAAAATCGTCTTCTATTTCTTTTAATTCTTCTGTAATTGGTTATTTATATTTTGTTTAACCTTGAAACTTACTCTTTTAGAAAGACCATCCATGGCTGTTTTCATTATAGCACCACCTAATCCACTAAGTAAATTACTGCTTTGTGAATTTTTATTTTGAGGATAATTTTGATAACTTTCTGAAGATGCATGATGAGGTTGTTGATGCTCGCCACTTCCAAGAACTCCACCAAGGATAGAAGTTAGTGCTTCACCTAGTGAATCATTTGATGATTGTTGATAAGTTGATTGACCTGCCCTCCCTAAAATTAATTTGTGGAAATTTATATTTATTTACATTTGATTTACAAACAAATTTTTTTTGATCAATAATAAACTATATACTGTAGATTAAAAAATATTTAAATATTAATTTTTTGTAACTCGCTCATATTTAAATCACATTAGAATGATTTACACTGTATATATATTGTATATGATGTATGTTGTATATAAATATACAAAATAAAATTAATGCAATTACAAAAGGTTGAAAAAAAACATTAGAAATGAAAAGGAAGAATATCAGTGAACTATATATAATTATTTGGATAGAAATAGATAAGAATGAAAAAAATATAAAATATAATAAAAGAAATAACACAAGAGAAAGTCATGTTAGACAAAAGAAAGCTTAGCAAATCATGTAAATGAAGTAGTAAAAAGTGTAAATAGTAAAAAGGTGTAGTGATGAAGCAATATATGTATTACTTTGTAATATAATAACTACTCATGGCATTAAGTCTATAAATGTTAGGGAGAGTGCAAATAAGTTCTAAGACTTTTGTTTCAAATCAAATACACTTTTTTATGTGTAAAGCAATGAATGTAAATTATGACAATGCATATATTCAATATTGAATCTATTACATCTATCAAAGATTCTAGACATTCTAGAATCAATCAATCAATAGATTCTAAAATCTAATTAAGAATCCATCTGTTAAATAAAATAAAAGAAACCAATAAACTAATTAATGGATAAAAATGAATTATATCTAAATATAGTTTCTAAATCTATCTACATTTTCGATAATTAAAATATAATAACAATAAAAATAAATACAATGAATACTTATAAAGTTAATAAAGTGATATCAATTTTTATTAATTGATGACAAATTTTCTGGCACAGAATCTGAAAAAGTATAAACATTTATAAATATAATTATTTACCTAAAGATCCCATAATAGATCCTAATATATTACTATCTTGAGACGGATAGCCTTGCTGTACATGTGTTGTTCTATCTCCCTGAAAAGTACCAGATGCTAAACTGCTTGCTAAAGCTGTACCTAAAGCACCTAATCCACCTAATCCACCTAATCCAGTTTCATTGCTTTTAATTTCATTTTGTTCATGAGTTACTTGATGATCTGAATGTTTATTTTTATTTTTCTGTGAAAATTATACTTTTCTTTTATTATAAAAATAAAATTTATTATAAAAATACAATTATTATATAATTACATTATAGGCATGTAATGCAGCTGCGACACCACCTGCAGCAACAAGTCCTCCAACTGCTAAGCCAACCTTATCCAAGCAATCACCCATGATATCTTCAGATTCTTGTTCAGACTTGTATCCATATTTAGAAGAAACATTGTTTCTAAAGCCATCTATGTTTGATGTAAACCCATCCTTTCCTTCTGGATGTAATATTGGATAAAGCTTACCAGGAGCTAAAAAGAAAAATAACTACACATTAGTTAGAATAATAATTAAATAAATTTAATGGTACTTAAAATATGATTTGTTCATTTATAAATTTCAAAAGTTTTAATGCCTATGTTTATATAAGTGTCTTAAATATCAAATTTTATACAATAAACATAGTTAATAAAAATGATAGTTAATAAAAAGTTACTAAAAATTATAATTTTGTATTTGTCTTATTTTTAATATATATATAAAAACTTACATTGAAGACCAAAAGCTGTATCAGATACATTAGATACTGGACCAGATGGTTTTGGATCAATAGGAATAACTTCATAAAATATAGAAGTTATTTCAACTTCTCCATCAATTACTAAATGTGTTACTTGTTCACAAGGCAGCCTGTGAATAAACTCAGTAAAATGTCTACCATTTATAGCTATTTTATAGCATTTATATTCGCATAATATAATAATTTCAAAAGATGCACCCTGCTCAATCAACATAGGTCCATCATTTTCTTCAGAACCCCATGTCATAGATTTAATATGATTTCTTGTAATAAATCCATCGTGAAAACGAGGCGAAACATGTAGAGCAATATCATCTCTTGGATTTAAAGTAGGACCTAATTGGTAATTAATAGCAAAGCGTGTAGATTCAAGAGGAACTCTACCTTGAACCTTTACCATTTTTCCAGGTATCAAACCATCCTGTACTTCACCAACATAAGGCAACTCCTTAAAAAGTGATTAATTAGTTATTAATGCTTCATATGTAAAGAAATTTATAAGTTTTAATAATTATTTTTTTATTTATAATAAAGTTTTCTATATTCTAACTTATTGGATTTATTTTTATGCATAGAATCGCAATACATTGTTTAATAATTTTCTTTTTAAATGTAACCAAAAAATAAATGAAAATAAAGATGTTTTTTAATACTAACTGGATTTAGAATTGGTTGAAACATTGTGGTGTTCTTTCAACGCAAATTGACCTCAATGTTTTTAAGTTCAGCGATAAAATAATTGACAAAAAATTTTTATTTTATCGATTGTACTTAAACTATTAATGTGCTACGTCTAATATGCTAAATGATTTAAGCAAAAAAGATATTTATCTCGTTATAGATCATCTAATTAAATTTAATTTATATGTTCTAAAAATAAAACGTCAATTGCTTCTAAAAAAATGATTGTCTCTATACATGAATCTTTATAGAATATTTATTATTCTTAAAGAATTGCAATTATAGTTTTAAAATTAATTTCTTCTTAGATGAAATAGTGATTGCCGATGTAAACAAAAATATTAGCTTGTTAAGTTAACATCTAGTTATTTTCATAGTTCGGAAATATATTAAAAAACATGTTCAGGAAGAATAATCTTAAAATATTTGATTATTGTGATTTTTTCAATTTTAATTATTATTCATAATTTAATTACAATAAAAAAATATGAGATTTACTTTAAGAAATATTTTAAGAAAACCAATTGTTTATACTTAATTATATAATGTATAAATATAATAGAAAAACATTTATATACACATATATATATATATATATATATATATGTTATAATAGTGTTTTATTTAGTTCAATATTTTTTGTTATATATTAGTTCAGTATTTTTGTTTATAACTTTATATATAACAATATTATTTTTATATATAAAGTTCAACAGTTTTTATTACAGCTTTTAATCGATAATGCCATAATCATTATATCTGAAGTTCTGCGAAATAATGTACAAACAATTTTTTAAATACTTCCATTGTAATAATCGATTTTATTAAAGTTCAGTAGCACATGAAACTGACTTAGTTTAAAATTGGTACCATTTTCAACTTTGGTGGTAATTGTTAAATAATTGGTCAAATCAACGGTCTAGTTACTTTGATAAAACTAATTGTCAGCATGCGCATAAAAAAGAACCTTAAAATTGCATTTAATAATTATTATTTTTTCAATTTTAATTATTTATTAGTCATTATAGTAGAAATAAATATAAATTTCATGATGCAAAAAAGCTTTTGATTATTTATCTTTAAAATTAAAAAAATGCGTAATTTTAATAATTTTCAAATAAATATAATTTGTAAATTAATCCACCACCGTGACTTACTTTTAAATAACTTAAAAACTTAAATATACAGAATTTTTTGTGTTAGAACATTTTGTTTTAACAGATTTTGCTACCTGTTTTGAATTGGTGCTAATTTCATAAACCGAAAGTTAACTAGATTTTGCTCCTATTTATGTTATTATATCGCATTATTGCGATACGTTTTCATGAAAACATCTGGATCTTTTCAGGTTATATTATATTTTTGGTTAATTTGTATATTACCAATAAGATATAAAAAATAAGAGTTTTTGTTCAATAAATTTTTTGTTTTATAAGATTGTTAAATATTGTGTTAAATAATACAAACGCGTAATTATGGGTGTACCAGCATTTTTCCGCTGGCTTAGTCGAAAATATCCATCAGTGATCATTGAATGTATAGAAAACAAGGTTAGTTTATAAATATTTATTTTAAAGCAATTGAATATATTTGATATCCAAGATAAATAAATAATTAAGCATACATATAAATAATATTAAACTTTATTAAATAGCAGTAAACATATATAAATTATTAATACGTTTTTTGATTATGTTTAATATTAGCCAATCAATGTTGATGGAGTTCAAATTCCAGTTAACGTTTTAGAACCTAATCCAAATGGTGTCGAATTTGATAATTTATATTTAGATATGAATGGAATAATACATCCTTGTACACATCCCGAAGATAAGTAAGTTTAAAAAATAAATTTTTTTAAAATAAATTAATAAAACTGAATTTATATTATTTATTTTATTTGTTATATATAGACCTGCACCAAAAAATGAAGATGAAATGATGGAGGCTATTTTTGAATGTATCGATAGATTATTTTATATTGTAAGACCCAGAAAACTATTATATATGGCAATTGATGGCGTTGTACGTATTATATAGTATATATAAGATTTATCTTATAAGTAATTTTGAAAAAAATTTTGATAATCTTATTTATCTTTAAATATTTTCATCGTTATCTAAACATAATATAATTACTATTAAATGATTTTTTTACAAAATTGTAAAAAAAAATTAAAATTTTTATAAAGTTAATTTTTTAAATATAATTTTTATAATCAAATCATTACATCAATAGAGTAATTTTTTCTTATAAAAAACAAATGTTTATAAATCATTCACAAGCAATAAATATTACTAATCTTTTTTTTAATTACTAAAAATATTTGTTTTCTTACACAAATATTTGTAGGCGCCTAGAGCAAAAATGAATCAGCAAAGATCTAGACGATTTAGGGCATCTAAAGAAACAAGTGAAAAATTAATTGAAATAGAAAGAGTTCGTTCAAAATTAACAATGAAAGGAGCTTACTTACCTCCAGAAAAATCAAAGGAAGAACATTTTGATAGTAATTGCATTACACCTGTGAGTAAATAAAGATTTTGTTTATATTGTGATCTATTTCATACTTCATAATTATTTCCTAGGGTACACCATTTATGGCACGGTTATCAGCTTGTTTGCATTACTATATACATAATAGATTAAATAATGAACCTGGTTGGAAAAATATCAAAATTATACTTAGTGATGCTAATGTTCCAGGAGAAGGAGAACATAAAATTATGGACTATATTAGACGACAAAGGGGTATTTATGGAATATTCTTAAATAATAGTCAATGAATCTCAATTATAATTTTTATTTGAATTTAATTTTTTCATATTACAAAGGAAGTCTTAGTTATTTATGCATTTGTCTTTTTTAATGTACTTTAATACAATATTAAATTATTTAATATAAATAGATTTACTACTATATTTTTTATTAAAATTTATATTTTATATGAACTTTAATAAAAATTCAATGTAATATTACACTATTTTGATTTATATTTAGTAAATTATATATTAAAAATTTTTCAATTTTCACCATTATAGCTCAACCTGATCATGATCCAAATACTCAACATGTTTTATGTGGAGCAGATGCTGATTTAATTATGTTGGGATTAGCTACACATGAACCAAATTTTACTATTATCCGTGAAGAATTCAAACCAAATAAACCTAGACCTTGTGATATTTGTGGTCAATTAGGTCATGAAATGCAAGATTGCCTTGGTACTGAATCAAATAAAAAAGAAGAGGACAAAATTTTTGAATCAGAATGTCAGTTTATATTTGTTCGCTTAAATGTTCTTCGAGAATATTTAGAGCGAGAGTTACAAATGCCTAATTTGCCTTTTCAATATGATTTTGAGAGAGCTATTGACGATTGGGTATTCATGTGTTTTTTTGTAGGAAATGATTTTCTACCTCATCTACCATCATTAGAAATCAGAGAAAATGCGATTGATAGACTTGTTAGTTTGTATAAAAAAACTGTTTATAAAACTGGAGTAAGTTCAAAATAATCATTAAATTTTTATTTTTTATTTTATTATTCATTATAATTTTATTTTATTATTATTTTATTATTTTTGTTTAATCTGGCACTGTTTTAATTTCAGGGTTTCCTGACGAATAGTGGAGACGTAAATTTAGATAGAGTTCAATTAATTTTAAACGATCTTGGTAATTTAGAAGACGAAATTTTTAAAAAGCGACAACAAAATGAATTAGCATTCAAAGCGCGTGAAAAGAATAAACGAAGAAGAACTGAAATTATAAATAATTATAGACCGAATTGGACCCCAGTTGGCCAGTTTGCACCGAATGTAAATATATATCTTTTTAATTAAAATTATTTGTTTTAAAATTTTTAAATAATATAGGATTTATTTAAAACAATGTAATAGCTTTTAGGAAAAGCAATTAAACCTATCTTAAATGCTCGATATGAAGCTTATCAAATGCGTGTTCGTGGAAGAAACTACAACACTAATGCTGTAGAACATACTTTGCAAGGCACTAATGCCAATTTGGCTTTTGAAAAAATGATTGTACCTGAGGTATTTATGTAAATATTGTATTATAAATAAAATCAAATACTAATTGTGTAAATTTAAATATGTTAAAGCATACATTATACTTGTATTAGTTTGAAATTATTAGATATTATATTAATAGCTTGTTTTTTATTAAAAATTATTTAATTTAAAGTAATTTTCATTTCACAACTTCAAAAAATGTAAACATCGACTATGTAAGTAAATAACATAATTAATAGATTTGGATAAAAAATTTATTGAATTTAATTCAGGGTCAAACTTCAGGGAGTCATAAACGTAAATTGGAGAATGTTCAGGAAGAGAATGATGATCAGAGCTATGATGAAGTAAGACTTTGGGAAGATGGTTTCAAAGATCGATATTATGAATCTAAGTTTGATGTACTATCAGATAATTTAGCATTTAGGTGAGTAAAAATTAACTTCTAGTTTTTATTTGTATTTAATAATTAATAAATTGATATCCATTTTAGAAACAATGTAGCTCTTCAGTATGTACGAGGATTATGCTGGGTTCTACGTTATTATTATCAAGGTTGTGCTTCATGGAAATGGTATTTTCCATATCATTATGCTCCATTTGCTAGTGATTTTATCAATATTGGTGGCCTTTCAACTGAATTTGAAAAAGGAACTGTTCCTGTGAGATAAATTTATTTTAGATAAATAAATTTTCCATAATTATGTTAACATAAAATACAATATTCTTTATTATATATATATTACAAAATATTAGTTTTATAAGGTAAAAATTAAAAAATTATATTATATTGATTAAAGGCAATTAAATATATTTAATATACGTGAAAAAAAAGATTAAAAATGCTGAATATAAAAAAATTAATAAATTATATTTTATTTGCATATTCACAAGCTTTTTTCTGTTCTTTTAAAAAAATTATTAAAAATTTAATTAATTTTAATAATTTAATCAATGTAGTTCCGACCACTAGAACAATTGATGGGTGTATTTCCAGCTGCTAGCAGTAAACATGTTCCACCTCCATGGGAAAAATTAATGAAAGACCCCGTACGTTTTACAATTTAATTTTTCTTAATTTAATATTTAATAATATTGCAACATAAACTATTAATAATTATTAATTAATTATTTTCAGAAATCAACAATTATTGACTTTTATCCAATAGATTTTAAAATTGATCTGAATGGAAAAAAGTTTGCATGGCAAGGAGTAGCTCTTCTTCCTTTTGTTGAAGAGGAAAGACTTTTTAAAGCACTACAACCATATTATAGTTTATTATCAGAAGCAGAAAGTAATAAATTATTTTTCGTTTTTACTAATTAGATTTATAAATATATAATTTTATAAATATATTATTATAGAGAAACGAAATATAAAAGGTGATGAAGACTTTATATTGGACCAGATAATTCAGGATACAATTTTCTTAAAGGCTTGTATCAAAATAAAATTGGTAATAATACTGAAGTTGAACTTTGTATAGATGGTATGCGTGGTGCTGTTTTATTATCCGAAGATTGTGTTTCTGAAGGTGCTACACTTACTTCACCTATAAAAACAATACCTGTTAGAAATAATAAAGTTATCTGGTACATATATTCTTATTTTTATATTAACGAAATTTACTTAATCCCTAAACATTAATTCTAGCTAATCAATCTAAAATTTGATAAATTTTTATATTCTAAATAATTAACTTGAATAATTTTATTAATTTTTTATATTTTTAAATTATTTTTACTTTGATTTTTACTTTTGTAATAATAAATTATTATTAGATATTAAAATTACAAATTTAATACTAATAATTATTATATTGTGTTTTTAGCGTAAAATTTAGAGATCCTAAATTTGGAACTGATTATACGTTTCCTGCTAAACGATTAAAAGGAGCTGAAGAACCTCCTCGAGTTTTGAAACCACAAGATTTCGATCAAATAAATTCTGGAAACAATCAATGGAGACCCCAAATTGGTTTATTTACTTGTGATAAAATAGCCTTAATAGACGCTCCAGGTCATCGAATGTTAGCGTATGTTATTAGTTTCAATTCAGTTAAATAAAAGAATAGCTTTAGTTATAAGATCAAAATGAAATATTTCATAATTATTAAAATTTAAATCTTAGAATTACTCATAGATTAAGGCTACTGATGTTTAAAATAACTACAACTTAACAATATGTGTTTAACTAAATATAAAATACAATTAATAATATATAATGCAAAATTAAATATTATTATTATAATTATTAAATCAAAAGATAAATTCACTATATTTTAAAATTAATAAAAATTTTGCCATATAAGGCATTTTAGAATAAAGTTTATACGTTAAATTTTAATTTCTTAATTTCATAATGTAAGTCATTAAATTTAAAAAATTAAAATGTAATATTTGTATTCTTTAATACTATTTGTCTTAAGAACTTAATAAATTCTCTATAGATTTAACTAGATATTTTAAAAATTCCTGTTAGTTTCCATATGAGTAAAACTATCATATATTGCAAATATTTGATTTTAACCATTTTTGAACAATTATTATTACAGACACCATATTAGCAATCCAAATACTAGACAGCCGAATATTTATAGTCATGTACCACCACCACTGTTACAACACTCTTCTCGTGGTATGGATTCTTATGATTTTAAATTTATTTAAAATTTTTTTAAACTATTATCAACTAGAAATTTTAAAGTAACAACATGTATTATTTAACAGGTCATCAAGGTAAATATTCAACAGATCATCCAAAAGATTTGAGAAATCATTCTACCTATCATTCAAATCAATGTCAAGCTAGTCCTTATGTATCGCCTGGGCCATGGGTAAGTGGTTATACATCCAATAATTATCCGATGAATCAAACGTCTCATCAATCTTACCACCGAGGCCATTCATCACAACAATCGCAGCAGCGTATAATGCGTCCACATCAAAATCAATCTAATATGTCATCTAGAAATTTAAATCGAGTGAGTAATACTTAAAATTGCTTCTAATTATTTATATTTACACACAGGCTTTCCGTTGTATTATTATAGTAATAATTAATCAATTATGCGTAATTTCTTTAATATTAATATAATTTTTTTTATTATAAATCAAAACTTTTGAACTATGGTTATGTATTCTTAAAACTTTAAACAATAATATTTTGTTAATAAAATTAAAAACAGATACTTACTTTGAATATTATTTTTAAATTTCAGTTGCAACAAAATTACGGCTACAATAGACGTCAAAGTGGTAACAATTGGTGGAATCAATAATTCATGATTTTTCATGCAGGTATCTAACGAGCATACATACGCCCTCACGTGTCTGTGCGTATATTATTCATACAAGAATAGTATATAAATTTATAGATTATAAATATCATAAATAAATAAAATTTAATTTAATTTAATTTATCAAGTGTTATTACGGTATACACCAAAAATGAGAAAAATCTCACTCTAGTTGTAGCACAATTAATTAACTACGATTTTATTGTAATTATGACTTGCACATTGAAAAATTATTTTTTTATATTTGATTATATTTTCTGAATTGATTCAGTCTTCATATTATAAAATTGATGCCCTTACTAAAATATTGTAATAGTTATAGCAGCTATACTAAATAAGTATAAAATTAACTATATAAATGATAAAATTGAATTAGAAAATGTTACGATAGTTCGTATATATAATTTTAGATATCTATAGGAAAATTATGGAATATCTTGAAGAAATAAGTATGTAACTTCAAATCCATTTTGGATTAAAAATCAAATTAATTTTATATAACAATTATGAAATAATAATTACATCTTTACAAAAAGTATGCAATACTTTTTTTTTTAATTTCTGAATTACGTTACATAAAAATTTTATTCATTTATATTGATTTTTTAATATGAAGGCAATGCATATTTTATACATTAATGATTTTTAATTTGTTAATTGACTGAACTTCATCTATTTAGTGAAATATTATTAACCTGTAATAAACTGTTGCTAGAAAAAGTATTTGTAAAATAATCAATGTTGCATCAACATATGTAACATTATAATATCTACAATGTAAGTTTATAACTGAAAAAGAAAAGAAAATAATATTGCATTTAAAATAATTATATAAATATAAATTTTTCTAAAGTAACATAAAATTCAGTCCGTTTTTATTTAATGTTTTTTGTTATTTACGTTTTTATTTTACCAAAATTCTACTGTAAATTTTTAATTATTATTATATTATTTAATTTTGTCATTATTATTGAATTTTCAATCCAATTATTTCTTAAAAAAATTATTTTTAAAAATTATTAAAAATATTTTTTTATAAAAATTAAATAGAAAATTTATATCCTATCTTTATAGTATTTACATTATTTATATATTACTCAAGTTTAAATTTGGCAATTACCTACATAAAAAAGCGTGGATGAAAATTCTTCTAAATAATTATGAATCATATTAAATAGGAACCTAGTTATCTTTCATGATTTCTTAGCTTGAGTAAAAACAATGTTGTCTCATGCGCCTAAATATATTTATTTTCTACTATATATAATATTAATAACTTCATGCTTCACACTTCAACTATTTGTATTGCTTATTTAATTATATAAGGAAACAAATCTCGGTTTGTGTGGCAGTTTTGATAAAATGAATTTTAAATTTACTGTTTGTTGCATTTAAAAAAATGCTTCTAAATATAAATGTGTATTTTATTGCCAATTTATTATATTGATACTTATAAAAAAAATAATAAAAAAATGTATTGTATTAATTAATTTTTCATTTTCTTAATAATTGCAAGAATATGATTATCCATACATTATACTATACATTACATATATTATAATTAAAATTTTTTTGAAAGATAAATATATTTTAATCATATAAAAATTATTACGAATAAAAAAATTTACCTTTTGTAATAAAATATTTAGTATAAATGAAAATCAATAAAATTTATAATTATTATTGTTTCATTATTTATAAAAGCTATTGCGATTTGTCGTATACATAATATTTTAAGCAGAGGCTTTGTATACCATAGACATAAAAGAAACTATTCATCGATTGTTATAATATCACTGTTATAAAAAATATCAAAATGTATCATTAATAAACATGATTAAAATAGTCGATTAAAAATTATTCATACAATGTTTGAAAAAAATAACTAAAAATACACGATTTGTTTGTAAAGTTGAAATAATTTTTATAAATGAACAAAGAAAAAATTTAAATACTTGTTATATATATTCTATATATATATATATAATATATTAAGAAATTAATTTATAATAAAAATTTTACGTATTCAAATGAGTACAGTATTAATGATTATTTTATATTAAAGAATAGTGGTCCATATAAGTACAAAGATAAATTTTTTGTTTGCATAATTATTTGTACATAATATTATATAAAAAAATGTTTATTATATCAAATAAATAGTTAAATACAAGCAATTTTTTAAATAACAAATTTTTATTCTAAAAATAATCTAAAATCTTAAAGTAATATATGGTTGGAGTATATCATTTTATAATTTGAAAGTAATAAATAATTATTTTTGGGTACTTAATTCAATATTCTTAAACTTGAAAATTAAATTAAATGTAGTTATTTATTATAAATTTTTTTGATATTTAAAGTATTGCAATCGGTTTAATTTAAAAAATATAATTAATTTATTTTTTTTTAAATACAATACCGAAAATATATATTTCAACATTTCTGAATAAAATGGAGCCTTAAATTTCTAATAATTTTCTAATAAATAATAAAGTCACGACTAAAATTAATTTAGATATATATATATATATATAGTTTTTAAGTAAATAATAATTGACATTCGAACATTTTTTACAAATATATCGAATATTCGAAGATTCGTTCTTCATTTTTGAAAAATAAAAGAATTTATACAATACTACAAACCAACGACAGAATAAACACCCATAGTACACGTCACTTTTTGACATTTTTATTGATGCATGTTAGAAAAGTCATATTCAATGAATCTCATGACTAATACTGTGGGATTTGTAAAAATGAAAACAGATATGCAGAAGGGTGTTGAGAGAGAAAGAGAGAGAGAGAGAGAGAACGAGAGCGAAAGCAAGTCAGAGAAAGGGGGCAATGATAATCAAAGATATAAGGCTAGAAAAAGTGAATTTCAAATGAAAATGCACATACACGTTATTGTGGACAAATAGCCGCTTTTTCAGACTATATTTTAGGATGTTGAGATTACCTATGAATATTTTTCGAATTTAAGTCTACAAATTACATAGAATTAGAAAAAAGATAATTTAATTTAAATTGTTAATATAGAGATAGACAAATATTTAAACATTCCATATATTTTGCAATAAAATTAAATAATAAAGGTTATTTTTTCCTATTTATTTTCTTAGTAAATAATTACTTGTTTTCCAGCACGCGTAGTTCAAACATTTACATCGTATTTCATATAAAATTTTATTCTTATAACAAAGAAAATAAATAGTTTAGAATTAAACTCAATTACTCATAAACATGTCTTATTTTATAAATTTTTATCGATAATATTTTTTAAATAAGACAATAAAAATCCTTAAATAACTAAAATAAAAGATTTTACTTAGTTTTTTACTTAGACGATTTTTTAATAAAGTAATTATATTTAATAAAAACTTATAAACAATAGATGTTGTTCATATGATGAACTATGTACAATTTTTTTTTATAAATAATAAACTTGCTTATTTAAATCTGTATTAAATCTTTTCATTAATTGATTATTTACCCTTACATTAAAATGGGTAAAGATTATTGTTTGTGATGTTACATAGTTCGAGTGTTATTGCTGTACAAGTGATTATTCAAATAAAAGTCAAACACAAATATAAATTTATTTCCATATATAAAAGAGGTATAGATTTAAGATTATAATAACTTTCGATATAATTATAATTTATTTATTTGTATAAAGAATTTTTTAATAAAATACTTTATGTTTTTAATTGATGATAATCATTATTATTCTATAATTAAAAAAAAAACGGGATGATTGGGTGTAAAAAAATCAAAATTAATGTAGAAGGGAAAAAGTGAAGCAACTAAAAAGGGTTCTTAAGCACGAAATCTGAATTACTGATACGTGACCTCTTCTATACGCGCGAACATTCGGTATACTCTGGCCACTTTATCTTTAGACTGATTTATCATTTTGTCGTTGCTGAAAGTTTTTTTTATAAAGGATGCCTTTATATCTGTTTATTTATATTTAAATTATTCTTTTTAATCAAGTATTAATTTTTCATTTAAAATTATGCTTTAAAACATACAGGTAATAATGTTAATTATTTTCATTAACTTATTAATATTAATATACAATTAATAACTTATAACTTCATAACTTTAAATTTAAAAATTTATCTTTAATTTACTATATATATTACAAATTTTTACTTTTAATGAACTACTACTACATATATCATATAATTTTTATATAAAATATATAATTATATTTATAAATTATTTTGAATTTATTTTCACGTTGAAGATTTTTTTTTTAATTATATACATGTTGAATATGAATATTAATATATTAATAACATCGAATAAAAAAATTTAATTAATTAATTATTTTTTCATCGTTTACGTAACATTTTGTTAAAATATCAATGTTGGTAAGATATATTAATTATTTGAAAAAGTATTTGATAATTCATTACCAAAAATTGATGTCATTAATCTAGTAAAGAAATATATTGATTCAATACTTTTACAAATATAATTATCTGTGTATGTATATATATGTTAAATAAATATTTAAAAATTTTAAGATTATTTTGTAAAAAAAGAGAATAATCCCAGAATTGAAAGTATGCTTTTAAAAAATGATATAAATGTGATAAGGGAAGTTTGATTCATATTTGAAAAGTCATAACGTATAACAGGAAGTTCAAGAACATCGTTCTCTATCTATTTAGATTAGCTACGTGAGTAGTTTGTCACGTAGAGCGTGACTTCAATCATTTTGTTGGTTAGCACGTTGTCGAGCAAGTGACGATTCTACAAACGTGAAACTAGTACTGTCATACATTGATTTTGCCCAATTATAAAACATAACCAGTACATTCCATAATTATCCAATTAGCGGATATTCCTTCCCTATATTCTGTTTTCATCTCTTTGATTCGAATTCCCTTATTTTTCCATTGTTCATTAGTTGATTTTTGATTACTTTTCTGCTATCGTTTTATATAGTATTTTTTGAGAAATGGTAGTTGTAATATCAATAATTAAAACAAGATTATATATCTGTTAGCTTCTATCACTTTCGATCATTATGTCTTAATTACATCAATAAGTTTTATATGTATTTAACTTTATTAGAACTATATTTTTATTTGTAAATTAATTAACATTATGATAAATTTTATAAAGAAATTGTTAAATAATAACAGAAAATAAATATAAAATAAAATTATGTTAATAAGTTATTGATAAATCCATTAGCTATTATTATTTTGGTAATCATACAACATAATAAAAACTTTAATTATTTTCTATTTGCTTCAATTTTAATAATGATATAATCGTCTATATAAAGTTTCGGTTCTCAAATTAAATATATTTTAAAATTTTTTCATTATGATTATTGCAAAAAATTTTGTATTGTATATTTAATTATAATTTAATTTGTTTTGTTATATTTTCTAAAAAATATTTATATTTATAATAATAACAAATTTGATACCATTAGTAATGTATGTGCTTTAGAAATCCTTACTTTTAAATTCAAATATATAAATGTTTTCTACTTAAATTTTAAACTGTAAATTATTATATTAAATTATTGTTATGTATATTTAATATATAATTTTTATTTATATTAATATAATTAAGTAAAGTATATTTATAATAACATGTTATTCGATAAAATAAGATAAATTAAACTATTATTAACAAAATTTAATAACTGTAATTTAAAAACTGAATTTTATAATAAATATTTTATTTAATCTGTTTAATTTTGAATTTAATATTTACTTTATTTCAATTTTCTATATATTAAATATTAAAAAAATTAACAGAATTCTTCTGAATTTTATATTTATTTGAAGTGAAATAAGCAATATATGACAATGAAAGAATTCAATCATTAAATTTATTTTCTGATTAATTCATTCAAATGAATTTTTAATTCCACTCATAAGAAACTATTAAACTTATAATTTATATTATCATTATAATATTATATTATCTTATTTTTTATTTATTCCGAACAAATTTATTCAGTTATAGTTTTTTAGTTATTCAAAAGGTTATAAAATATTTGTAAAAAAATTTTTTTTAATTTTAATTGTTAAAAATTACTTTAATTATTAGTTAAAAATTTTTTCTGAAAAAATGATTAGTAATTAAAATAAATAAATAAATAAATAAAGAAATAAAAATATAAATTATTATAATTTAATGTAGTATCTTGTATTGACGCCCGGTTCTCAAAAATTAAAATTTATTTTCAGAGTAGGATAAATTATATGTAGAATAATAGTAACGATTTATTAGTACATAATAAATAAAATAAAAAATGACAATAATATAAAAAATAGCTATAAGTTATAAATAAATATAATCAATAAAATAAGTAAAGTAAAAATAACGAAACCAGTCTTATTGTCTTTTAATTTAATTAAAAGACTATAAATTTAAAAACAAAAGTCCTAAAAAGTTCTAAGCTTATATATAAAATTATATTTTCTTCTTCTTTCCCCTTTTCTCAAAACTTCATAATTTCATTTTTCTGATTTCAGTTTTAGGTCTTTTGGTTTTGAAGATTATTAGATCTTTTAATTCCACTTCACTTTTTTCTAGTATTACAATAGAGTACTTATTTGCGTTTGTAAGTGATTTAATCCTTTATTTCCTATTTCTATCCTCTATCCTTCTAGATTTCGTTAACTCTTCATATATGTCTACCATTACAATATTAAAAAGCGTAGGATTCATTGAAAATTCTTGTCTTACTTTGTTCTTGTTTTTTAATTCAGCGAGGTGCAATCAAGCAAAAAATTTTTTATTCCTCATTTTTTTATGTGCTTCCAAATTTTCCATCAATTCATTTGATAGAATGCTCCTTTCATAACCGCGGAGCAAATAAATATTTGAGCTTTTCTGTTTTTAGTTGTTCATTTATTGATGTTATCACTACGTAGATAGCATGTAATGTATCTTTTTTCTTATAATTCTAAATTGAATCTAGTCATACTTTTTGTTGCCTACAATTTATTTTTCTATTCGATTTTTTATAATTTCAGTATAAATTTTATAAGTTGTGTTCAAAAGTATCATTCCTCTGTACTTTTTCGTATTTTTTCCCCTTTTAAATCATATCTATTGTTTTGATCATTCCTTTCATCGCTGATTTCTGCGTATTTCGACCTCTTCCTTAGTTTCATTTTACTTCCTATCATCTTCTGTGTCTTTTGATTTTTCCCTATATATCCCGTTAAAGTATTTTCTCAATTTTTCTATTCCAATCATCCTGTTTATCATTTTCTGTTCTTCTTTTCCTTAATTATCAGCTTTTAAAAAGCTTTTTCAGATCTTTATTTCACAGCGTCTTCAATTTCTCTATGGTTTTCTTTTTTTTCTCTTTATAATTTTTCTGTATTTTTTCGCTTTTATGTATCTTCCTCTTTTTTCTTCTATTCTCACACTTTTATAATTTTCTTTGTAGTTTTATTTATGATCTCTTTCCTACCTTCCCAATATTTTTGGCTCCACCACTCCTCGCTTTTTCTAATTTTTTCCGAGTTACTGTTTTCTATTATGACCTTATAACTAGATTCTCTGTTTTAGTTCTGCCTAGTTTACTGCTTTTCTTATTTTTTTGTTGTTGCTTATAACCATATCATCACCTTTTTTATATCTTTCTAAATCTCATCATTAATTATCACATAATTTTATTACTTAGTAGTTTTTATTACTTTACGTGTATGAATCTGCGCGTGTTTTATATTATGACTAACTTACATTTGTTGTGTCTTCTATCTAGTACACATCAATTATTTATTTTTGTTGTGGTACACACATTATCACCACAATTCATCTCACTTTATCATTTTAATTTACATACACTATTCATTCTCTAGTTTTAAAATTTTTTTTTAATTTTACCTTATATTCTACTTTATTCCTTTCAATTTATTTTTTCTAATCTTTATATAATGTTTTATTATTTTTAATTCATTATCCTGTTTGAGCCGTGAGACGCCTCTTACTCAAGTTCTCAAGACTGACTTGTGTGAGAATCTTCTAGAGACATCCAATATTCACAACACATTTTTATAGACATTATTCATAAAATATTCTTAACGCAACCTCTCCAGGAAAAAATTAAGAAGAACTGTAAATACTGACTTAATAAAGAAGAGAATATAATAAATAAAGAGAGTAATCAGTTAAGGATGCTGCCAAAGCATTTTCTCATATCGTGCCTGATTATGCGAAGATAGAAATTAAATCAATTTATGTAAAGGTTTAAGAACAATTTTCTGGCGATAATTTTAACGACGGAGAGTGAAAAGAAAAAATAATGTAATAATAATAGCGGGTCTGAAAAAAGGAATCATTTATAAAAAAGAGGGGATTAATGAGTGGTTTTATAAAAATCTAGAAATTAGTATAAAAATTAAAAAAGTGAAGCAAATAGCTAAAGAAAGTAGATGATGGTGAGGGTTAGCATTACTTGGAGAGGAAGACAAAAAATAATAATGAGATAAAAATCAATACTAAACGGATCGACGAATCATTTGTAAAAAGAGAAAGAAGAAGGAAAGTAAAAAAGAAATGTAGAGAGCTAAGGGAAGGGGGTAAAAAGTTTTATTATAATCAAAGAAAGAGAGATGAATGAAGTATATGGAGATAAATCGGGTAAATCTTTCTGGAAATTAATAAATAGAGGAAGGAAGAAAAAAAAGAAAATAGATGAAAAAATAAAAAACGCAGATTGGATAAATTATTTTAGTAAAATCTTTACAGAAGAATGAAAGAAAGAGAACAGATTAGGCGTTGAGAGATCGGATAGAGAGATAAATAACTGGGAGTCATCTTTTAAATATTTTCCTTCATTGTACTTGGCTTCTGCATTCTTTTCATTATATACTTTTTTAAACGTGTCTAACATTCTTTTTTTGTAATATTTATATCTAGTCTTTCTCTTGCAGTTCTTCCTCTATTACTATTATCCAAATTGTTTTTCCTGTGTCATCTTTTCTCGATTTCTCTATTTATTTTTATCTTTCCTATGTATTTTTTATTTTCATTAAGTTCCTGCAGTTTTTCTTTCTATTGTGTATGTTTTCCTGACCTCCCCTTTAGCTCCATCTTTTATATACTTCTATCACTGATTTACTATACTCGCGTCTCTTTTCTATTACATTTTCTATCTTTTCCATAACTTTTATTCTTTCTACTTTTTATCTACCCTCCTCGTTGACAATTAAGTAGTCTATCATCGATGCATCCGACTTACAATTGAACGTAAACTCATTGCCTTATATTCTGCATTTCTTATTTAAAATATAGAGATTTTTTCCTCAATCCATTCTAATAATTTCCTCCTCTCTTTATTGATAACATTATCTGTGAATATTCTTTCTTCTTTTGCTATATATCTACCCATTTTTCCCTTGTCTTTCTATTCAAGTATCCACCTATTAAAATTTCATATACCTCATTCTCTGTCTACATTATATCTAACTACTCCAAATTGTGCTTATCTTCCTCCTCGTATATACAGCAGCTAAATTAAAAATTGTATCTTGTATCTTAATGTTTGTCGTTAACTTGCTTTTTCTTTTTTTATTTTCTTTTGTATTAGCCCTTTCTTTTTGAAACCCTGTTTCTTATCCCGTTTTGCATTCTTCTTTGCTAAATCACTCCCTTTTCTCTTTAATAAAAACCCATTTAATCGGTTCTTCTACTATTTCGTTTTTTTATAGAACTATTTTTCGTCCTTTTCACTTTACTCCTTATATTTATATGCTACTTTCCTTCTATTTTCTTTTTCTAAAAATGTTAAGCTTTTTTTATATTTATTTTTATACCTTTTTTCTCTGATCATAATTGTTTTTAGTTTACCCTCGTCTTCTAATAATAATAATTAGTAATAATTCAGTATATTATAAGTAAAAATTCTAGTAATAATCTGTACCAACATTGCTACCTTCATTACTTTTTTAATCCACTTCTTTATTTCTTCTATATTGTTCAAATTTTTCTTCTCTAGAACTGTTATAATTTTGTTTTTCATAACTAATAATTAAGTTCTTCATTTTTTTCTCTTTCATTCTCTTCTGTTATTTAATAAGTATGTTTACACTTCGATTTTTCATTATTTTTTCCTCTCTATCTCTGCACCAACTCCTTCTTTTTTCAAATTCAATTATAATATTATATTATTATATAATTTTGTTTAAATATAATAATTATATGAAATTTTAGTTTGAGAAAATAGGCATACTAACAGACAACCACAGACTTGCTGTATCGAGTTACAATACTGTACAATACTATAATTATAAATAAAGCGATTGGAGTTAATCAAGAAATAATAATCAGGGTAGTAATGACGCACTGAATAAGAACTACAAGGAAGATGTATTAAACAGAAAATAATAAAAAGTATAGGGTACCTAATAGTAGCCAGAGAAGAGGAGCATACCGATAAAATATAAAGGACACTATACAGTACTAATTGGTTGTTAAAAGAAAACTAGTGGTAATAAAGCGCAAACAATGAGATCTTATCATTAAAGAGGTTAAGAAGCAGGTAAAGGCAATATTTTTTGAGCCCTTTCTTGTAACGATCACCTTTGAATACCTTCTTTCAGTGCTTTGTATAAGTCTTGTAGCCACATGATATAATAGATCCAAAGGTCATAGTATGCGAATCATTTAGATAAATATTAGTACTGATAGTCACGGATTCGCGGCGAGATGGAAGGGGTACGAAAAAACGTTGAAATGCGGGTAGATGTAGATTTCTAATAAAATGAAGACTTTATTCATCAGCGCACGCGCTTACAGACTATTGCGGGTTTGCACGGGTGGACTGAACTGAACGTCGTCAGTATCAGATCAGAACAGAAGACTTTGATTCATCGTCGGTATTTATATTTTCCGGGTTAACGTTACATTAGATTTTTCGCTATACCCAGCCACGTAAAGCCCTTATATTTAGGTAATGGAACTGATTGCATGCAAACGATCTACCGGCGCCCCGCCTGGTGTCCTAATTTCCCGGGGAAAACCCTCGGAAAATTTTATTCCTAGGGAATTTCATCGGCAACAAGCAAGTTTGTTTAGTTTTACATTGAAAGTTCAGCTCGGCTATTCAGTGTTGTAAGTCTGTTACACACATACTTTTTAGAGACTCAGAGCAGAGGTAACTGGAACTATAGTGATTTTCAACTATTTTGATATATCTGGGTTTTACGCTCAGAAATAGTGCTAATATATCTATGGAGATGGATGGGGATTTATAAAAGAGGAAAAGAATCTTAAATAAATTGAACTGTATAAAATCAATTTTTATAAATAAATTATTTATTTTCAATTACTTATCAAATTGTTATACTTTTTATTCAGGTGTCTATGCACATAGAATTTGAAGATATCTAGTCAAAATAAATAATGTGATACGGACATGTTGACTTTTATTATTATTAGGTTATCCTAATTAGTTTATCCTAAGCTATAAGCTAATACCAATGAGTAACATAGAAAATAATTTGAGCAATATGATACGTGCGTTTCTAAAATATTGATTTTCTTTACAATAAAGAAATTATCATTTTTTAATTACAATCATATCCTAAATCACAATTATCTAATATAATAATCGGACATCTAATAAATAAGTGTTTATATATTATATATTTGAAAAATTTTTTAAATAATAGTTTTAAATTATTAGAAATACATTAGAAATAAATAATACGTTAAACTTTCAACTTTTTTTTTTATTTTATTCATTTTATTATTTTTTTTTATTGAACTATTCATTAATTTTGAGAAACATAAAATTTTAGTATTATTTAAATATTTTTATCTTTGTCCATAATTAAAATAATCACAAAGTTTTGCAAAATTACTATTTGTATAAAAAGTATTTAACTTTCTATAAAGAAATATTGACGTACACTAGGAAAATTTCCCGTAGCATTAATTTTAAAAGTTTATCAAGTATCTGCCAACAGCGTAGGTTGATTCCAATCCTAAGAAAAATTTACTCCTGAAAGGCAATAGCATAAAACTAAGCAAATTCAAACTTTATAGCACTGAATTTTGTTCAGATGATAATAAAAGGTTAGTGATAGTATTAATTCAATGGTGTATTTTTCATAGCCATATAAAAAATGATATCTTTAATACGAAAAAATAGTTTAAATCTAGTATCATTTTGGACAACAGACCTCTGTAATGTATTTCTCTAAGACAACTAACGTCAAGATACTAAAATCAATAATCTGTTTTTCAGTTCAATAATTAAGTTTTCAATTTGATAAAGTTATACCTTTAGATCATCAGTAAAATAATATACTATTTTGAGAAAAACAATTCAATTAAACTTGTCTTAATAATTTGAAGTAATGGAAGCTCAATATCAAGATAATATTAAACAAAGAAATTGATTTTATCGTTTCTTTTCCTTTCTATCTTATAGCGTACAAGAACGTTTAACAAGGACTTCTCAAACGTTGAAATAACAGAATCAGAAAATACAATGTATTTATGATCCCAGATTATTAGATATTCGTTAAAATATTTTATATAATAAGTAGTTATTACTGAATAATAAATTAAATTGAGCTTCGTTTATGGTTGTTTTACTCCAAAAGGAATGATTTCGATTTAACCGTGTCAATGATTCATAATTAAATGTGAAAATTTTTAATTTAGTAATATATTATAATTGTGAAACGTCACATTATACAAAAAAAAATCACCATCATTATGGTATATAATATATAATTACTTAAGTATGAGTACTTAAACCAAGCATTTGATACTTTTAATCAGTCAAACAACTTAAAAAAATGGTTAGTAAACATATAATATGAGTCAAAGAGCATGAGATGAAGTGGAAGAAATTGTCTTCAACAAAGCTGATTCGATTAAAAATTACTTTAAAAAATAATAGTCAAATAACAATATTTGCATTCTGTAAAAATGTTATTATCAATAAATACATTGCAAATTATTTTTTAATTACATTGTACTGAATGTAATTTTCAATTATATTGAAAAATAAGTTTAATATAAAATTTATTTCAATTATTTAAAAATATTAAAAACGTTAAATATTTAGAATATCTTGTAAAATAATTATATTTATAGACTAAATAATCAACATTTATAAAAAATTCATAATTTATTAATTTTAAATATTTTATAATATATTAGAAATTTACTGATAATAGAAATTATATTTTAATTTATTTGTCTTAAAAATGTAAATACTCTCGAATAATATATAAGTTGCAATATAATTTTTTAAATTTTAGATAAAGCTTTTTACGGTGATACTCATACGTATTAGAGTATGAAATTGTAATAAAAATATAAAATGTAGACCTTACAATACTTAAATATTAAGTAATATTATCTATCTCACATAATTTATATATTTTTTTAAATAATATCTTTTTTAATAACAAGTAAAATTTACTGTTGGTAGAAATAGATACGCATATAATTAAATCTCATATAAAAATTATGTAGTACGAAGATGCGAATATAATGCTAAACAAAATAAAAAAGTTTACACTATGTTAACTATAATATAAAAAAAGAATAAAATTATACCGGATTGATATATTCTTACATATGGACTATTTACTGTGGCCAAAAGATGTATGTGCATAATAATGAAATTACATTTGAAAGTTTTTTTAGTAAAACAAAAAAAGTATAAGACAAGTTTAAGAAAAAACAAAACTTCGATAAAAATGACATTGACAACAAGAAACAAGGCAAAGCGAGTAAAGTTTTCATAGAAAATCTAATAAGTTATTAATATATATATATATATATATATATATATTCATCGATTAGCATTTGCAAAATCATTTAAAAATAGGACAAAGAGCATGAGACGAAGTGGAAGAATTTGTCTTAAAAAAGCTGATACGATTCAAAATTAATGATTAAAACTTTTATATTATTAGTAAAATTAATGATGATTTAAATTTGTAATCATATAATTTAAATTGTAAGTTTTGAAAAGTAATTCTATACAAGAGATATATAAAAGTAAATTATATTACTTTCAGTAATTTAAAGATAAAAAATAAATTAACTATAAATAATTTTATACTCACCTTCATCTATCTCTGATAAATCAAGTAATTATAACTGTTATACTGAATAAACTAAAGAAATGCAATCTATGGTTATTATAAATTAAAATATATATATTATATAAGAATATATGAGCACGGCCGGCGAAACTAATACGTATGTATTTTATAAACTACCGCATAAGTGGGCGTAAAAACTAGTTAGAGTGAGGGTTAAAAACTAGGGACAAAAGTAGATGGTCAATACCGACACAGCACGTTTAATGATTTACTTTGTGGGACGTAAACGCCATGCACATGTACCTAACGTTTATACCCAACGTATTTTTCTGCGGTCTCTTTCTTCTGTTTGAGAAAGTGGGGTAGAATTTTTTTATGCTACTTGAATTATTGATACAAGAACAAGCTGACGATTTGTCTTTTATCATTTTTATTAATTTTTATGTTTTTTTAATTTACAAAGAAAATTCATTTTCCTAAATAGAAATTTATTTTCAAATAAAAGTTTGATGTTTGCTAATAATATATTCTTTATTCAGAATAACTAATTTTGTGAAAACATGAATAAATTCTGTTTTAATGTTTAAAATTATAACAATTGATTAAACAGATTTTTTATTAATATTTTAATTATTTTATCTGAATAAATTACATGTATAAATTTATATTTGTTCATTTATATTAAATTATTATTTACTAAATTATAAGTAATTATAAGTATATTATATAAGTGTAATAAATTATAAGTATACTTATATATATTGAATCATTCAACGAGAGAAAACTTTTTGTAATGATCATTCAATAATTTCTAATTGTCTCTTATTTTTATTAAATTTTTATTTCCTATTTGTATTTTCAGAGGACTTTAATGAACTAATAATCCATTTTTAAATATACGTTTTCAGACTTTAGCCATTAAATAAAAGTACAAAGAAGTTTTTTAGAAATATTTTTTTAAATCATACTTCGTTATAAAATTACAATAATCCCAGTAATTAGTGTTAATTAATAAGTATCAAGTAATAAGAATTAAATTTTTAATATTATTTTAAACAATTAAACTTTTTTGTCTCAATACTTAAATATTTAAATGTGGTTAAATATATTGTTTGTATACGAAAAATATTCTTTCATAAATCAAAATAACAAGGTATAACGAACCTTCAAAAACCTTATTATGAAAACTTTAGTGGTAAACAGAAAATGGAAAATTGCATATAGAGAAAATAATAAATCTATCATACAGCTGTTGGTAGCAAACCTAGGGTGAGATAATAAATACAAACAATGGAAAAACATTAAAATCAATAATTTGTCGATATATTTAAATTTATATCGTATAAAATGTTTTATTTTAGATTAAATAATTTTATATTACTCTGAACTAATACTGTGGAATAAATTGTATATTATTGTTGATGTATATATATATATATATATACATAATAGATTGATATTATTGTGCATCGACTCATTCTTTAAATTTAGTGATTTAGAATACAGTTATTATTATGTATTAAGTTCAATGCAAATTGAATACAATTGGTTAATTTACAAATTTTGAAATTGAGCCATCCATATTATTATGATAGCAAGTGAATTTTATGTATATTAAAACGTGTGAAGATTATGATTAAACATAAATTGACTTATCTACACTATGATTTATCTTCATGTATTATTGTGATTAATATATGTAATAATGCATCTCATTAAAAGTTATTTATTTTATAGAGTAATGTTTACAAATAGAATATATAGAAATTTTTAAATAAATTAATTACTTATAATTAAAGTCAAAATATCAAGTATTAATATCTACGAAGTTAAATATTTTTTATATAATATTAGAATTTTTATTTAGAAATGAATATTTTAAGTTTTTACAATACAATAAAAATGTAAAAACAAATGAAGAAAACACTAATTTAAAATTTTAATCATTATATACCATGTATATAAAAAAATATACTATATAGTTCTTTCTTTATACAATATCGCTTGAATTTTTAGAATAATGATTAAATTCTACTAACTAAAGAAATATATTAAATTTTATATAAGTTGAGATAGCAAAAAATGATAGAATAAAAAATGATTGATATATGTCTAAATGTAATAATTAATTGACTTTAGAGAAGTATTTAGCGAAGACAGCCTAAAAATCAGAATGTAAAAAGAGTATGAAAATGAAAGAAAAGAAAAAATAAAAGAAATAGAGATTATAAAATTAAGAAGAATTAAAAATATAATATACTTGAAGAAAATAAAAAAGTACAGAAGATGGGATTTTTAATGAAATGAGAAAGCACAACAGAAAAATATCAATAATAATGAAAAGTACAGTTAATATTTTAAAAGGTAGAATCATACCCAAAGATTATAAAGGGGAATAGTTATACTAAGGTACAACAAAGAAAAAATTTTTAATTTTAGCAAGATTTAGAATGGACAATGAAACAAAAATAAATAAATACTTTAGCAGACACTGATAAAGAAAAAAAATTCAGACTGCAATAATAAAATTATTATAAAATATAAAATAAGAAGAAATTTTAAAAGAAGAAAAAATCAGTATTAATAAATTATATAGGGTATATTTGACTAACGAAAAAAATTGAAGAGAAAAAATACTCGTTAAAAAAGAACTATAATAATTTATACAAAAGAGAGGAAAAAGAATTGTATACGTTATACTATACAAACATATTGTACATATCTATATTTATATTATTATTTTATTATTTATATTACATTATTCATGATACATTATATTATATATATATATATATATAATAAATAAATAATAAATAATAATAATAATATAATATATATATGTAATAAAAATATCTATTTTTAACTTCTATTTAAAAAATTATAACTACTTCTGGCATAGAAAAAATTTTTATTAATTTTTTAGTCTTTTTAAATACAATTAAATATGTTAATCATTATTTATTTATAGCAACGTAATACTATTCATTAGTATAATTTATATAATAGTTTTCAAGTTTTATCAGTCTTATTGCATCAATTAATATGCGTTGTTTAAAGTTGTTTCATCAAACATATTTACGATTATAAAGCAATATATTTTTATATTTATCTATGTATATATTATTTCTTTATTTATTCTTTTCTTCTTTCTTTTTCATTCTTGGCACATTCTTGCACCATTTTATGCTTCTCTTTCATTCTTCTGCTTCTGTCTCTCTTTGTTTCAATTTATCTTGTACAGTGTATGTTCATATCTTTCTTATCTCCCATTTATAATGTTTTCCTATTCGATTATTTTTAGCGCTGTGATATTGCAATCTACAAAAATGTGTTTTCTTATTTCTTTTTCTTTATTGTACATTCTTATGTAATTCTTGCGTACATACTGTTTCCTCTTCTGTAACAACTGTTTCTTGTATTTTTTTTTATTTTCCATTCTAAATTTTGCCAATAATTTCATTCCAAGCTTTTTTCTTCTTTTTTTCATAAACACAATTTTATTCTTGTATATATTTTTTTATGATCTATTTAATTTCTTCGGCATATTTTGTAGTTTATAGTTTATCAATACAAATTTTTTCGATATTTTTTTATGTTTTCAGTTTATTTATCCAAATGTACTATTATTAGTAACTTATTGGTTATCACTCTGTATGAAACCTAATTTCATTTTAATCTTCAATTTCAACCTCATTAAATTAAACTGTCAGCCTTCATGTTCATCTGCTTTCCTTTTTCTGATATCAAAATATGATTCAACGTATCTTTCTATAACTTCAATAAACATTTTCTATACTTTTTGGACTGTAAATTTTTTATTTCCTCACAGCTTTTTCATCACCGAATTTCGACTCCGTATAGCAACGCATTATCTTCATAAAACAACATCGCTACTATGCTTCCTAATGTCATATTTACTTTATTCTTTTTGCTATAAGTTTGTATATTCATCATCCACGTTATTTTCTTTAAATTTGTAACCGAGTTATATAAATTACCTAACTGTTTCTATTATATTTTTTTACGCGCAAAGTTAGTTTAGTTTTTTATCTATGTTTTTTTAACTCCATTAGTCTATATATAATTATTTATATTTATAAATACATTAATAGATAAATTATAAATATATAAATTATATAAATATGAATATGTAAAATATATAAATATAAATATAATTTTGTTATAAATAAGCTTCTACATAAGTTTATAATTATTTGAAGATATTTCTGAATGACATATATAGAAAATATTTTAATTTTGCTGTATTGCTTTTTCATATTAAAGATATCTGTAACAAACAGTTAAAGAATATTAAAGATTTTATAACATTTATTACAATTTTTTGTCTCTACTCCGTGTACTTTTTATATCCCATGTTCTCTTCCTCTTCTGACTCCTTATACGGCTTGTACTTTTTCTTTGTATTTGTTCTTACTTTTCCAGTATTCTTAATTAGACTTTCATTTTTTATACTCCTTTTTCAATCCTTTTTTTTAATTATTCGCAAGTTCCTGTCCCTCTATCTCTTTTTCCTTGTACCTATCTATTGCTTCTTCAGTATATTCTATCTACTTTTTTTTCTCTTACACTCTCGTCCTCCATTTACTTATTTTTTTTAGAACTAGTGGGTGATCGGATTCCATCCGTAATACTAATTCTATCAGTTATATTCCTCTCTCACATTCGTTAATTACTATCATATATTGAATTACCGATAATTGTGTTTTGTTGTTGTGTTGAAATCTTCTCGTCTATTTTTTCAATAAATTGACTGTTTACTGCTTTATCCTTAGACATTCTTCTTTATTCCATCGGGGTTTTAGAATTATAAGCTCTGCTCAAGAATATAATATTTTCCTTATTTCTTTCTCATACATTATTAATATACATATATATTTTTTTCGAAATTATCCGTTTTTTGTCTTCAATGCATAAACTATGCCAGTATTTTAATAAAAACTATATTGTATATTTTTTTATTTATAGCCAAAAGCAGAAAAATTGTATTAGTAAAAGTATTGAGTATTATGGAAAGATAGCTTAAAGAAGATTTCAGAATAAAAATCAAAATATTTGAAGGGTAGAAGTACAGGTACAGAAATTTAAGGATATAAATACTATGCGAGAAAATAAAAAGACACGGAAGAAATATATAAGATGAATTAAAAAACAAATACTCTGAATCACATTTTCATTTCAGAAAAAAAAGAGATAGAATAAAAATACAGGAAGAAAACAGAGCAATCGGTTTAAAAATGGTGGAGACATGAAAATCTTTAAAGAATGCTTAAAAATTAGGATAGAAAAAGGAAAATTGTATATTGAACGGTGTATACGAAAAAGAAGAAGGAGAGAAAAGAAAAAAGGACAAAATAAAAATAGAACGTAGATATTGTTAAGATTTATGTTGCAAGAATGTTAAAAAAAATGGCTGACAAATAGATCCTGTATTTTTAAACATAGTTAAACTAAGCTAAAAATTTTCATTTAATTAATTTTATAATCTCTTCACACTGAGTTGGTAACGATCAGAAATATAAAGAGATGGGTCAACTAAAAAAATTGAGAAATAGATTGTAAAAAAAATCCTATTTGTAGCGTATACATTTTGAAAAGTTAAGAGGTAGTCTGAATGCTGCAGTGAAATATGAATATATTTTACGGATACAAATATAATTTATTTCTTTCCTTTACTTTCCTTTTAATTATTTTAGAAATTTTTAATATGTAAATAAATATTATATATGTATATATGTAGATGCGCATGTTTTTAAATTGTAAAAATAATTTAAGATTAATGTGAAACAATATTTATCTAAATAATTAACAATACTTAATTTTTTAAATTATAACAATAGAATTATCTGATTATAATATTTAATTTAAAAAAAGCGTAGTAAGTAAAGCGTTAAGCTTTAAAATATTTTAAATTTATTTAAAAGTTAAATTTACATAGGATCTATTTAGAAATATAAAACACAAGTTTACATTTATCATTAAGTTATCAGAACTTTAAAGATTATTTATTATAAATATAATAAATTTAATAAAGAATTTTATTTTTAAATATTTACACAGTATGTTACTATACAGTTAAAAGATATAAATAGGAATTCTGATGCCCACCTACATATATAAATGTACACATATAACCATGTAAGCGAAAAGTATGGAAGTAAAGTACCGTTCGACGAAATGTAGGGACGGTCTGACTCCCGCTTACGCTCGTTCGGCACTGGTTTTTGAGTGTTCTGCAAACACTCCAGAATGCGCTATCGTCTTTTGGACACTCATCTTTTTCTATCTCACCTTGTTTCTTCCACAATTTGAAGAATATTCTTTGGACCGTGCTTTCGACTGCTCTTAAACCCAGATCAATTACACATCCATTATCTAGTAGTAGTCAATTTTTTTATATTATTTAAAAAAATTTTTAAATATATGGATCTACAAATTCGAGTAATCACAATCTCTGAAATAATTTACAAAAATATATTAGTAAAGATACATGATATCAATATGACCTAGGTAGTTTGAAAAAAATAATAGTCAAATAACAATATTTGCATTCTGTAAAAATGTTATTATCAATAAATACATTGCAAATTATTTTTTAATTACATTGTACTGAATGTAATTTTCAATTATATTGAAAAATAAGTTTAATATAAAATTTATTTCAATTATTTAAAAATATTAAAAACGTTAAATATTTAGAATATCTTGTAAAATAATTATATTTATAGACTAAATAATCAACATTTATAAAAAATTCATAATTTATAATTTTAAATATTTTTATAATATATTAGAAATTTACTGATAAATAGAAATTATATTTTAATTTATTTGTCTTAAAAATGTAAATACTCTCGAATAATATATAAGTTGCAATATAATTTTTTAAATTTTAGATAAAGCTTTTTACGGTGAGTACTCATACGTATTAGAGTATGAAATTGTAATAAAAATATAAATGTAGACCTTACAATACTTAAATATTAAGTAATATTATCTATCTCACATAATTATATATTTTTTAAATAATATCTTTTTTAATAACAAGTAAAATTTACTGTTGGTAGAAATAGATACGCATATAATTAAATCTCATATAAAAATTATGTAGTACGAAGATGCGAATATAATGCTAAACAAAATAAAAAAGTTTACACTATGTTAACTATAATATAAAAAAAGAATAAAATTATACCGGATTGATATATTCTTACATATGGACTATTTACTGTGGCCAAAAGATGTATGTGCATAATAATGAAATTACATTTGAAAGTTTTTTTAGTAAAACAAAAAAAGTATAAGACAAGTTTAAGAAAAAACAAAACTTCGATAAAAATGACATTGACAACAAGAAACAAGGCAAAGCGAGTAAAGTTTTCATAGAAAATCTAAGAAGTTATAAATCGTCCTTAATAAGTTTGACCAGACCATGTTATTAGCAAAAATAGAATAGTATGCGTGTACAATACAAGACTTTCATGCATGCATATTTGTAGTCAGTGCCGTTTTCCTATCTTTTTCTCTCCAATTTTTCTTTTAGTTGCAAAATTATATCAATGATGATAAAGCTTAATAATCTTTATTTTTATATACTTTAAGTTATTTTTATTTGCTTATATATATATATATATATTCATCGATTAGCATTTGCAAGATCATTTAAAAAATAGGACTATATCTATTATACACGCTTTTACTATCTATTTATTAAATCTTTACTGGCGGTTTCGAAAAGATCCTACTATACACTCTGACACAGCAGGATACTCAAGATGCTCTCTTTCTCTCTCTCTCTCTTATATGTACATATACATATTTATATCGCTTTCTATCTATGTATCCCTCTCTTTCTCTTAACCCTCTTTTTCATTCCGTCTTTCTTTCCTTTTTTCTCCTATTTTCATTTAGTTTCTCGACAACCTCCTTTTTCTATTTTTCTCGCATTACTTTGTCCTTATTCTCTTACTTTCTTTCCTTGTTCACCCATTTATATCTAATAAATCTTTTTTATATCCTTTAGTAAATTTACTGTATTTCATTGCCTAAACAAATGTATATTAAGGTATAATTTTTTTATTTTTTCTAAATTTTTTAGTAATTCGTTATCAACAACTAACTGTTATTACCAATTCTTATATCAATCGTATACCTTTTACATTACGTAAATTTAAATTACTTAATATAAATAGGTAGTGTAAATTAAATACATCGAGTGCAAAATTATTAGATGTTACTACTTAATCAAATGTTTTAATTTGATTTAAACTCTTATTAATATATATATATATATATATATATATATATATATATATTTAGCTGATGTATAAAATATAAAATTATTTTTAATAAAACATAATAAGGTTATTGTTTATTTCTGCAATAAAATAATTCGTTAATGAATTTTTACAATTTATTACACGTTACAATTATACGTTACAATTTATATCGTATACATAAATCATCAAATTTTACGTTTTTAATATACAATATTATTAAATAATCAAATTAAATTTTTTGACTAAATTTGAATTTTAGTACTTTAATATTTGTATATTTCAATTATATAATTTGAAAAAAATTTGTACACAATTTTATAGTAATTATTCTCGTTAACATATAGTAATATTTGTATAAAATGATGCTTTTAATTACGAGTATTTATAAATATACGAATTCATTAATTTTCTTAAATCAATAATAAAATATAGATTACGCTTTATTTTGAATTTTATTGAAAATATGTTTTATATTTTATTTTTTTAATTTTGCAGGTTTTTTTAGTAAACTTTGTACTTAAAATTTTTTATAAGACAGTATCGTTGATAGCTAATTAACAATAGATATAACCTATTGTTTAATCTCTTTATAAGTTTAATCCTTGAATTATCTTGGTAATAATCAAACATACTATTTATATTAATTAAAAGAGAATCACTTATTATATAGTATATATTATACAATAAATAGTTTTTATTGAAGAAGTCTCATAGCAGTAATTGTGTTAAAAATTATTTTGTTCTTCCCTTTTTCAAGTTTTTTTTTTGTTATTTACTATACTATGCTGCTTAACTCTTATAAGGATGAGCTGTCCATATACTTGTCATCACGTGTTAAGAACTGTAGATATACTTAAAGATACAAACAAAGAAATAAGCTTTTTGATCTTGCAACTATTGAGAAAAACACGAGCCTCTATTTACTAAAATTTTTCTGAAGCTTCATCATACTTTCTTTAAAGTATATCGATTTTTTTATTTATTGCTTTTTTTATTCTATATTTTACGTGAATATTTCACGCATCAATTCGCATATGCTTGATGAAAAAAAGCAAATGGTCTCTGGTACTTCGTAGTTTTTGACTATGAGAGTACTGATCCAATCATTCCTATAAAAATCTTATAAAAATTATAAGATTATAAAAACATAGTGGACTAAATGCGAGATTGTCTAAACTATTTAAACCTTTTATATCATGTTGTTGAATTTGATAGTAAATATCATAAAAATTTAAATTAAAAGCTATTATGTTAAGCAAATATATTTTTTTCTAAAATATAATACTTGAAGAACTAAATTTTAGTTATTATTATTAAATTATTTTACATAAGTACGTCTATTTAATAAGAATTTTACTAGTTATGATATAAAAAAATATCTATTCCTAATTTATTAAAATAGTAAATAAAGATTTTTTAATTTAAGCACTTAACGATTTTAAATACAAGTACCGTATCATGGATAACATTAAAAAATCAATAATGGATTCTTTACAAAAAATCCGACTTTTTGCCTACCAGATACGCTAATTATGATTTATGAATACATTGCGTTACTTACATGATTCACAAAGGTTAACAAGACACTAGACTAAATACAGGATGAGCGCAAACTTTATAGAGATTAATCACAAGATTTGATATGTATTAATCAAATAACTCAAGATAGTTTAACCAAACTTTAAAGCAATTATAATACACTTAAAATTATCGTATCTATGTAACTTAAAAGCCGCACTGAAAAACGATTTTTCTTACATGGTTCGACTTTGTAGTCATAATCATTTTTTAATTTCTTTATTTTTTGAAAACGCGTGTTTTAAAATGTTAACGTTTACAATATTTAATAGCCCCTTTTTCTTAAAAACTTTATAAAATTTTTATATAATTTTCTAATTACGTATTCAAAAGAATTTTTTTGTACTTTGTTTCATATCTAAATACAATATTAATGGCAATAATATTTTGAAGGTTAGACTATGATTCTGTAATAAAATTTTGTATTTGACAGAAAAAAATTTTATTTGCGACTCTTTAGTTCTAAACCAATAAAAACAGAGAAAAATGAGAACAGATGAAGCATAATTTTTATATCTTTTTTAACATATTGACTATACCGGTTTTGATAAAAGTGTATTAGAATAAACTACATGCATTAGAAGTATTTATATTTTGTATTTTATAAACTTTTAAACAAATCATTAATTAAATAAATTGGACATATTCAATACATGGATCCAAAAAAATTATAAATCGGGGGATAAAAAGTAATTGATTATTATATTTTATGTACCTACTGACTATTTTATAAATTTATATTTAAATAATTTCCGATCTAATATATTTGATAAGATAATCATCAGATTATTTAAAAGAAAAATATAAAACTTTTAATAACAATGGTTGAAGATATACGCAATATTATGAAAGATTTCATAAAAATAATTTTTTCCTTTAATTAAGTAATTGCAAATTTTTATAATAATTATTTTATTTAATGATATATCTGTATGTGTGTGTTTATTTAAACTTACATTTTTCCACAAATGTAATAAAATTTTAAACGAAAATAACATAAAATAATTGTATACGTGTAGGATTTTAAGAAAAATTTAATTACATTTGTGGTAGAAATTTTAGTTTAAATACATATAATTTTACATTTTACAAGTTCAACAAGTGACTTTAGTGTGATTTAAATCGTTCATATCCTTTTTCATATAATTTTTCCATTGTTTTGTCTTAAATTTTATTGTCTGCATTCTTTCATAATGTTTTACATCTATTCTTTCTTTTTTTATACAATATACATAATTTATATTTTTTCACGAAACATTATTTATTTACTCTTGTCTCATTACCTATGCTGAATGTAATTAAATTTGTTTCCTTAATCTTCTTTCTCCCTCTTTTTTACATATTCACATTCTTTTTTCATTTCCCCCATCCATATTTTTGATTATCATTTGGTTAAATTCTTCCGTAGGAAGATCTAAATCTTTCAGAATAACTTGTCCATAATTGTATCTATTATCCTATTTTTATTTTGTGTGCGTAATCCCACATTGTTTCCCAATTCTCTAATCATTTTTCTACACAACTTGACTATCCTACGTTACGTCAAAAATTTACTCTTTTTGCTGCATAAATTTTTTGTTTTTTTGTTTTTTAATGTTTTAAAAACTTTTCATCTTCAATGCTTAATTTTACACATTGTTTTAATATTTTTATATGTTTACTTCATCACTTGTTAAAAATATTATGGCTCTCTATGCTGCTTTTATCTGAATAATATTTATTTTTGTCTCTATTATCATAACGTAATCATGTGTTTTAATATCTAACTTAAAATTCAATTTTATAAATCTTTTTTTATTTGTTCAATTTTTTTTTGGACTTTTCCATCCCTAATTTATACTTTATTTAATTTAATTTTAATGATATATAATTATTTTAATAATATACTTTATTTATTTAATTTTTATAATAAATTTCTACTTTAAGTAAAACTATATTTTCTATTAAAACATCCAATGTTTAAAAAAAATTATCATTTTCTTATTCAATTGTTTTTAAGCCATCTTTCCGCAAAGTCGAATACTATACTTAACATCTCTCTTTTTACCATAAATTTCACGAGAGCTTCATTCCTATTATTTTGTGTCCTATTTCTTTGTGTTCTACTTTTTTATTTATATATATATTTCATTATTTTTTTTTATTTAACCCCAATCTTTTCTCTTTAAATAATCTTTAAATTCTAAATATTTCTCTTAATTCTCACTCTCTTTTTACTATTATTACTCTATCATCTGCGTAGGTGTAAGATTTTAATCTTTTATTCTCGATCTGTAACAGTATACCATTCCTATGTTGAAAAGAGTTGAGCTCGTAAGGTAACCCTGTCTTACTCCATTTTAGGTTTCCATTTCCCCAAATATTTCTTTGTCAATTTTCATTTTCATATACATTTTTCTATGAATGTTTTTAGTATGATCTATTAAATATATTTCATACTTATATTCTTCATATAAATCTAGATTTTTTAAATAACAGTTCTTGTAGTTTTAATTTCGTGTTCTTTCTTTTCATGTTTCTTTATTAATTCAATTACTATAGGGTGATGATCTGATATCATCCACATTACCAGTTTCGTACTCTTAACTTTCTGCTATCCCTATTTATTAACAATTATATAGGTTATCCCAAAATTTTACACTTGCAGTTGAAGGTGAAGTCACCATTTCTTTTTCCCCTTTTCCCCTACAAAATGAACGATAACTTTCTTTTATTCATTTTATTATGACTTCCTGTTTCTTATTAATTAATTTGTCTTCCGACTTTTTCTTTTCTTTTTACATTCATCGTTCTTTTTCCCTTGTACCTTATCTCCTATACTATTGAAATCCTTATATATAATTAGATCATTTCCTTAATTCTCTTACCACGGTTCATTACCTTTTCTCAATTCTCTATTATCTTCCTCTTATGTATATCACCCCCATGTTTAAATATTTTTCTTCCATTCTTACTTTTGTAATTATCAATTTTTTCAATCTTCTATTCGTTTTCTTTACTATTATTTGCATTTTATTATCGCTTGTAACACTTCTTTTGTTTTCCTATTTTTACTTTCTTTTGTCACGTAAATTACTGTCTTATTATAATTATTCAATTTTTTTTTCAAAAAAGATTATAATATAATATACTCCTCCACCAAAAAAGCTGTTTCTAATATCCCACATTAAATCCTATCCATTTTTCTTATTCTTGCAACATAACAAAAATAAATTTTCATTTTTCCACTTTTCTATTTATCAATTTTGTTACTATTTTTCTATTTCAATCTCCATGTATTCCTCCCTGTATCCTTTACTATAAGAATACTCTTTTTTCTTGTTACTATAAATCTATATTAGATATTCACCCATTTTTTTAGTGTTTTATTTAGTGAATTATTTATTATTTAGTCTCCTCATTTGAGAACAAGTGCATATTTTTGGTCATTTTTATTTTCTATTTCTACTTATTTATAGGATATCCTTTTACTTTCTTTTTATTGACACTTTACTTCTGATTAAATTTTAAATTAGTCAAATCTAACTATGTGATCTCTCTACCAACTTTTTTGGCAATAGACATTTTCTCGTTATCTTTATCTCCCAGAGTAACTTACTAGCACCTGTCTTTTTTCTTTTGCCTTCTTTTCCGATAATTTTATTTTGCTTAAAATTTTTTTATTCAAGTTATTCATTATTTCACCTACTTTTCCTGATTGTCAGAAATAATCTTCCTTATCGTAAAAAACTTTTCTCTACTCATAATCCTACTTTTTCCACGATTTTTTTAATCTTTAGTCTATTCTCGTTTAGGGAAATTACGGGAATATATGAAATAAATGGCATTTTCATTTTTGTTCTTTTTTCTTTTTCTTTTGATTGTGCACCAGATCTCCTTTTTGTTATTTTATTATTTAAATTACGTTTATACTTATACATATTATACTAATACTTTTTCCTTTTTAATAGATTGTTTTAACTTTAATTAATTTAATTTAGTTTCTATTTTGAAAATTTTGAACTTCGGTTCATTTCGTAACTGTTTTACTTTACAACTATTACGCTTTCTATTATTATTTTATCGCCCCTTTCTTTGTTCAAGAGAAAAATTCTTTTTTTATGTCATTCTCCTTGTCATTTTGATATTTTAATTTATACTCACTATTTTCTTCCTTCTATTGATTTATTTTTTTCGTTTTTTTAATACCAATTCTTTTATTCTTACACTTTTTTTAATGATTTCTTTTTTTCTGTATTTTTATTCATTTATTTCCTGCGTCTAATTTTGTTTCACCATTGCAACCTGTGATATACCTCCTTTTAAACCTCTATATCGAACTTTAGTAGTATTATTTTCTTAACCAATATAGCATCGGATGATCTAACTATGATAAAATACTAATTAAATTAAATTAATAATAAAATTATTAAGAATCATAAATGACCAATAAAATTAAAAATTTGGAACACATTTGGATGCTATCCTATATTCATATTATAGTTAGCAGCGTACAATTGGCACTAGAATATGTTTTATTTGAACTACTTTCAACTAAAAAAGGAGTTTTTATGTTAACAAAGTTCATTGTACTATAATAATATTAGTGTAACATCATTTTCAAGAAGTTTTCTTGAAATTTCTTAACTTGAAAAAAATTGATTTATTTATCGTTTGATTGTTAATTGTCTTAAAATAAAATGTATCTTGATTTAAAATAATTAAATAAATTTTTTATAATTAATTTTATAATTAATTATTATTTAATATACCTAATACTATGTACTAATTCTTATATTACATTATTTAATTTGAATGTTTATTTGTGACTACATTAATTTCTAAGTTCAAAGTTATTTATAAGTTATTATTTATTGCGAAATCTTGTAAATGAGGAAAAGGAAGGAAAGGTTTAAAAAATAAAAAAATATTGTATCTTTAAAAGTTGAATATATTTTCTCAGCACTACCAAAAACATACAAATTAACAATGATTTTAAATGAGACGAGAGAAAAAGATACGACGCGACGTCGGAAAAGTATCGAGTCGTAAAGCTAGAAAAATCACGTTGCTTCGCCTTCTATTACTGAAACTCTCCTTCTTAGAAATTATTTATTAAACTATATTTTCGTTAGCTATTTCCAAGAGCTAAAAGTAAACATACACCTGTTGCCGACGTGTATGTTTTTAACTTTTTCTGGTTAAGATTTATTCTTAAAAACTCAAATCCTTTAATCCGGACCGTTCCCATGAAAACCGGCGGCCGACTATTCTGTCGCGAACAGTTATGTAAAATTAAAATTAAGTTTTACTTTTAAAAAACAAAAGAAAAAATTGTAAATAGAAGAATACTGTCTTTTAAAATTATTTATCATTTGTTATAATGTGATCTATCCGAAACATTGGTAAGTTTTTGTTTCTTTTCTACTTTTGTTCTAAAATGTTGATATTTCGGTTAGAAAAAGACGTTCGCATAATTCATTAGTATACTGTAATTATACATATTCTTACGCACTCGTAGCTAATAACGCAAACTAGATGTGAAGTAATTGTTAAGCTCTCTTCTCATAAACCAGAAAATTGTGAAGAACTGATGAGAGAATGTTTCTCCTTTGTTTGCATATTTTTTTATTTGTGGATTTTTTATTCGATATCATAAGTAGATGTTTTGCTCTATTTTATATGATAATCCAATCGAATAACAAATAGTAAAAAATATATTAGTATTATAGTGAATTTTTTAATCATAAAAATAAAATCATTCTGCTTCTTTAATCGGAATAAAAACAAAAATTTAAATATATTATTAATTAAAATATTTATATATAATTAAAATGATCTTTTGGCGATGATACATTGCAAATGATATAAACAAATTTTTTTATCTTATGTTTGCAATTAAAAATATTTGTTTACTTTTGTTTAATTTTGCTTTGTATAAGTTTTATATCATAATAATTCATGAAATTAAATATAAAATAATTAGTATAATACACAAAATTTGTTTTACTTTATGCGTTATAACTTATTTTAAATTTTCTTTATTTTTAATATTAATTAATGTCACTATTACTGCTACGGCTTAATATTTTATTTTTATATTTAAAAATTCTTTTTTTAATCTATTTCTAATTAAACTTTTCTAATAATAATAATAATTTTACTATTGATAATGATGATTATAATGAAAAGAAAATAATAGTCATTAATGATATAATAGTAGGTACATTTTTGCGTTAATAAATTAAATTTATATACATATAAATTAATTAATATTTAATTAAAAAATAAAGTGTTTAATGTTTTTAGACTAGCAAAATTTTTACGTATAGTTTCTCGTTCTTAAAATAAATTGAAAAATAGTGTTCAATGAACTTTCTTTTTGTATTTTAATGATGCATAAGAGGTCTACAGCAATTTCTAAACTAATAACATTATTAGTTTAAACTATTAGTTTATTTTTATTCTGAATATCCATAACTAAATATATATGTATAACAATAATGATGTTATGTAACAAGTACACGTTAAGCATAAAAAATGTATGGTAGTTTCAACTTTAAAAAATAAGCGAAAGACGATAAAAATATTGTAAAAGAATTATATTAATAGGAAGAATCAACAAAGGAAAAAAATATAGAAAAATTTGATAAAAAAGAAAAGTGGTGGATTAACAAAATATACGTATAAAACCAAGATATAATAAATAGTCAAGAAAACATAAGAAAAAATATAAGGAAATAGAAAATTATGTATTTTGATGTGTCAGTAACTAGTTGCAGTACATTTTTTGTATTTACCTTGTCCCAAAACTGAACTACCTACTGTCCCGACGGTGGCCAGCGCTTTCAGACTCGCACGGGTAAATCAAAAAATATATTTCAATCTTGTAACCCAGTTACTGCACTGGCTAACCCAAATTTTCTCGTTATGAAATAGTGCAACTAGAGTCAAAAGGAGGTGCCAGCAGACGATGCAAGGAAAGAAGGCTCATTTAGGATAGAGACAGTTCATTGACAGAGGAGACCCACAGACGCGAGGAAAGCTCATTGACGCGCGTTGTGTGAAGCTCTGCATCGGAATACCGCGAACCTACACCACTGCTACATCTCTGCAACCCACTTTTTTTTTATCACCCCTTCCTCAATTGACACAATATTAAAAAGGCAATATTAGACGTAAATAAGAAAAATGTACGAAAAATGAAAATGAAAAAAAAAAATATAAAACAGAATATGTAAAATATATTATATAAAATATTGTAATGTAATGATATTATTATATATAATATAATTTAGAATCAATATATAAATTTTGTAAATAACAATATAGCAATTATTCCTGAAAAATAAATAATAATAAAAAATAGTGAACGTTAATAATAAGGTTATAAAATTGTTACTTACATACATTGATATACGTATAACCATAAGCTATATTGAAATGATCGAATTCAAAACATTATATAAAAATTTAACAAGTGCGCATACTTTAATAGTTTTTTTGTGTTGAACTGAATGGGCGTGTCATAATCAATTAATCACTTGAGTATTAGATTATATCCACCGATTATGCTATAACCTTTATACAGCCTTTTATATATTTATATAGGCTATTTATATAGCCTTTATATGCTATAACTTTTATGACAGCTGCTCATACAATATAACGAGAGTGTAGGTTTTTAAGATTAAAGTTGATATTATATAATAAAAAGATTTTTTTATGATTTTGTAAATTAAATAAAATTTTTAAGTGTCCGTTTGAAAACATAACATTTTTTTAAGTATTTTTCAAAAGTTATGTTTTCAAACGGACACTTAAAAATTTTATTTAATTTACAAAATCATAAAAAAAAATATATATATTATATTTCGTTTTACATAAGATGTTAAAAAACTTATACATGTAATTCAACTCACAAATCAAGTCTTAAGCGCTTCATTCGCAAAAATTATCAAATAAACGAAAGCTATAGTATACGACCAAAAATAGTCCGTGTATTCGTTTAAAAAATAACAAATCCACATCTGTACATGCTAGCAATTCTCGATTGGTATTTATTCAATTTAAATAGAAATTCTAGGCGACCTGTACATTCAATCAAATAAAAAATAATTAGTGACGTTTGTAGATTCTTTTGAAATTTGAATTAACTAAAGAGTATTATGAAAATGTAATTTCTGTATACTGTTACTCTTTATTGTACTCGTTATTCTTTGTTACCTAACTTTTTTTCTCTATTATATAGTCAAATTCTATCAAAGTATCAAGCATTATACATTATTAAATTTTATAATTATAATTTAATAATTAATTACTATAATATTATAATTTAATAAATTTTATTATTTACTTCGTTATTAGTTTTATCGTATGTTAATTGAAAACTTTTAATTTTCAAATTTAAATCTAAAATAATATATTTAATTAATATATTAACGAAAATATGTTTATCTAAGAAAGTATATTCTTATAAATTATAACTTATTTTACAAGTTATAATATATATAAAACAAAAATATATGTACTTGATAAAAAACCTCGCCTTCTCTTTCTCCTTCTCTTTCACTCCCACGCGTTCTAGTGCTACGCGCTCTCGCGCTAGACTCTCTCTACCTCTCTCTCTCTCACTCTTACGCGCTGACTACAACCTTGCACCACGGCTCTCCACCTCTATTCCTCTCGCTTTCCCTCGCTCAAATATCGAGGATTAATTATTATTTTACGATACGACAACTTGCGGATGCGGGGAGAACAAGTTGCATACGAAAGGGCCTGATTATTCGGTATCAACTCGCGGACTAAAAGGGAGGTTTTCGTTCGCGAATTAACAGAGAACCCTCCATCTCCTTCCCACCTTTATCCCGGTTACATTGGGGGAGTAGACCTGCGGTCGGAGTTGGGCATCGCGGAGGAGTCGTGGCGTTTGGGGGTCCACCATAAGGGTAAGTGCGGCCCGCCGCAAGTGAAAATTGATACCGCGGGAGTGTCGCGGTTCCGACACAACACAAGCTCGAGCGGTGGAAAGATGGGGAATCGTGGACCGCTTGAAACAGAAAGGGGAAGAACCTCGAAACCTCGGCCGAATAAATTAATAATAAATAAATAGATATAATTATAAATATTATAGGAAATTGTACACGATGATGACATTCCGCTCGACGTAGGTTAAAAATTGTAAGGGCTTTTTTCCTCTGTCAAGCTAGCGGAGGTTTTTTCAGGCTCAGGTATCAAAAAACAAAATATGTTACGAGCGGAACATAATAAAGATGATTCGGCAAATAAAAATTAAACGCGCACAAAAGCAATTCTTTATAATTTAAATAGACATGGTTACGTTTATGATATAAAATAAATACGCGTAGTTCAGTTTCTTTGTAATTTATATTGAACTTACACAGATTTATTTATGATAATTATGCGTAGAATTAGTTGTACACTTATAACATAATTATAATACATAGAAGTAAGTTAGATTTCATTTACCCAAATTTAGTTACAATAAATATGCGTACAATTTATTTACGTTTATAAATAAGTAGGTTCGATTTCATAAATTTAGTTGGATTCTTTTTAGATTTAATTTCGTATAAATAGGTAATTTCGGTTTCTTTGATAATTTAAAATAAATATACGTAATTTTATTCTCAATTTGATCTATTTACGCGTGATATTAATTTCTAATATAGTTTATATTAATATACGTAGAATCGGCTTCAATTATAGATTTAGTCTTATATTTTGTATACGCGTATTTGATTATATTATGGTTTATATCGAATACATCGAATTCGTTTATTTAAAAAATTTCATGTTTAGCGAAATAAAAATAAATGTAAATAAATGCTAGAAGAAGAGTATAAATGCAGTGGCTCGTGACGAACGAGCAGCTTTTTTGTACGATACGTACATCGTGACAGATCCGCCTGTATCGCCGATGTCATACTTATAACTTAATAGACATTAAATAAAAAATTGAGCAAATTAATTTAATAATTTAATATTTCTTTTAATCATCTGGTCTTCATAAGATTAAGTGTCACAATAAGCTTCAGTAAGGGTTTTCAAAGAGTTTATACGCACGCGGAACGGAGGCTGCAAGAGACGAAAAGGTAATTAAGTAGTGGACCTGCATATCAACCATGATCCAAGCCCGAGGGCCTACAGACGGTTCTCTGACAGTCAAACAGATCTGTTAGGAGGGATGTACATCCGGGGGTTCTATAAATAGGCATCTTCTTCGGAGCAAAAATTAACTATGAAGTGCAAGCTGGGGGCCGCCTACAATGAGCATCTCTCAGGCGGTATAAATAGCGATGGATGAGGGGACTCAGTAACACAGGTTTCTTCCGAATACAAAAGGACTAAGAAATATGTGGAACGGAATAGATAGAAGAAGGGAAGTCATTTTCAAACCAATGGTAGACCGTCATGCGACGTGACCTATTAGTTATAAAAAAAAGTTTTGGGTGGGAAAGCTATTCAAAAATCTGGGTAAATGACTTGAACCATCTTTGGCTCTCATTGATGGCAAGACGGACCGTGAATTACTTTGTCAGTATATGTCAATCGGCTTTAGCAAGTGCGTTTCTCCAAGCGATGATACCAGTAACTCTCCAGAGAGCTGACCGACATATTTGAGGAAGTTCAAAAAGTCAGAGATGGATTAGCGAAGATAGGCTTGTTATATTTTGATATGATGTACTCAGTCTGATATCGAGTACGGACATGTGTTAGGATCGTACCAGCTGTCCTCAGAGACTGATGGATATAGAGGGTTATACACATGTTGGAATGATTGGAATTTTATTTCTATTAATATGATGCTTATGAAAAAAAATAAGGAGTAAAAAGTAGCAGATCAGACAGCATTGGAGGAACCAACAACTTCTCTGCTAAGAAAGGAGTTCTGCGACAAGACCTTTTCATGATAGCGTCGGATAGTGATAAAATATTAATAAGTATTAAAACTGATTAAGCCTTTAAAGGGACATCCGAAAAATAATCGAATAAGTTCTTAAAAAATTATTATATAAAATGGAAAAACTGGAGAACGGACAAAGGGGAAAAACTGAAGAAAAACTAGCAGAGGAGGTGAAAGGGTTAAACTGTAGATTATTTAAAACTATCATCTCTGCTAGGCAGTCGTTTCAAACTGCGCCTTAAATAAATATATATCTCGAAGTCTCATCCGTTTCTCTAAGGAGAGGGAAATAAATAAAAAAAGATGACGAAGAGAAAATATAAGGCAACAAAAGACTAAAAATAGAGGACAAATGAATAGAAGTTCAAAGAAGAAAGGCGAAGTAGAATAAGTAAATTTAAAAGGAAAAGGTTTCTAAAAAAAGCCAAAAAATAAGGCCAAAAAAGGTGGAATCTGAAGGTATAATATTACAGTCAGCTGAAAAACTTACGCAGATATTGTGAAAGAGATCTACTAGAAAGTACACATACATGTGCACAGTACATAAATAAAAGATATGTGTTGGAAATGAAGGAGAGAGATCTCATCATAAAGACAATAAACTAAACGGACAGTAGGGAGTAGATTCTGGTTTTTAAGGTTAAATTAAAAAGATCATCTATGATTTTTTTTCTTACCTATCCAATACATCAGAATGATCTTGGAAAACGTAAACTTGCAGGTAATTACTAAAAGGTAACCAGGTATAGCTGCACATATAATGAAGAATAAGGAGGCAGCTGCCTTGGATGATATATCAGCTAAGGTGATAAAGGCAGTTACCTGCAGTCACTCGGAATTTATGCTCTGTACGCTGTGGGTGGGATGTTTTTATTCTTAATAGAAGAAGGCATAGCTTGTACAAAGCTTGTTATAGACAAGCACTGATGACCGGAAGGTATGGCGATGTCTTACTGCCCATAGACGTTGGACACGTAAGGGAATATATGGGAAATAATGCAACACTTTCTTGACTTCACACAACCCTATAGGTAACTGGTAGCCTCTTTAATCAACATGGCTTTCAGAGATGCAGGTCAAAAAGTGTATATCATTTTTCTCATCTAAAGTGTCTTCTGATGACACTAAACGTCAAAAACGTCTCCGACTATCTGAAAAAGACCGATTTTTTACAAAAAAATAGAGCAAGACTTTAAGATACCTCGGTATCTTCTCCGAAGTATTGGAAACTATTTAAAAGACCACTACATTACGTATGATGCAGATGACGGTACTAAAAGGCAAAAACTCGCATCTATGTAGCATAGCGCTTGAACTTTTAACTTATTTATACTGAACAGTTACGGATACTTACGTATGTATCTGCATAAATAGTTAAAGAATAATATTTTTCACGCAATATTCATTTGCGAAATATAGAGAGGTGATCTTTTACCTTACCTAAATGCTGATTCACCATGGATACTTTCGCGTATATGCACTGACAAGTATTGGAGGTAATAGAGCCTTGTCAAAGGTTAAAATAATGTAAGATAGGGAGATATAAAATTCATTATTTCTTCCACAAACGGCGGCATGTTACATTCTGTCTTGCGTCGAAGAGCTTCTGCTCACGCGTAGAGAGCCTTTGCCCTTTGGAGAGCTTCTGCTGTCTAGGAAATACTGGTAATTATTCCTCTTTCTGGAGAAATTTATATTTTGCGTTGCGTTTATAGCGTTGCGACCCCGTCAGAATAATACCTGGTCCGAGTCGTCAGCCTTTTCTTCAAATTCGTTTGCCGAATTGAGGCATAACGTCCGAATCATGGTTTCCCGGACAATTCTACTGGTTATTTAAGAACTTTATAATTACCTCTTCTTAATTGGCTTCTATTGGCTCATCTTAATTTCCGTCCTAAATTGTTTTTTAACTGACCTTTTTAATGTGCGGGTGACCTATCGTTATATTTTTCGTGTACCGACCTGCTATAAAACAGATCGCCGTACACGTCTGTACATAAAATGAACAAAGTGATGGACCAATAGTGCAAATATTGCGAATTCCTAAACAGATATCCTGTACCCAACAATCATTTGCGAAACGTGGAAGAATAAGGTTAAGCGCGAAAAATGTTTTCCCCCATACGTCAACTAGCAATAAAATATGGAGAACTGTAGCCCAATTCCTTGAAGTAACTGTTCGACTACAATGGGCCGACCTCCGATAATAAAAAAAGTAGAAGCAATAAGTGCCCTTGAGGCATAAGATTGGCTTCATCCTGAAATATTCCTTAACGTTACTGAAGAGCGCGATCAGCAGATCAACACTGAAAGATTGTGTTTAACAAATAGTTTTTCAAGGAATTCCTCATATTAGCAATAAAGCATTTCTTCCACTCTATAAAAAAAAATTAAATTTCTAATTATTGTATTATATTAAATTTATTCAAGCTGTTTATAATATAATATAATACGAAGTAATGAGATATTTTTTTAGTTGATATTCATTTTATAATTTTACAGTGAATAATAAATTTACTAATACAATATTTTATATTTTAGCAAAAAAAATAAAAAAATGAAATATAAATAAAAATATATTTTTATAATCAATAAATGGATTGTATAAGTTTGAAAAAGAATTTGCAAAATTATGTTTTAAAATAATTCTATTTTTTCCTCTAAATACATTTATTATTTAAATTTTTAATTTAAATATAAATCAGAGTTATATATAATTTTTCATATTATTAGAAAAATGATCATAGCTGAATATTTAAAAGTGTTTTTTATTGATTAATATACATTAATGTGTTTACATCATTACAAAAAAATATTCTGCATATATAGGAAGTATAATAAATAAAGAGGTAAATAAAATAATTATTATACAATATAATGATAATAAAATATAAATTTATATTTAATATTAAAACATACATTTAAGAATATATTTTTACTTTTTATAAGCATTTGAAAAATATTAAATTATCTGTAGCTATTTCTTATTTTAATTTTTTATATGTATTTATTATATTATATGAATGCCTATAATTAACATATATCAATAGTTTATTTTATATTAATAAGTTTATTTTATATAATAGAAATTTGAATAAGAGAAAAAAAAGAAACAAGATAAAAAATCTAAAAAGCTAAAAACAATGCAAAAAAAGAGAGAAGATATAAGACCAAAAAGAAAATATATTAATAATTAAAAATACAAAAAATTTGGTAAATTTAGTCATATTTTAATAAATATTTTAAATAAGTACTACAAAAAAATACATACCAAAATGTGCTCGCAAAGGCATTTAGTTAGGTTCAAACAAATAACAAAGTGTGAGCACATTTTTTATTTCTGAAAATTTGTATCACGTCTTTTTAATACAAAATTTCATAAAGAAAATTTACAAAATGATTAAGTCACTCATATAAATATATAATTTGAATTATTACACTCTGTTGCGATATTTAATTTAAAAAAGAACCAAATACAAAGACCTTACACTATGTAATTATTTAGAAAAATTAAGTATTTCTTTTTCAAAAAGTATATTATAAATAAAATAAGTCTGTCTGGTAATGCGAATAATAAAAAGGTATAACTAGTGAATAGATTTCATAAAGTTAGTTACTTTACAGTAAACTATATAAAATGTAACACTAGTATAGACCAGGTGCGATATTATCTTGAGATTGTTTTCTTTAAATTCCATCCAATAGTAAAATATCTGCCGATACTTGCAATAAGCAAGACACCCGATGTTTGGTCTGAGGTGACTGACTGTCATAAGACTCTCAGCACCCAAAAAACAATGACCAAGGCCGCCGCTTGAATGTAAAGCGTAGTTGTAATATTAACGTTACATAACTATTGCATTCTTTATTTTATGAAAAAAAATACTTTCTAAAATTTAATTATATAGAGGCTTGTTAGTGTCTCATAAAGAAATAAAATATTTATTTTACAAAAAAGCAAATAAAAATATCATACATTGGTTATAAATTAAAAAAAACAAAGCTGATAGTCAGGAAACTGTATTCTATTTTTAATCACGGTTATAATAATACTGTGACCTACGCCAACTGAACAGGTCAACGGTTACCGATGCCATCTGGCCGCTGAAATATATATCAATGAATTAATGATTCATTCTATCTCTCACTCCTCATCTAACCTTCTCCTCACTTGCTCTTCTTTGTCAAGGCACAATAGGGACTAAGAGTCGTAGATTCGATCTTGGTCCGGGAAGTGATAGGATTATCTGATTTCATCTGCGGTAAAGTTACAATCAAAGTTGTAAACGGTAAAAATTCACTAGCTTGTATGCTTTATTAACTTAATTTTTGTTACTTTCATGATTTGGAATGAGAGAAAGAGGAAGAATCGGGTAAAGGATATAAAATTACTGGATTGCTGAATTGTCTCAAAACGAAATCAAAAAGACAAAACGTACGGAAAGCTACGCACTCAGGTTTTTTAGATCCTTTGTGCCTCCAATCTCACTCTTCTTTCGCTGATATTTTATTTATTAATTCGCGTTAAAAACAACGACAAGCGTTGCAATTTTTGTATCTTTTGTTAGCTTAGCTCAATGAGTTCGAACCTGCCCTTTATTTATAGGAATAAATTTGACGTTTTTCTCTTTTGTTTAACATTATCAATAGCTCCGTAATTATTTATATTATTATTTAGTTTTTTTCGAAACGCGGCGATTAAACTACCCAACAACTTATCGCTGAGCAATGACGTAAAAAACCTCCTGCGTTTCACAACAGAGGGAAAAGCCGATAATAATAACAAGATTAATTTCATTGTAATAAGATTATTTTTCGTCTCAGGTGAATTTTATAAACAATATTGCGCATACTTTTGTTACGCCTGTGTCTTTTACAACCTACTATTTAAGGCAATATATTGTAACCTCTTTTATTACGTAGATTAAGTACACATAGTATATAATAAGGTAATGTCTTTCAATAAATATATATATACTAGCTAAAACCCGCTAATAGCTACATATAAAATTTAAATAATATATTTCCTGGCTTATGCGATTAATATGCAGAATTATAAATGAGTTTTTGAAAAGTCTATATCTTTTATACAGTATAACAATGTTTTTTAACCTTTGTATTATGTATCTAACAATAGGAAAAAAACTTTATATGAAGGTTAAAAATATGTATTATATAAAATGTATATATTGCTCAATAAAATATCTATCCATCTATATATCTGTGTAAGCATAAATTTTAATATAATAATTCAGAAATTTAATAATATTTTTATTATAAAATATTTTCGAGAATGCATAATTTTGGTACCTCTGGCACCATGTATGGTAATTGATAATCAATTATTGATTATCGATAATGATTGCTCACCACGTGGAAAAAAACGGCGCTATTCAACTCGAGTGCATCGATCCCGCGTCAATAACCAATCGGCTCGATCGACTACTTACAAAGTATCCTAGACAACTTCGCATTGCTCATTTTAAATGTTATTACTCTTCTAATTTGATAATGCGTATAATGCGTCTTATGATTTGCTCATTGAGCGTCTATCAGTGATTAAGCATTAGATCGATCAACATGACGCGCTTATACTCATTTTTCATCGATAACTAACTTTAGTTAGATAAATTATCTAAAACTCATAAGAATCTCTGTTCGTTTTTGGACAAAAATTTTAATAAAGTCAATAATTATTATACAGGTCACCCAGTTTAAATTGTTATACAATAGTATATTATCATCGAGTCAAACTCAATACTTGCTTAAATTAACATCGGCTCACCATAAAACAAATACACGGATTTACTCACGTACACATAGTTTGTACTCATCACACTATTGCGTTTAGTATAAGTTCTCAATTTAAGTGCGTTACTTCTATAAGTGCGTTTGTTCATAAGTATAAATTGCGTTAGTGAATAAGTTCATATTATTATAAGTGATTAATATAAGTTCATTAATTCGCTTTGTGTATTATTCAACTTGTGTTTGTTTTTTCATTTTGAATACCGCTAAAATCTACTCATATTTGCTATTACTCAACATTTTTTTGGTCTTTCAAACCGAATTTTAGTGGTAACTAAGTGCGATAAACTCATAGTGTGCTCAATTATTGTGAAAAGACTCAACATGTCGGACAAGGAAGCAGCAACGAACACCATGAATTTCGAGGAAATCGCGAAGCACCTCAATATTACCACGTCAAAGTCAATGAATGATCTGAGACGATCTCTCTCTCCACCAGCTAGTGGAAGTGGTATTAGATTCAGATCATCAGCTCAAATGACTGCGGTGTTCTTCCTCAAGTTCCAGACACAATAATAACTGATAGACTCGTTGATGAAAATTATCCAATCTCTGCCAGCATCACTGAAGAATATCGAAATTGTCCAAATTGAGTACATCGAGAGAAAGCTGGAGTCCATTTGTCGGAGGCTTGAGGAAGAGCACGCAATCATTGAAAGCTCTTGTACACTTGCTCACAACAACGACGCATACGTTACTGAAGGTAAATACTTATGTCTCACCTTCACTCAAATGCTTTCTCCAATCTCGATGGTCTCTGTATTCAAAAATGAGCAAAGGCGAAGCCAATAAAACTCAATCATCGGTATCGTCTGGAAGGTCTGGGCGAGATAAGCTTTCGAATCTTGGTTTGGCGGATTTCTCGAGCGATTTTTCGGATTGGCCTTACTTTAGGAATATGTTTGTTGCCATGGTACTAAATATAACGGACATTGCCATAATGGAGAAATTGACGTACATGATACAGGCTGTGAGGGAACATCGTCTCAAGCTTGTGAAGAGTTTTCCAATTTGGGAAGAATCAATTGGCCTAGCTTCGGAAGCGCTCAAAGTCAAGTATAAAAATTCTCGTCATCATATAGATACCTGGCTAGAAAAATTGTTGAAAGAAACACCTACCATTCACTCGGTCCCTTGATCTTGAAAATTTAAGATCAAATATAAGGAAGGACATGAAGACTCTAAATCCACTCAAGATTACAGAGAACATGTGGGACTGCATAGTAGTCCACCATATCCTTAAATTATTGAATAGGGCGACGAGTAAGTTGTGGGAGAGCTCCCTGAGTTCGCAAACGATATAACCGCGATTCGCGCAACATGACGAATTTCTGTCGACACATGAATTTTTTTTCCTTTCTTTTTCTTTTCGTTTTTCTGCAGTGCAAAATTTGTATCTTTTCTATGTTTAATTCCAGTTCTTTTGTTTGAAAATACTTGTTTAGAATTCTTAATAATTCTCTCATTTTTGTCTCGCATTTGGTTATTGTTACCAAATCGTCTGCACATACTAACTTGACTTTCCGATCCTTACTTCTGAGGTGTGTGATCCTTTAAGCTCATTTTTCAATCTGACAGCGTTATATTAAATAGCATTGGGCTTAAAGAACATCCATACCTCACACCTAATTGTACACTGAATCTTCCAATAATTTCTCCTTGTATTTTTATTTCTGAACATGCATTTTCATATACTACCTTTGTTCTTTGAATAATCACTTTGTTTAATTTGACTATCTCCATACATCTCCATATCTTCTTTCTGTTTATTCTATAGAATACCGACTTTAAGTCTGCAAAACAGATGAAGATCTCCCCTTTCTGTTTCTTCAATTGCTCATCTATGATGATTTTTTAAAATAAATCGCATAATCGAAACATAAATCGCACCAACCGTTCCTCTTTTTCTCCTGAACCAATATTGACTGTCGCTATACATTTTTTCCTTCTCCATGTGTTGGTCAATTTTGCTTTTGAGTAATTCGGCATAAATTTTGTACCCAAAGACCATTAGAGTTATTTCTCTGTAATTTTTTACGTTATCTTTTTCTCCTTTTTTGAACACTGATACAATTATGCCTCTTCTCCATTCGCTTAGCAGGCCCTTTCCATTCATAATGCCTTGTAGAAATTATCGCATGCTAAGCGCGACTTCTCATCCTCCATGTTTCCACATTTTACCTGTCATTTCATTCCTTCCCAAGCAATCTTTTCTTTCATTTTCCCTTTTATTTCTAAAATTTCTTTTATTTTAATCTCTTCTCCTTCTGTTATTTCTCTGTGTATGTTACCTTCTGTCCCAATGTCCTTTTCTCTTTTATCTTACCTGTAATTTTGCTTTATACGAATTCTGAAAGTGCTTTAACCATTCTTCTTTGCTTATGTTGTCGCTTAACTTTTCTTTCTTTTTATTCCCTCTGTTAATTAACTTCCAGAATTCCTTTCCTATTTTGTTCTTTCCTGCCTGTTCTATTTCTTCTTCTTTCTCTTTCTTTCTTTGTATTTTATTAACTCTCTATATTTTTTTCTTTCATTTATGTACATCTTTCTGTCCTTTTCATCATTATCTTTATTCCAATTTTTGTATAAAATCAATACTTTCCTTTTTCCTTTCAACACTGCTCATCCCACTAACTTTTTACTGTATTTATTTTTTTTATTTTTGTTTCCACGTATTCTATCATTTATTTTTATTACTTCTTGCATTCCCTTTAGCTGATCTCATGACTGCACTTCATTTATGTCCCCTAACTTTTTCTTGTACTCTGCTATCTCTTTCTCCCTCCATATATATCTGTATATATCTTTAGTTTTATAACAGGATCGGGAAACGGGAGATCACGGGAAAAAAATACACAAAGTGCACTTTTTGTATAATATTAGAACACTATTTGTATTTTTCACTAATGTTTTATTGAAACAGTAATTAGTATTCAAATTAATTATCGCGGATACTTTTAACTATGTAAGCCATAACATCTGTCGGTGGAAGTTCCGCTACATATCTTTTGATTTCTTATCTGCCTTTTAATTCTTTGATTCTTTCCTTGATCTCTATTATCAGCGGTTGGTAGTCCGAATATTTGCTTTCCAATATCTTTATCCCTTTAATTACCTTATCTGCGTTCATGTTAATTATACAATAGTCGATTATCGAGGAGCCCGCTTTGCTATTGTTGCTAGTATAAGTGTAGTCATTATCCTCCTCTTCATCCCTTCTATTTAAGATATATACTCCCCTTTTTTCTATCTATTTCAGCAGCGTGCTCCCTCTTTATTTATTATTCTGTCTTTGGAAAGTCTACTTTGCGTCCCTCAATCGCTTACCCATCTCTATTTTTTGCATTTGCAGGCATTGAAATCCACACCTATTATTATAATTTCTCTTTAGCTTTCCTCCAAAAACCTATCTAAATCTTTAAAGCTCTTTTCTATTTTCCTTCTCGTATAAACTACTGCGATATTGTATACTGTTCCCTACTGTTGTATATTGATCTTCACTGTGACTAATTAACTCTTTTAATTAACTAACTCTTTTGATACTGTATCTATACTTATATTATAATTTCATTGCATCCTCTGATGTCCAGCACCATTATTCACCTTGCTCTTCTATCTCTCTCGTCCTATTTCATAATCTACTAAATTCTTTTTATTAGTTCTGGTTTTTTTCTATTATCCACTTTTCCTCTAATTCTATTATGTCCCAGCTTTTGACTACCTCCCATCCCTGTTTATCCACATTGTATAACCCAGCTACGTTCTAAAATTCTATTCTTTCCATACTTCTACTTATACTCTTGATTTTTTGCTCATTTTTATTTAACTCTTGGTGGTTGTAACTTTCTAAAACTAAAAACCCAATATTCTTCTTTTGCTGTTACTATATTTTCTTCTCCTATTCACATTTTCTGTAGTATTCCATCCCTAAATTACGCCTTATCCTTTCTTTTCCAATTTATTTAACCCACTTACACTCCAAAACACACTTCAATATTCATTGTTCTACTATTTATTGCTTTCTCTTTTGTTGCTTCCTTATTTTCGCCACTGTATTTCTGTTTCTCTGTACCCTTTCCTTCAAATCCTATCCTTTTTTTTCGTTGTACATGCAATTTATCTTTTATTTTTTACCATTTGTTTTTATTTTGTTACCTGTATAAAACCAATTTTCTGCCTCTTTACTTAATACAATAAATTTATTAATATAATTTTAAATTTAGACACTACTACTATTCATTCAGACACTAATACCAATTTTTTATTTCTTCTATATTACATTATATTATGTTTATCTTCTTTTTCCTTCTATTCCTTTCTTCAGTCAAACATTTGGCATTTTTATTCATTATTGTTATTTTTTTCTCTATATTCAAATTTTCATTTTCCTGTTTTTCTTGGTTTTCTTTTTCTAATTTCTTAATCTTTTTTGCATTTTTTTATTCACATTTTCAGTTTTTTTATTCTTTTCTTCTTGTTTTTCCTTTCAATGTCATTTTTTTCTTCATATTATTCAATATACACTAAACTTTCAATTTTATATCCGCCATATCTTTTTTAAGTATTCTAAAAAGCTTATCTTGCTTCTCACCAGCCATTCTTTTTATTAATGCTAATCTCTCTTTAATTTCTGTGCACATTCTCCTCTGCTTTTTTGTGCTGTTCGTCTTTTTCTTTTGTAGGAGAAAATGTAATTTTTTTTAGTTCCGCTTTCTAATTTTTTCAATTTTAACAAACAAAAATTTTTAAACACTCAAGTCTCTTTATTTATAACACTTACTTTACCTTAGCTTGCCACACTGATACGTTTTTTCATGCGCAGACAAAGCTTTCTATCTCAATCTTATTTACATATTTCCGCTTAACCACACTTTTATACCTTTTGTTTTTTGAACTGCTTTCTCTTTTATTCACTTCTTTTTACCGATTTCTTTCACAAACTTACAACAGAAGTCTCCACTACGAATAGTTTTTTTCCAAAAAATAATAATTTACAAATAATTCAGAAACAAATAATAATAATTTCCAAAAAATAATAAAAATAATAATTTTAATATAGAATGTTTAAAAAATTTAAAATTGATTTTTCAAATTTCAACATTACAGTGTACATATATTATATATTTCTTCTGGAGTATAAATAATTTTAGATTAATTAAATTTCTTAAACTTACTTATTTCCTAGTAACAGATTTATTTTGTTTTATACATACTTCAGAAACAACCAACCACAGTTGGCAAAGATAGTATAAACATTTTATTAATGTTTAGCAATTTATATACAAAATCTAAAATTTTGAATCCACGCTTAGACAGCCGATTAGTTTATAACATAAATTATAACATAGATTTAATTTTATAACATAAATTATTCTAGTCAATGATATTAACGCAAAACTCTTCTAGCGGAATTGCGTCCCAAATTCTAAGAATAAATTCCCTTCTATACCTATATTTGCTCTAGTATCTTCATATTTTTGAATATCCTACATTTTTTATCCAAAAATAAATTCTTAAGTAATCTAAAAGTCATGAAATCACTCTGCTTCAATTATTTCCTAGTTATGTTTAACGGCTTTTAAATAGTCATTCAGACTATCATGCAGATGCTAATGACCAAATATTCAAATATTTACAACCCATGAAACTTTTGCCAGATAGTAGATACTTGCAAGTTTATCATGTACACAGTCTATGTATCAATAATAAAGCTTTTAAAATAATTTAAAAGATATTCCAACAAGTAGCAAGAGAATTACATTTTATTTGATGATGTATGGTATAGGCTGAGAAAAGACAATATTGTAGACAGTGCGCTACCTTACACGTTTAATTCACACACAGAAACGACCGCTGATCGATTTTAATGATTACTCACAGGGAACATTAGTGATTGCTTGCGACGAGTTCGTAGTATCAACATTTAAGGCAAATTTTGTGTGACTTATAAATTTAAGTAGTAAAAACACATTGAATAATTTAAAAAATTTACAAAGTTTTTGATACTTCAATACTACTTACAAAATACAAATTGGATTGAAAAACTCGAATGTACACGTTCTTATTAATATATAAATTGTTTATACTATAATTTAAAACTAACAAACAAATTTTATTGCCACGTTAAAAGTAAATTATGTAATAATAAAATAAATCTGTAAATTGCAGTATTAACTTGTGGTACATTTACCAAACTACAATAATGATTTTCTAGATGGATTACTAAATACTTCTTAAAGCTATTTTTTACTTTTTTTTTAGCAAAAATATAATTGCAAACAAATTTTTTGTGTACTTAAAATATTTCTAATCTACACATAGTTCAAATTATTTTAAAATGATGCTTAGGTTTATGTGCAATAAAAAAACTAAATTCAATATTATTAATTGGAAAAGATTTAATATTAAAAAAAAAGAAGAAAAAATAGATTTCCAATGTAATAATTATAAACAGCACTACAATTTATCAATTTATAAAAATCAAATAAAAGTAAAAAATAAAAGATAATAAATTGTTCATAAATATTAATTAATAATATTATATTTATTGTACGAATTATGTATTACATTCAAATATGTCGTGCGCTGCCCGTCGGTAACGACCGGCGTGCTTCAGAAAACATCCACGCGCATTCATGAAAAAAAAAAGAAATAACAATTCAGTCTGTAATAACTTCCGAGTTTTTTTGGAACCCCGACGCCCTTGTGATTTCGGGAAGCCTCGGCACCGTTAAGGTTTCGCGAAATCGTCAACGGTTAGTGGCCGCGAAAAGAACATCATTAGGCTATAAAAACAACTCTAAAAAATATCGGAACTGCAGAAATTCCTCAGCCACACTCGCGTACCCAATTCACGTAAAAATCCGCGTTTTATTTGAAATCGTTGTATCCTTGACGCAGCTTTCTGAATGATGAGAACTCGTCAAATATATATATATATATATATATATATACTATATTTGATAACAATTGATATTTAAAAAATGTTAAAACATACATAAATAAAATATTGCATAAATAATAATTTTAATATTAACAAATAATTATTCACTTAAGATTTTTAAATTATAATGAATTTCTTAATATTTTTCAAACATTAAAAATAATTTTAAAATATTATTAAGCAGAATTCTTATGTATTTATAAATATTTAAAAATATTTCTTTTTATTATTTATTTTTTGAGTTTTATAAATTATGTGATATGGATAGTATATCTAAATTACTTTACGTATTATAATAAAATATTAATAAAATGTATAATCATAAATAATTTTAAGTACGCGTAATTTTTAACATTATTCTTTAGTTTAATATGAATAAACGAATTTATTAAAATTTTCTTACAAATTATTACGTATCTTTAAAACATTAAATATTTAAACTATAATTTATATTGCACGTATAAAATCTATTTATAATATATATATATAATTTAAAATTATAAATCAAATAATTAGATTGTGAAGACAAGAAAAAAATTAATGCTTATTTTTTAAATTGGTTAAATATATTTAAATATATAATAAGTATTACATCAAAATTAGTTAAAAAAAATGTATTTTTCATTGTTATAATTTAATTATAGATGCTATTTATTATAGTATTTATATATAATTAATAATTAATCTTTATATAATTAATAATTAATCTATATATAATTATAGACTATTTTATTTATGCTTCTTCTATTTTATTATTTGTTATGAAAGGGTATGACGACTTTTAAATTCTTCATTCATAACAAATCAAGGAAGAAACTCTAAGAGAATTTGAAACAAATCGTAGAGGGGTTGAAGCGCATTGTTTGTCGAACAATGTCAGTCGGATTAGTTTAGAATATTTTCCGTTTCACTGTACCCGTCGGAATAGGTCGCATTCAGAACACACAATGAAGCGGATGAAAACTAGAATAAGGATCGTCCGATTTCTGCAGATTTAGCGATTGACAAACCTAAAGCTTCTTCGTCATACATTTAATGATAAATTGTTATCTCATCTTGCCTATTATATTTTGAAGAATCAATAGAAATTTTATTTAATTTTCTATTTCGTTTTCTTGTTCACTTAATACTAATTTTTTATATTCATTTATATTATATTTATTTCTTTAACATTAAATTTTTTGATCATGTGTGATCATCATACATTTTCATATTAAAGAAAAAAATTTAATTTGTAAATGGTGCAAAATTAAACAAAACTTTAATTATAAAGATTTAATCGACACTCCTAGTAATAATATCTAAATTATATCTATAAAAGATCTATATTTAATCTATATTTACTATGCCTATAAATACTTTAAATATATTCAATAATCTCCTCAAAATCTACTGAAATCAAATTGCTAAAATTTATAATAATAATAAATAAAGTAATAAAGAAAGTTATTATATAATTTTAATATATTAAAACTTATGTTTTTAAATCCTAAGAAGCAATGCATGAATTGCATGGAAAAATGCATGAAATTATGGTCCTTATTGAGTATTGTCATGTACCAATCAGTAGAACGATGATAAAATTCGTATGAACTGCTTATTGTAATTGTATGATGTAATGATATATGTAGCGTACTTACCATAAGAGATTTTAATTTTATTCTTCAGCCTCATAATTCGAAAATTATTTAAGCAAATTATGGCTTATATATAAAAAGGCAATAATAAAATTAACTAATAAATTAGTAAAAACTTAAATATTGCTGGAAAAATCTACGTATTAAAGTTAATAATTACTACTATTTCTATTATTATTATTTTTATTTTTATTTTTATTGTTATTATTATTGTTTTTGTTGTTATAAATAATGAACAATATATTTTTTATTACTCGTGGCATAATATACTTATTTGTATTCCATAACTAATTTATATCTTTTTTTAATAATTTACATTGCATAATATTACTTATATATATATATATATATATATATAATATACATATATCTTTTCCCCTTTTTAAACTACTTTCATTTATCTGTTTTCTCTATTATACTTATAGGGTATGTTTTAATCTTTCACCTTCATTGTTATTGCAGGAAACAATGCGCAAAAAATGAAACAATAAAGGAAGAATAGAGAAAATAAAATTAAACCAATAAAAATATTGGATGAATAATCTAAAAAAAAAATCAATATATATACCAAAAACTATTCAAATTATACTAAAAAAATTAAAAAAAAAAAAAAACGGTGAGAAAGGAAGATTAAGAAAAAAGTAGAATGAAGATACTAGTAAGTTATAAAATGGATGATGAAACGAAAATGCACAAATACTAAATGAAAGAAAGAATTTTTGATTTTGCAATAACAGAAAACAACAATAAAACACGTATTAGAAAGGTGCAATATTGCAGAAATAAATACTTTTGAAAGAAAATTTTAACTTTTTTATTTTAATGTGTTAATGATTTAAATTTTGAAATTAATGGCAAAAATAATATAAATTTTCTGCAATATGCCGATATCTAATTAACCGATAAAATTAATAAAAGGCTTAAAACAATATTTTTCTTTATATAACTTAAAATATATCTTGTATAACATATATTTTATCTTAATTATGTCGAATACTCTATTTATCAAATTTTAATTTCATGATGTTAATTAAATTATTTTTAAAGTAAATATAATTATTGGATATACACATCAATCTACGGTATATTTTTAGATATATAAAACATAAAAGTTAATAGATAACTCATTTTTTTCAACCTTTTAATTTTTAACTTATTATAATATGTTACGTTTGAAATGCATAAAAAATTTCCATTTTTTCTTTAAGGATTTATTTTTTCTGAATAAAATCATACCTAGACCTGATTCATAATATTGTTTTCTTTCTATAAGCAAAGTCATGTATATATTCTTCTAATTTATTATGATCTTTTTCTATATATTTATCATTTTTCCTTTTTATTAACGTTTTTATAATTTTCCAGCGTTATTCACTTCCAGTTTATGTAGGAATTTTAGTGCATATATATATATTATATTTTAATTATTACTATAACTCTGTTAATTAATCTTCATAATGGCTTCTAATAGATTAATTAGTCACATATCTATGCAACTACTAAAAATCAGGAATAACTACGAAATTTTAAGAATAACTTAAATTTAAGAAAAACTTCATAGGTAATATCAAATAGATATTTTTCTATAGAAAAAATTAATTTGGTTCAAGTACCGTTAGTCCCAAAAAAATATTTATATTACCCATTTAAATATTGCATAATTATAGGTTTGTAAATATATTTAAATTATTTAGTTTTTTAAATAATAACTTTAAAATATAATATTTGTAATAAAGCATTTATAAATAATTAGATACGATCGTGATTCTATCAATAAATAAATAAATAAATAAAATTCTATTTATAAAAGAGAAAACTAATAAAAGTACTGATTGATATTTTATAAATATGTATAATGTATATTGTATATTTAAAAATATGTAAATAGTATAAGAACTAAATTTGTTTTAAGTGCATTATTTCAGAAACTTCAGCAACTTGCAAATAAGTTTCATAATTGTCCTTAAAAAAAAATATAAACTAAAAGATACAGAGATAGGTCAGCAGCTTTCACGCTTACGAAGCATTTATTAATGCGCGTTGTCTCTACTCTCCAAGTATTGCTGACTCAGCATTGGCAACGACGTAGTCAGACGTAGGGTCAAGTGTTTTAGCTTTCTCTCTCTCTCTCTTTCTCTTTATGTTTTTCTTGATCCTTTATCTTTGTCGTGCATATCATGAGCTTTGAACATGGTTAAAGTATCTTTTCTCTATTTTTCTCTCTCTCTCTCTCTCTCTGTTTCTCTCCTAACTTTTCTTTTCAACCTTCTTTATTTAATTCTCTTATCAAATCTACGCAATATTTGTTCTTGTATGTTTATTGATTCCTTTTACTTTTTTGGTTAGATAATTTTATTTAAATATATCACGTGTAAATAAATAGACCTATTTTAACTGTGATTCTGGTAATTTTAAAGAGAAAAATTTTGTATTTGAAATTAATATTTTTTTTGTGAATTAATGAAGTTTTGTTTCATTGAAATTTTCACTTATTTAATTTTTCGTATTTATTTATTTATATATGCTATCTAAATACTTTTATAGAGCACCATAAAATCATTAGTTTCTCTTGTTTCCAGTCATTTATTCTAATATTACAAGATTGTAATATTTGACAGGCTCGAACCCGATGGAGGTAAATGAACATTAATTTTATTGTATCAGTGTCAATAAGAAAAAATTAGGTAAACTGAAAGAGAGAAACGTCTTTTTTACTATTACTTGGTAAAACAATTTTGACGTTAAATGTATTTTGTATTGTATTCAGACCATTATATATATTTGGAAAATTTTTTTTATGAATTCTAGGTACGCTTTAACAATTTTTTGCTTTAGGATACTACTGTAATAAAGAATAGCTGCAATATTACTCTGAACATAAATTTATCTTTAGTTCATAGATTATTTTATATATCGCTTTAGTATCAAATTATATTTTTCGAATCAGGTTCTTGTGTTAAGCAATATTAATTATAATTGTGTACATGTAGGTGTACTTAAGAGCATAAACATTTTTTACCCGTGCTTAATAAAGAATCTTACTTATATATCTAATATCTGCCTGTATACGGATTTTTATGTATAACAATCAAAGAGTAAAAAATTTAACGTTTATGAGATAATTTTAAAAGAAAGAAAAGTCATGCTAATAATTATGAAAAAAGAATCATATTAAAATTGTTGAATATTTAGTATTCTGCAAAATATATAATTGTTTTATCGTTCAACTTAAAATTGCAAACACTATATATTTATTTTTGTTTAAAAATATTATAAAATCGATTTTATATATTATACTTATATTTATGAAATTTGCTTTTATAATTGTGCTTCAGTTTATTTTCACTTGCAAAATTAATTTTGTTGAAAATATCTACTTTTAATTAATAATTAAAACTAAATAATTCTGAAGTTTTATATATTTTAAATTATATTATTTAGAAAAAAAATCACCAGCAATGATTTATTTTAGAGGTAATATTATATTAAATTGATAATAATAATAATATTAAATGATTATTTACTACATATCTTTAAACTTAAACTTCTTAAACTTTTTTTAATTGTTTAATAGATGTTTAAATACTTTTTATTAATAAAAGAATAATTTTATTTTGATACATATTTTATATAAGTTTATTTATATTTAAAAATATTTTTTTATGAATAAATATAATTTTATTACTTTTCCATTAATTTTCTTAAAAATGTTTTAAATAGTAAAAAATTTTACAACCTAACTAAATAAATTTATATTAAAATAAGATCGAAATCACTAAATTCATTATATAGTATAAATTACTTGAAGCTTTATAAAATTAATTTTATATTTTATTGACATTTTATCTTAATATAGTGAAAATGACTATAAAAAGATTACATCAAATACTGCATATTTTATTGGAACCAAAATAAATAAGTTTTTATAAATTTTTGTATAAAAATGTTAGAAAATTAACTTTATACATCTTTAAAAGCTATATAAATACTAAAAAAACATAATAATATTTATTATTATGAATTAATAATTCAAGGCAACCTAGATTTAATTAATTTCTTTCTTTTCTGAAGAATTAAAATAATATATTCTATAAATTAGAAAATTTAAAAGCATTATAATTACGTTACTAGAATAATAAACAATCTTCATTTTCCTTAATTCATTTTTAATTTTATATAGTATGAAAGCTTGATGTCATTGAATTTTTAAATTGATAAGAACAATTCGACTCATCGTAACCGAATTCACGAGGATTGATTTCCAAAAATTAATTCATGGTTTTCATAATGACAGCAAATTTTACTGTATTTCTGTCGACGACGAAAAACGATAACTAATCTTTAATTATTGTTTTCCTTCTGCTATCTCGCTTAATGAAAGATAAGAATAATGAATATACAAATATACTAATGTAATTTATTTTCATTGATTGTTTAGAAAAAGATTTTTCTAAAGATGTTTTTATGTATATTTTTGGAACTAAATATTGTTTTCTGATAATAACCAAATACGAATCAAATCCATTTTTCATTTTTACAATTCTAATGTCGAATTTAACTAACGAAAGTCAAAATTTTATTATGTTATTTGTTTAGGAGGTGAAATAATATTACTTCTTTCTCAAATTAAAAATTAATTACTTCTAATTTAATTAAATATTTTAAAAAATACTAAAATACAAATATAATATATGGACAAAAAAATTATTTTGATAAAAATGAAAGTAAAATTTTATGTCATTGTTGATTATTAAATGTATTCTACTACTATAATATCTTTCATTTTATAATGAAAAAAAAATTAAATTACATTAATAAAAAAAAATTATCAATATTCATAATAAATTATCTTACTATTGAAATAATAACTTTTATATTAAATATGAACTATAAAACAATATTTTAGTTTATGTTTTTTATAAACTAATATTACTAAATTTAGTTGAAAATCATCGAAATTTAAAAATTAAATATAAAAAAATTTTAAATATAAATAGTGACATAAATTTCAATATAAGTATAAAATTATTTTTTATAAATTTAACTAATTGTATTGTTAATAACATTTCGATATAACAAATAATTTAAATCAATATTAACGTATTAACTCATGTATTAATGACAAGATCGCTTTAATTGTATTAAATATGATGTTTGTTAATAACTATGACAGATGTAAGGAACCTAAAATTAATGATCCAAAAGAACTCAGAAGAATATAATAATATAAATCCAAAGTATGGAGTTGCGGAAAAATGGATTAAAGAAAACAAAAATTTATTATGCTATTGAAAATAATATATTTGATAATTTATAAAAGATTATTAAAATAAAGGCAAAATAAAGCAATGAAATTAAATAAAAAAAAAAGATTAATTTTTGGCGAGATATTCGATGTGAAAGTTATTATTTAAAGGGCAAATATATAGAAAAATAAGATGATGAAAAATTAACGTAAAACAATTAAGTCAACAACAACAAAGATAGATTAATAATCTAGTAAAATCAAAATATGCAGGTAAAATTAAATTACTTCAGAAATAAGAAGGGAAAATTTATATATCAAAATAAAGAAAAGAAAAGAAACATAGAACAAATATACTAGCAGCATAAGGAAACGGTAATGAAACAAGAGCGAACATCAATTGATTGAAAAAGAAAGGAGTTATACATTAAGTAATAAGGACGAGAAACGTAAATAAAGATGAAATACATAGGAAGAGAGAGTAATTTGCAAAGAATAATACAAATAATTATAAGAAAATTGTGAAAAAAGAATACAGATTTAAATATATTGTTCATATTTATTAAAGCCGAGGGAAAAGTGAAAAGAAAAAAGTTATGTAGAAAGACAATTCTAGAAGTAGAAAATAAAAAAATTAAATTAAAAACAAATATATGATTCTATAAAAAAAAAAGTAAAACAATATCATTTAATATTATATAATATTATATACTTATATCATTTAATTACAATGTAACATATGTAAAACAATAACAATGTTTAAATTGCTATAACTTAAAAATAATAATAATAATAATAATCAATGTACGGAATATTCATACTAAATAGTTTATTAAATGTAAAGGAAATTTAGAAGTAGCAATTAGATTTTATATATCATCATAATATAATTAAACTTGAAATTTAATAAATTATATTATTATTATTATTATTATTATTATTATTATTATTATAATTATTCAGGAACAATTCGTATGAAATGTTATTATAATAAAATGCTATTAAAGAATTTTCATTACTTTATTTATAATTACTAATATTAATATTACTTGATATTATTTATTTTGTATAAAATATCCAATTTTCATTATTCATTACTACTTGATTTCTGATGGAAAAATTATTTGATATATTATAAAAAATTACATCTAGATGACTTGAAATGCTATGATAATTTATATATCTCTATATACTCAATGTATCAATTAAAGTGCATTAAAAAGTTTTTTTAATCACGTCATTAATAATAATTAAATAATATTTGGAAAAAGTATGTACGCGTATATTTGTGTAAAAAATACCAAAAACATTTGTTTTTTTTTGTGCAAGTACCAGTATATTTATAGCGAAAACTCGTTGGATTGCGTTATTATTATCATAAAGGAAACAATAACGAGGGATGATCCGATGTGTAAACTGCCTAGGTCTAGCTTATTTCTCCCCTTTTCCATTGATTCGAGGATCTACCTCAAAAACTATACTAACTTCGTCTGTGCGTAAGCATATGTATACATATATATTCATTCAAGGGGAGAAGGCTGCAATGTTATTGTTGTTCGTCGACCAGATATTAGGAATGGAATAGTGGGATACAGATTGACTACAGTGTGACGAAGAAACCTCAATGCATAATACAAGCGAGTGTTTATCGTCTTCAATTAAGAGGTCGATTTATTCGAATCCATTTGATTACTCAGCGTAATTGAAACATTAGTTTGGAACATTTTAAAAGTTAAAGAGAGAAAAAACGTAGGAGATATTATTTTATCATGATTTGTAACGATTGTTTTTTTAAGTAGAGGTTAGAAAGCAAGCTTTAATGTTCTTTCTAAAATTGTTTGAATTCTTGTAAAAAAAAAACTACAAAATTATGTATTACATATATTATATTCAAATTCTAAAAAATATTGAAATTATATCTTTGTATACGTGTATTTGAAATATAAATATAGTTTTATGAAGATTGGTCACTTATTGACGGGTAAGGATGACGAAAAATATAAATAATAACGGTAGAGAACCCTTTAAATAAATATTATTAAAAGAACCTTGTTTACAATTACAATTATCTTCCTAGGAAATTAAGTAAAAATTTAATATTCTACTGCTTATTGTTTATAGATAGTATGTAGATAAACCAGGTAAATAATAAAAGCTTCTGGGAAGAATTAAAGGAAAATTTGTACAAGAAACAAACTAATGATTTGATACTACAAAAAAACTAATGATACAAAACATAAAATTTGTTTGTCATAGACAAAGAACATGATTTTAAATCTTTTTGCAATTTAAATCATAAAAAACAAAGTTATATATGCTAAAATGCAAAAAATAGTAATACAAATTCAATAATATTGAAATACCTATCTTAAAAACATTACGATTTTTAAACGTCTTTTCTAATCTTGTAGAATGATTTTGGTGTAATAATATATATATATATAGTATATCTATATATATTTAACTATTAATTTTTTTGAAAAAATTTGAATATTTGACATAATTATGATTATTATGAAAATATTTAATATTGATACGATTGATTTGTATATTTTAAAATAGACATTCTGTATTGATTGAAAAAGATCTTATTCTGTTTTTTAAATGTTGAAATGCCTCATAGATAATAATTTATTTTATAGTATAATGTAATAATAAATTTAGTTTGTTAAAACATTATAAAAAAAAAAGCATTTAATAAAAAACCCTAAAACATAATATTTACAATTATAAAATATATAAATCGTGTTATATTAATTTTTAAAAAATTTTTATTATCACACATTTTCTTTTTTCTTAGTTATAATAATCTATTTATCTCTACAATTATTACGATCGAAGAATACATACAATTTGTAAAATGTTTCCTATAATCAAACAATTTTCTAATAATATTATGATATAATAACTATTTTAATAATTTACTGAATAACTAATTGATAATATTACCTTTACAATATTGTACAGTACAATATTTTTCCATAATTATAAATCTGTCTATATTTTATTAATTTCAGATAGTTCAAGAACAAAAATGTTGTCTGTATTTAAATTCACAACTTAATTTACATAAAAATCTATGAAAAGAATATAGGAAGTATTTATTATAAAATTATATGCTATTAAGCTTATATATTAATAAAGATAAAGTTTTATAAAAGTATTGTAAATTAATTTTTTTTTACTTTTCAATTTATATATACCACAATGTTTTAAAATACCATTTCATCTAAATAAAAGTTTTTTTTATGAAAAATTAATAAAAGTCTTTTAAGGTTGTACAAACTTCTAACTGAGCCTGTTTTTTGATTATCATAATTTGACATACGTCAAACGCGGTAAATTATTCTTTTACGCTCATTGATGTATAAAGGACAAGGACAATATTGAAGAGCAGAATAGACAGAAGACATGCGTAAAATCGGTCATATATGATGATGTGTTACGATGCTGATGAACGTACGAACGTCGGCTGTGAGACACGCGCCGGCACGCTTCTATTCAGATTTCTAATATAGCTTGTGCCACGTTTACAATGTGATGAAGGCATAAAATATTGTATGTACATATGAATGAGAAAGATAGATAGATTAATGAATAGATAGTTGAGAGAATTTTTGAGGATTTCAAGATTTGTTATATTTATCTAGAACCATTTTTAATTGAGGGCTATTTGTTTTCGTATTATTATTTTTGTAGCTTTATACACAAAAAATTAATTTATCTTTTTATAAGATCGTCTGAAATAAATAATTTTATAAAAATATAGTTTTCAATGTTGATATTATTTTTATTTGAACTAATGCTAATACAATATTTTTTATGTATGTATGTATTATTACATTTTATAATATCATTTATAGTATACATAGTTATTTAATAATTATATTAATATAATCTAATTTATTACGAACTTTCGTATAAAAATAATATAATAATTGTTATATTTATGTTAATAACAGTAAAAACTATATTTTTGAAAATTATTGATTTTATTTAAGTAACTTTATTTATAGTATAGTAAAGTATTCTTATGTAATAAGAAACTAGAATTTATTCATTTTTATTGAAAATATCTGATGGTTATTTAAATACGTAAATTAATAATAGGATGTTACACATTAGAATTTCCAAGCTTTTTCAAAAAAGAAATATAAATAATGTTATATTTTTTTAAATTGTTCACGAATATCTTATAAGATTCATGTTACTTATAATTATATAATTATACAACATTTTATGTCATTTTTGAATGAAAAAGTCTATATATTTCTTGTAAATTGGATATTATATTATATTATTATATCAAACTTTTCTTGTTATATTAAACTTTACTTCGTGCATAAATTTATATTGTACAGAAATGGTTGAATGTATTTTGAAAATTATACAATATTTTTACTTATAAAAGATAGTTTACAATTTCTCTTCAATTAGTACCTGTACTAACTATCTTTAATTATTATTTACACTAAGTACTATATTATCTTTACTAATTTGTAAATAAAAATTAAGATTATAATAGTTAATGATCTATCAAAGAAGGATTAAATTTATATTTCATACGTTGTTTGATAGTTTAATTGTTTATATAAAATATTAAAAAAAAATAAAGTTATATATTTTTTAATTTATAGTTAAAAAATAATAACATTATCTAAAAAAAAATTTTAATTATCTTGATATTTATCTTGATACAAATCTTACAGCTTATAAATAAGTGTTATTTTTTTTTTACATAAAAAAATTTTGCATATTAAATGTAATTAAATATATGTATTGAATTGTTATAGCTTAGAAAATATATAATTGACGAATTAATTAAGGCAAATAAGTACTACATAATTTAAATCGAAATGAAAAATATACGGATATCATAAGTAACAAATATATTAGATTAAACGTACATTGACAAATTTATTACTTGTATAATCTATTTAGATATTATTTTCATTTTGATGTATATTTAGTTTATCAGAATATAATTTATTATATTCATAATTATATTAATATTCATTATAAGTGTTCATTAACAAATTGTATACTTTGAAAATTCAAAATTAAAGAACTCTTAGGTTAATAAAATATTTTTGTTAAATTTAAGTAAATTTATGTGAAACAAAGAAATTAATAATAAAAGCTTAAAAATGAATAGATAATTTTTCTTTTTAAAAATATACATTTCATTTTTAGTATTGGTTTTTATGAAATGTCTATGATGTAGTTGTGTATGTTTACATTTAGATTATTTAATTATCCTAAAAAATTTGTTTATTTCTTTAACAGCTTTATTAAAAATTTCTGTATTTTGTTTCATATATAAATAATCATCACCAAGGTAAAAGTAAAAATATTTGTTTAGATAAATCAATTTGAACGCAAAAAATAATTAAAAGATTGAATGTGATTGAAGAATAGAATTTTAAGCGGAAGTAAAAAATATGCGAACAAGTTGAGAAAAAAATGGTCTTTCTTGTTTTGTGGTTGCTTTACGCTTTTAACTACTTTTGTACATCTGGTAGCAGCACGCTGAAGCGACCAAGAATTGAACTAGCGAGTGGCACTCCAGAAGACAATAGCGAGCAGTCTTTTTTATTCAACTTGTACTCACTCTCATTTCACTTACTCTCTCTCTCTCCCTCTTTCTCTCTCTTTTTCTCTCTTATTATAATCGATCTTTTTTTCGAATTTTTATTTAAAAAAAAATTTTAAAGACAAAAGTTTTGAATTAAAATTTTTAACATAATAGAACATAATCGTTATAGCTTTTAACAAAAAAATCTTGTGATTACAATAATTGTGAATTATAATAAAAGTATTGTTTAATTTTTGAAAAATAATGTAGGAACATAACATTTTTTAAATATACATAAAGCTTCAGTAAACATATTAAAACATAAAAAAATGTTTTCGTATTTGATAGAAAATTTAGTGCATAAAAAGATTTTTTATGTTAGTTATTGTTAATTATATTAATTTTTCTATTAATATTTTTAATATATAGATATGAAATGTCTACAATTATTTGATAAATAACTTATATTACATTGAAAGTTAATTTTTGGAGATTGTTTTGTAAATTATAAAACAAAAATTTTATTATTTTATCAATATTTTGTGTATCAAATAAGAAATTTTAGTAATAAATTTTCTTATATAAAAATTTATTTATTTCGGTAATTATACCGAATTAAAAAATTAATTGGTCAATTGATAATTTATAGAAAAAACGCTATGTTTTTAATATTTTATCATTAAAATTAATTTTATAGATTTTACTCATATTATATTATCTTAATAAGGTTTAATGTAATTATATAACCATATATTAACAAATTTCAATAATTTTTTATGTAGAAATGTAATTTTGATATCAATGCACATATATATTTTTAATAAAATTATAAGTATGCCAATTATGTGATAAATATTATTTACAAACAAAAAGAATAGTCGTCTAATATATAAAATCACGATGTATAGTTAATTGAAAACTATTATTATTTTATAAATTAGAAAACGCACGTTAAATTTAATCAGTACTTATTTATTTACCATAGAAAAAAAAATTTATAGTAAGGTATAATTCTACAATTTAAAATTACACGTATTTTCATACTTTCATAACTTATTTACAATGTAAATTATATTATCTATGAACATATTAATTATACACAATATACTTTATTTAAACAAATTTTATCCACTCGTAGATTTGTAAAACAATAATTTTACTCTATAAAAACTGTTAATTAATATTTAATAATGCTATTATTATATGTGATAATAATAGATTAATAATAATTAGTAATATTTTATATTTAACATTAAATAGTTATTTTAGTATTTTTTTAAATTGTACATTAGAATTATATTATAGAAAATAGTTTTATCATATTAATAGTTATATTTGAATTTTATTTTTAGAAATATTTCAAAATTTCTATAATAAATTTAAAATCACATTTAATTCATATTTATTTTATTTTTTTATAAATCATGATTAATATTGTAATGTAATGTATTAATAACATTGTACATTGCTAAATATGTTTCTTTGTTTGTTCACCAGCGAAACATAATTATATCTTGATACAGAGAGACGCATTAGCCCCCAATAAAGCATTAAGACTTGAGAGAAAATAAAGTTCTAATTTTTTTATTATGTCTTGATTTAAAAACTTGAACCTAACTTTATCTTTATATTTAACAATAATAACGAACCGATACAGAAATTAATAGATTCCAATAGAATTTAAGAATTATTAGAAGTACCAAAGAAACTCTTAAACATTTTTGAGAAATATAGATTGTTATTTATTGTAAACAAATTATGCAAAAAAGTACTATATTACTTTATTTTCTTATAATTTGTATTTTTTTGTTTTTGACTGTAATAATTAATTATTTTCTGAATAAAAATGAATATTAAATTACGTTTTTTCTTTGTGCCTTGATTTAAATTAAATTTTTTATGTTCTAATAATATTATTATATTCAAATATATTATCTATTATAAAGTGTACCACTAAAATTTTGTATAAAACTTTCTATGTATAAGCTTCATTTAATTAATAAAGGAAATTTATTAAAACCATAATGATTAAATGCTTATACAAATCATAAAAATAAATTAGAATTTAGTATATTAGATTAAGTTTTAATATAAATACTTTCGTTAATTACAAATAAAAGTTTGAGTAGAAAAAAAATCAGAAATATTTTATATGTCAAGTATATGAAAAATGAAATTCTAAAATTTTTTTTAATATAATGTTTTTAAATTTCAAACAATGTAAATGTATAATGTAAATTCTACTTGTACTTATTACTATAATAATTTTTCAATCCGTTAGATTAAATATTAATGTAATTATATATATATATATATATATAAATACTCTCAAGAAAATGACAAGTTTTTGTTTAATATATAAATGAAATATATATGAATAATTTAAAATTTGAGTTACTATATTTTACGTATGGAACGTATCGTTTTTCATATAGTTTATTTTTTAAAGTCGTTATAATCTGTTTTTTTTAAGAACTTAATTTAATATACTTAATAATAATTTAATATGCTTTTATATACTGTAATATTTTTGTATTCAACATTTAATAAATATATTTTTATTTAATTTTTTTGTACGGTTTGATACTTTCTGTCAATGAAATACAATCGTGAGACATTTGAGTTATTTAAAATATGTCCTCATCACGTCTAATATATCGGTTATAATTTAATACTTTCTTTGTTTAGTATAGCTCTTTAAATTTTTTAATTAACCTTTGCTAAAAATTAGCAAGGTATCATTTTTTTAATATTATATAGTTATACTAACAATTTTATATTGATATCTTTTTTCGTGGTTTATGATTTTTTTGATGATTTGTAAATGTATAATATTTTACTTAATTTTTATTAAAAATTTTTTAAATTCATTTCGTAGATTTTATTCTAAAAAAGGAAAATTAATTATTCTTTTTTTTATTCAAATTGTAATGTACTCGGTTGTTATTAAATTATTCCTAATAAATCTTATTGCATCAAGTAAATTGATTTGCTCAAAAATTGTTCTATTTATATTGATTTTTATATTATTTTGTAATTATATATACAGTAACTTTATAAAAGCGTTCAATAAAAAAAATACTTTTTGTAAAATTGGTATATAATTTGTCTTTTTAAATTTTTAAATACTTCTTTTTTGATTATACGAAATTAAATTTTCATCCTTATAATGAAAGCATGAATATAGGTTTCCAAATGAACTAAATACCCGTAATTAAAATATCTTCTAAAGTAAAAAATCTCTATTATGCATTTATATCACGTTAGGTAATTAATTTTAAAACTTTCATTGTTATGACAATGATTATCTTAAGAATAATAAGGCAATAACCTAAGTTTTATATTTATTCTTCTGAAAAGAGTGAATTGAGTTTAAGCTTGTTATGGTATTTCATATTTAATAATTAATATTCAAATTGTTGTGTCATTATTTTTATTTTTTATTAAAAAATTATAAAAAATAGTAATTGTTCTATTTCTGTTAGAGTACTACAATTTTTTGTTTCTAATAATTTTCGCGATTATATTCATCTTTCTGTTACCTGGGGATGCAGCTAAATTAAAGAAAAACAATTTCTTTACATATTATTTTTTACAATTATTTTCAAACAAATTTATTATAAATCTTTAATTTTTTAATTTTAAAATATAAACAGTGAAGTGGTTGGATTTAAAGTTGGATAACATAAATAACGTTAGAATAACTATTTTTTTTAAGTACATTGTTAAAAGTAAGAATTTAATTAAAAAGAATTTTGATGAATATCAATCTACAAGAAATAGGAAGAAATATAAGAAGAGCGTTAAAAATGTAGAAATTGAAAAATAAAATTTAAGATTAGGTGTACCTTTTTATCATGAATATTAAAAAAATATTAATTAATAAAAAAAAAATACAAAACGATATTAGATTATAAATAAATTTAGATTGTTAGATTATTACTATTATAAAAAGAAAAGAATAATAATTAAAAAAAAAATTTTTTAATGAAATTTTTTTTCACTGAGTTAAAAAAAAGTAAAAATACTAAAAAAAAATAGAAAAAACTGAATACTTTATAGAAACAAATTAAATATATATAAAGAAAAATATGAATGTGTTACGGAAAAAAGTCACAATAAAGAATATAGAATATAAAGGACAGGAAAAATATTAAAAAAAGAAAGAAACGAAGAAGTAGAAGAAATAAAAGAAATAAAAGAAAATACGTGATATAAAAGAATAAAAAAAAATCATTATAATTAAAGAATTAATTGAAAAAAAGAAATGAAAGGGATTGATCAAAAGAAAATTAAATGAAAAAGAAAAAATAAAATTATAACAAATATTAGAATTAGCAGGAATTAAATTAATGAGTTTTTATGTAATAGCAACTAAAAAAAGTAAAAATTAGAAGAAACAAAATATAAGAATATGAAAGGAAAAAAAATTAAAAGAAGTCATGAAAAAAATTGCAAAATAAAATATGGTGAAATTGAAAATTTAAAAGAACAAAAAAATGTAAAGATATACAAACAATCAAAAGATCAAATTAATGAAGAAGATAAAAAAAGTCACATTAAAGAAATAAATATGAATAAATAAAACAAATATGAAAAAACATTAAAAAATAAAAGGAGAATTATGGATCAGAAAAAATTTCTTTGAAATTAGCAAAGAAAGAAAAGATAGAGAAAAATTTAATAAAAATATGTAAAAAAAGTTATGGATACACTCTAAGACAAAGATCTAGTTTTTTGGTGATATATTTAATAAACTATATGAAAATATAGCAAGAAATGATGAGAAGGAAGTTATAACAAAGAAGAGAAAAAATAGAAATGGTGAGGAAGAAATTCTACAAATAATAAATAACACAAAACTGAAAAAAATTCATAAAAAAAGAAATTATGAATGAAATGTTCAGATATTAAGACAAAAATTAATACAATGTGTAATAAAAAGAGGAAAAGTTCAGAAAGAATTACCAGGTTGTAGTAATAAAAAAAAAAATAAATAAAAAGAAGAAAGAAAATTCACGCCTATCTTATATCCTAAAGATTTTAATCTTTCGTTAAAAATATGCATAAGAAATATTGTTGAAAATTATTGAAAAATATTAAATATGCGATTTATGTAATATTTTATTTAATTTCTTGTCATATATTTATATTTTATACTTATAATATGTACTGACTGTACTCATTATGCTATTAGGACTTATCATACAGTAAATTACTCTAGAAAACTATCCGGTGAATGCGATGTTTTGAAAAAGTAATAAAAAACATAAAGCTTTTTCAAAGATCTGGTTCAGTCTGACATTCTTTTATTCTAAAATTCTATTATATTACATTTATAGAAAATTATAAATAGTACGTTGAAACGCAATCGTCAACGATAGTCGAATTTTTCGCTTCTTTTATTTTTATAAAATTTTAATTTATAAAAATATTTTAATTTATATAAATTGTTTTAAATAAATTTAAAATATTGTTAGGATAAAATATAATATAAATTCCTATTATTGTTTAATTTAATTTAATTTTAATTTAATTAAAAAAAAACACATAACTACAGTATTCTTATACAAATTAAAAGTTGTACAAATACCAATTATAAATATAACTAGAATTGATTTGAAATATATGTATAGTATAACTTTTTATAATTATATTAATTTACAACTACATATCTAAGTATCAAAATAATCAATTTTGAATAGGTAAGTTTTAAAGCAATTATATATTTATAAAAGTCTATATAAATACATTAATTAAATATTACAAACATAATAAGATTAATATTATTTGAAATATAATTTAATGAAAATTCATTTTTGAATATAATTAAAAACATTGTACAAACAGCCTGTAACAGTTGCTTTCAGATTTTTTCCACATTCCAAAAGATACATCATTACGCATCGTTATCCACGTATCATTATTTAGTTGAAACATGTAAAAATCATTACGTGGCACAAACTGTAATTTTGAAAGTTTGGACCCATTTATAAGGATACCCGAGTTGTATCCCAATTTCATACATATGTTCGTAACTTCTTTTTGTGATTTTATAGGTTGCGTGAAACATTCGGATCTCCAAACACCAAAAGATCGTTGCATCACTTCACCCATTCCTTTTCTGTAATAAGAAGTAAAGTTAATTAAAATAGATTAATTATTTTGCTACTAATATAATAAATATATGCAATTTTAATGTAATTTCATTAAAAATAATTTCGAATAAATAAAATATATAAAATTATATAGAAATATAAAGAAATTTGTATATAAAATGTAAATATGTAAATATAAAATTTTAGAAAGTAATCTTATGCATTTAGTCATTTGTTATATCTTAATTATAATTAATTTTCTTGGAATATACTAATTTATGATATTTAAAAATATTTGTATTTTGTTTAAAATATGTAAATATTCTCACGGATCTCTCTTATCAGATTTTAGAGTCCAACAAACTTCTGTCGATTCGTCTTCTCCTTTGGGACAATCTGGCTGTCCATCACAGACAAAATCTTGAGGTATACATGCTGTTGTTTCATTGGATATGCTTCTGACAAAATTATATTATATGAATTTGTATAAATAAAAATATGTTTTGATCAACAGAATTAGTTTGAAATATATATATATTTTTATTTAAAATTTTTATTATTAACTTATTTCAGGTAGAATAGCTGAAATTTTAGTGATAAATTAATAATAACTATATATGAATACAATGACATGGCGTATAATAAAGTAAATATAAATCAAGCGATATAATGGAAGCAATAATGTAGGTAATGATTCAGGGTATATTTTTACGCGTGCATGCAGTGATCGACAACTGAATCTCTTGGTTTTCTTCCTCAATATTCTCAGCCCTCAATGTTTTACCGAGTTTTACCTTTCGACAATAATGTTCGTCGCTCAAATATATGATGTAATTGAAATTCCAGAACAATTTAGCATTTATAGTACCTCTACCCTAATACCACTAATAATTATATTTTTTTTTCATTTTTCAATGCAAGATGTTTTTATAGTTTTAAATATAGTTTTAAATAATTTGTAGTAATATTTACAAGTAATAAAATATTTTAAAATTAATTTTAATATTTGTTTGAGATGATATTATTTAATTTTAATTAATTAACATTATTTAAATAATATTATGTATATATTAAATTTACTAATTAAACTTACTTCTCACACTTGAAGCTCGAATCCTTACACATACACTTCTGATGGCTTTCATCGGATTTATCTAAACAGTGTCGTCGACCATCACAAAAGCGTCTTGGTTGGGTCAATTTCAAGTATTCTCCACAGCTACATGTCGCAGGCTCATCGGCTTCATTTGGACAGTCAATTTTTCCATCACAAAACATTTCCTTAGGAACACATTTTCCATTGCCACAATTAAGTTCTGCTTTACTACATTCTTAAATTAAATCCCAATTTTGTAAATATCAAATTAATTTTTATAGAACATTTTATAAATATTTTATATACATCCATATAAAATTTAAAACTTTCTGCTAATTATTATGTAACACAAAAAATTAGAATAAATTATAATTTTTATCTGAGATAAATTCATTATTATTATGAATAAATATTGTATTTAATTTGAATGTATTGTCCGTGATTTAATAGTAAAACACTATGAAAATAAATAAAATAATCCTAAATTATGTCTGAAAGGTATTTATGTATTAATAAATTTTCGATACTCATAACAATTTTATAAACTTTTCAAAATAGAAAAATATTATTCAAATTATGAAATAATATTTATTTATATATTTATTAGTTTCTAATAAATTCTGACAATTGAAAATTTTAAAAGTTATGATTTTCGTTGCAGTAGCAAATAACTCTGTACAATATAATTTAGTTATTTTTTCAATTTTTCTAAAAAATATTTGTCTATACGTTCTCAATCTATATGTCTATTTGAATTTGATTATAATTTTTTCATATAAAAGAACGTTTTAAATAAGATTGTTATCACAGTTGTTATTCTAAATTATATGTAAGCTAGAAATATTTAACTTACTGCACTCTGTAATATTGTTTTTACATCTTTCTTTAATTTTTTCACATTGTTCATGGTGTTCGTCAACTCCATCTCGGCAGTCTCGAATTCCATCACATACATTTTCCCATGATACACACTGACCAAGAGTACACCGAACCCCATCACAATATGGTGGTTCCACAAACGAATTTACTACTTCATCTATTAATGATAATTATCAGGAAATACTTTTTTTAATTGTATTATTTTTATTTAAATTTAATTTTATATTTATACGCTTTTATTTTAACGTATAAATTTTAAAGAGTAGACATTAATAATGCAATATTTAATGTTAATAATTTATTTTTTTTAATATTTGTTTTGTACATAAAAGTTTAACTAAAAATTATAGAATAGTTAAACAATCTATTTTATATAACATGAAAAGTCATTTTATAAATGAAATAAAAATTTAGTATTTTTATTATTATCATATAAATTGATAATAATTATCGATAATTTGATAAAAATATATTTATTTTTATTTACCATCAATTTGAGATAAATGAGCGTGTATGTAATCAATACTATGAAGAATCTGTTTTGTACCAAAGCCGCAATTTTCATCTTTACCTTGGAAAACGGCAGTCGGATACCAACCACCAGAACTTAAACAAACTACGTATCCACTCCAAATTAATGTTGAATTATGTGTCTAAATATTTGAATAAAAGAGTAAATTCAATTTAATTTACTATAATGTTACATAAAATAGTTTCTTTTAATATTAGCTTTTATTAAATTTTTTTTAATAATACCAAACACGTAGATCTATCACTTTTTTCAATATAACACCTATAACATTTTGGACATGCATTTATAATTGGTTGCAGAAACTTCATTTGTCTTTGTCGAAGTGAATTAACACCTATTGCGATACAAATATCATCTCTCGATGCTGGAAAACTCCTGCAATAATTGTTTTTATAAGATGTTTATTTAAACATATTAGAATATTTATTTGCATATTTCAATTTAAAATGTTTTCAGTGTGAAATTAAATACTGAATATTTTACATTGTGCATTTTTTTTTACATTTAGTATTTTACAAAATTTATATAAAAATAATATTTATTAGCATTTTTAATATTATTATGAAAATTATATATTTTTAATTTATAAAGTAAGTAGTTATAATACTAAATTTTTTAATTATTAGATGAAGTATAAGATGTCTTAATTTATTAACCTCTGTAAAACTAAAATAAACTAAAATATAACTTCATAATTTTTATATATTTGTTATTAATACTAAGTTACCTCTTTGCTAAATAAAGTGGTTGAACGTATCGTGTCATATTTATATTATTATTTAATTTGAATAATGAAGCATCTGAATGAAGTAGAGATTTAATGTTCACAATTGAAGATGATTGTTCATATGCACATTTATAAGGAATATTCGTTGATGTTACTCCAAAAAGAGCAGCAGTGTAATTTTTATGTAAACTAAAAAATTTTTAAGTGCTTGTAATACAATACATAAACATATAAATTTATTTTAAATTATAGTAAGTAATGCAATAGTATTTCATTAAATTTAGTGATAATTAATATTTTAAATATTTCAGTTCATATTCGGTAATTAACGTATAATATATAATAGAAATTATATATTCTTACTCAATATCTTCAGTACATTTAGAACTACTGAGAAGTAAATTATTTTCCAATAGAACAGCTGAACAATAATAATTTCCATTAACAAATACTGAAGCCTCCCATGGCCATAAATAACTACGTTCCTTAGATTTTGGATCGATTTTAAGATGAACATTTAATTTTCTATTTAGAATAGGCTTACAGCGAATTCGAAGGCCATGACATGTATTATTAATTCCCCTTTTTGAAAGTTTATAATTTAATGAATATTCATTATTGATTGAGAAATCCTTTGACGATAAATTTTCAACGAGTTTTAATGGCTGAAGCAAGATCTCATCAGTCGATTCTACATTTCTATATAAAACTTCTTAATTATAAAAAAGGTAAAAAAAAATTAATTAAAAATAATTAAGAAGGATAGAAACCATGTATTTCACTGTTTTACATTGAAATATTTATGTATTTATTCAAAATTTATGAATAGCATAATAACAAAAGTTATATTCGTAAAAAGCTTACTAGTTTTTAATAATGTTATTTATTAAGTTATCAATTTCAGTAAATATTGCTGTTACTATTATAGTAAAAGAAAATAATAAAAATTTGATTTTATGAATTAGTGAAATTGTAAATTGATTTTTTTAATAATTGGTAGAAGCTTTTTTTTGTTAATAACAAGTTAAATTTTATACAACAAATATAGATGTCTGAAATTACGAACTCAAAAAAATAATTTATTCTTTATAATACTACATAAACAGTACTATATGTGTACAAATAGTACTCACCTGAAACCAAGATATTCGCATATTTTTTGTCCGACTCCTAATCGTTTGGTTCGATTATGAAATTCGGATTTAAAACAGAAAGGACGCCAAATACCTTTATCATAACGTGTTAATACTCCTTCAAGATTCATATAAGGTTGCTTATTTAAATCCAAATTTACTTGATGACCATCGGTTAATGCAACTGTATTATTTTTAAAATTCAAATCATTAACTATAGTTTATATGATTTCAATTTACAAATAATCGAAAAAATTATTTAAAAAATTATTAAATTTAATATTAAATACATTCAAAATACATTAATAGAATAAATATTTCATTCATTTAATATAAATCAATAAATTTATGAAAGAAATAAAGAAATAAATTATTTAAAATAAAATTAACGTGCAAAAAGTAAATAAAGAATCATGTACGTGTATATTATTATTTTATTAAAATAAGTGTTTTGAACATTATATTTAAATTACACAGTAAAGTTAATGAAAAAACATTTACTAAAAAAAACTTACAACAATCTAATTCATCTTCGTTTAATTTACAGTCCATAGATTGGTCACATTTTTTACTTTTTTTAATACAACTTCCACTTCTATGACAGTGATATTCATTTTCTGTACACAACTCTGAAATCACAAAATTCAAATTTTTACGATTAAATATACGCAAACCATATAAAAAATATCTGTTCAAAATTTTATTAAAAAATTTTTAAGAATTTTCTTCATTTATATTAATATAAAATACTATTTAATAAATTAATGTATGTAATATGTAGAAACTAAAATTAATGTAATAATTAGTTATAAAATAATTAATTGAAAGTATCATTGTAATTAATTTAAAATATGTTATTAAATGTACAAATACTAACCATAAATAATATTGTTATAAAATACTAGCTTTTTCAAAATAAAATACATTCAGAAATAGTGAATTAAGTATATTACCACATTCTTCTTCATCACTTGCGTCAGAGCAGTCAATATGACCATCACAAATTGCAGATGGGTGACTTAATTTGATATAATCTTTACATTTACAATCTTTTTCGTCTGATGCATCTTCGCAATCAAATACATTATCACAACGTTTTTCAAGTGGAATTGTTTGCATAATTCTGAAATATATTAAGAAATAATAATAATAATTAATTGTATGCAATTATTTTAAAAAAAAATACAATAAAAATTTATCTTTTAATTAAAATAATAATAATTAATTACAGACAATTAATTATTATTATTATTGTTGTTATTGTTGTTGTTGTTGTTGTTGTTGTTGTTATTATTATTATTATATAAAGTATTATTTTATTATGTTGATGCATTGTATACCATCTTATTACATGTTTTAATTATCAAAATAAATAGCAAATGAAAAATAAAAATTTTATTTTGCAAAGATAATTAGATAATGCTATATTTAATATTTTTGATCATTTCTAAAAAAAAAAATTAATTTCCAATAAAATACCTTTTACAGATGAACTGATGTGGTATATCAGGTATGGTCATAGCAAAAGTCGTTGCTTCTAACCGAAAAGATCGTTCAGTGACTAAATTTGTTGAAATCGTTGTTGTCTGATCCGTATATGTAGTTGTACGTTCATTTATGTCTTTTATAGATGTAGTTTTTTTCCATTCGTCATCCAGCTTAGTTATATTGAATGTTCCATTGTATCGACGTATGAGATCTGAACTTAACACATTGAATGTATTACTGCTTCGTTCTTCTTCAAATCTCGATAATGTTGATGTTCTTTGTTCATCCTCAAAGGTTGATACCGTGGTCTGTTTTATATCTTCTTCATGGGTAGATATTGTGGACATTATTTGTTTGTTAATAGTTTTCTTTAATAAATCAGATTGTGCATTATAAAAACGAGAATAATATCCGTTATTAGAGCAACCTATCTCATCTTCTGCACTCATACAGTCAACTTGGCCATCACAACGCTGGTGTGGTTTTAAGCATTGCTTATCAGGTGGATTACACGTAAAACCAGAGCATTGCATTGTACCAGAAACTAAACATAATTTTAAATTATATGACCAATTTTATTTATTTTTATTTTTCATTTAAACTTTGGAAAATTTTTATTATTTATATATTATTAAAAATAAAAATTTATCTTCTAAATGTTTTGAATAAATAATGTATGTAAAAAATATTGTATTTTAAGATAAAAGATAAAGTCGTTAAATAAACTTTATTTATATACCATATATAATACAATAGATATAGAATTAATAGAATGTAATATTCATAATAGCCATTTCCTTATATTACTAAAAAAAAATTCACAAATATTTATTTTAATATTAAATATAACACAAATCAACATCATTGAATTTGTTTTACTTAAGTATGATATATTACAAATATAAAATATAACGTCCGTTTTATATATTAACAATATTTTAAAAAGTTAAAAAATAGTTTATAGAAATTTATATAAAAAATTGACTTAGAACAATTATTTAACCTATTTTTTATTTTTTATACAATTTTTTTATTTTTTAATGAAAAAATACTTTTGAAGATAATTAAAAAAAAATTATAATAAGATAATAATTAATATCATAAATAAAAAAGGGATGTGATTTTCTTTAATAAAATAACTTATTGATATATTTAATATAACATTCATTCTTTGAAGAACTAAATTTTATTTCTTTTAGATACTCTTAATACATTGTTATATTTATAATTTAAATTTATTGTAATTATTAATTAAAGTTAATACAAATTAATTTTTATTTAAATTTTTAAGTTAATAATTATTAACACATTTTTAAAATACTTTAAATAAATCTGAACAAATTAAACAGAGAAAAGAACTTTAGATTAAAAAATTAAATATTTTAATACATTATGAAATTTAAAAAAGCGAAAATATATGCTAAAAATTTTTTGATAAAGTTTTTTTTATTTAAGCTTGGTATATGATTCTTTTCCTTTACTCTAAATTTTATTTTATACTGTTTTATTTTTCCTATTCTTGAACAATTAGTGCTGAAACTCACAAGGTATTCTAAGTAAAAATTATTGTTGCTTATTTTATCTCGCAATTGAATCTAAATAAATTTTTTTTTTAAATACAAAAGTCATTATTCACAACATTGCAAATATGTACTATCTATTCTTTTTAATAGCAAATAAAATATTATTGCTTGAAACGAATTATATTTTACTTATGAATGAAATTAATAAAAATTTATATGATAATTTAAATAATTTATAATAATAATAATTTTTTTAATATTTTATAATATTATTATTAAAATAATTTGTAATTTCTACTTTCATTAATTATATTAAATAAAATCATTAATTTTTAAATTAAAATAAAATATATAATTCATAAAATATACAAATAACTTTTTGACTATACTTAACTATTATTAAGTACATTAATTTATATAATTTTTAATTTTTATTCGTACATATACATTAGAAATTGTTTACAAATGTATTTTCTATTAAACGTAAAAAGAAATTACTGTTTTTTCTACCTGGTGATTGTTTCAGCTGGTTTATATTCTCTGTAACCTCCTTTACTATTAGTTCAGTTTCTCTAGGTTTATTAACAAATTGAAAACTGTCCAATTTCTGCGTTGGTGATATCTTTAGTTCTGAAATCGATGGTATTAGTACGTAACTACAGTAATACGGTGAATCGTGTTGCTTCAGTTCTGAGAATTGTTGTTGGTTCGGAATTATTACAGGAAGTTGCCAAAACTGAGAAGGCTTTGATGGTTGTAAAAATTGGAAAAGTTGCGGTGGTTTCGAAAACTGAGATTTCAAAGATGATTCCAGAATTTGAGGAATTGATGTCTGTACAAACTGAGGAATGATTAATGATTGCGAAAACTGAGAAACTGGAGATGATTGTGATGACTGTGGAATCGAAAATAACTTGGATTGAAACTGTCGAGATGGGCTTTTTAGTAATGTAAATTTCTCTGTCTGACCGTTTGGAAAAATATTTTTTATTGGTTGATTCAATATATTTAAATTTCTACCTGCAAAACAAGAAATTTTTGCATTTGTAGTAATTACAGATTTACGATAATATAATATATACTATATATTGCATTCATTGCCCAATTAACCTTGTGTACTCAGTACACAACTACTATTACGAACCCACATTAACTCACAACATTAAATTTTATAAATAATTTTAATACTTTCAATACTATTTTCAAATAAATATATTAAAAATTTTAAAATAACATTTCTTTTAGATGAAAATATATTAAAAATGGATTCTAATAGTTTTTAAAAACATTGAAATATAAATTATTATTTATTACAAAAAATTCTAAATTCACAAGAACCAAGATATTTCTAATCAAAATTAATTACTTAAATATTCTTTATTCTCAAAAAAAAAAATCAAAATAATAAATTTTATTAAAGTAAGATTTTGAAAAATTTCAATTACATAATTAAATATCTTAAAAATTTTTAATTATCCAATTATAATATTATAAATAACTTGTGTTAGAATTATTAATATTTTTCTATTTCTTTCATTCTTTTATTGATATAATTTTTTTAAAACTGTGCCAACAAAGTTAAAACTATCATTATGAGTAGTTCGTTATATTAATGTAATCAGTAATAATATATATAATATATATAATATTATCATACTGTTATAATAGAATTAATTAATAAATATTATAAAGTAAACTTTTTATTAATAAAGTATTTTGGTATGTAATTCTTTATATATTTACAAAAAATGAATAATAAATTTACTTACTAATAATGAATAAACATTCCAAAATAATTTGTATTTTAATTATATATATATAATGAAATAAAGGTATAAACACTCAATAATTATAATTTATTCTAAACATTATGAAACATTATTGGTAATTATTGAAATAATGTTTACGAATAATATTAAGTAACTTTTTTAAAAATTTTAAACTAAATATTAAATTTAATTTATATTATTTTTCTTATTTCTAAATTTTATAAAATTAATATATAATTGATAACTTGTATAAAAAAACAGATTTTTTAGAATAATACCTAAATTATTTTGGGATGTAGTATAAGCTGTAAAGAATAGATCTTCGGGCCTTTGCTTGAATTGATAGGAATTCGTAGATGATGAGGGTTCATAAAAGCATACTGGAATGTATGGCCAGCTATTTTGTGGCGTAAACTGATTCTGTTGGCTCGTTTGTGTCGTCCCTGCAGTTGGCAGAATGATTGGTGTCGCATCAACATTGTGCGATACTTGAGACTCTTCACATGATACTGAAAGACAATTTTGGTTCAGATAATATTGGATAAAGTATCAGAAACGCAAAAAGGATTACATTATTCGAGCAAAATTATTAGATAATAGTTGAGATAGAATTAAAAAGTACTTTTTTTATTCAATAAATCATAAATTTAATTATTATTGTTTAAATCTGAATAAAAAATTTTAGTATTAAAATATTAATTAACAACTTACCATCATGTGAAACATCAACAAGTTTGTCTTGAAAAAGATTTTTTTTCGGTTCTGTAGATGGATTTATATTTTGATTTGTTGCAACTGAAAATGTTTTATACATGAATAACTTTATTTTGTTTACAATATTTTCAAATTTAAATATAACAATATATTATTTTATTTTATAAAACGTAAGTAAATTGTCTCTTGTTTCAGAGTTCATGCACTTATTTCATAAATTTAAAGGTTAAACAAATTAAAAAATTCTGTAACTGCTTTAAACTTTATTATTAATAAATGAATTATTAAAAATACATATAATTATTATTTATACTTAAAAATTGTTCTTTGATGAAATTAATAGTATCTTGTGGAAAGGTTGTATTGATTTTGAAGTTAGGTATTTCTCGGGAAGGTCTTGAAGTTGTTGGTATCTTTTCAATACTCTTATTGCTGTCTTGTTCTTTCCTGTATCTTTTATCATTCTTGTAACCAGTATCTTCTAAAAAAAATAACAAATTGTCGATTTGATCGTTAACATTACTGCCAAAATCAGGATAAAAAGAATCGACATCGCTATGTATATTATCCTTGTTATTAATTAAATGTTTGCACTGAAGACACTCAAAAATTTTACGAATTTTAGCCTTCTTTGAATCATTATCTTTGAATATATCTTGATTTGCTAAAATACTATACTGTCTCAATAACTTGTCATACATCACTTTGGTAATGCCTTTAACATCTGTTAAAAAATAGATTACTTATTTATATTAATTTTCGATATTACTATATTATGGTTTAGAAAAACAATATTTAAATAAAACGTAATAATATAAAAATATCTTTAAACATTTATAAATGATGATATGATCTGAATGAATAATATAAGCTGTGAAAAATTACTTCATATTTCATTATTAAATAATAAAATGATTATACGTTATCATAAAATATTTTGTTTATAATTTTTTACACACACTCAAAAATAATTAAAATATAAAAATAAAAATGAAAGATTTACATCTAAAATAAAAATAGTCTTTCTATATAACTAGAAATAAAATACTCTAAAAATTAATATAAAATATAAGTAAATAGTAATAATAAGTGAAAAATAATAATTAATATCAAATTATAAATAAAAATAGAATAAATAATTATATACAATATTTTAACATATAATTCCTTCTTAAAATATTATTATAATTCTTTATTTGTCCTATCTTATTTTTTGACTAGTTGTATCTACCTAATTATTATATAAATACTATTATACATCACACACTTACTTTCAAGAATAATTTTGCATTCGTTATGTTTGTTAATGCAATCAGGGATATTCTGAGATATTTGACGTTTCAATCGATTCATTTCTAAATTATTTTTCGATTGAGATAGATCTGACCATACTATTTTATCGTTTCTTAATAATTCTTTAACAGTATCCGTTATTTTAGAATCTCGGTTCAGTAAAATTTTCGGTGATATTGCCATTTCTTTCTGTATTATCGATGGTTTAAAATAATTTTTTACAACTTCTTGAATTTTATCTATTAATTATGGTTAAAAATACAAATATCATTGTGTATTGATATAAACAGAATAATGATATAAAAATAACAATAATAATAAAAATAGAAAAATTTAGAAAATTATAGTAATATTTAAATAATAAATTTACTAATATATCATTTTTTAAATTAATTGTGCTTTTTAAATATTAAAACTTTGAATATTTTTAGAAATAGTATGTAGAAATTAAATTAAAGTACAAATAGTACTTTAATTAAAACTATTAGAAAATGATATTACTTATTTTACATACAATAAATATAAAAGAAAATGTATAAAATTATAACTTATTTATTACTTATTAAACTAAAAGAATAAATGAATTAGATATTTAAAAAAATTTTAATATGTATAATTTCTTATCGAATTAATTAATGAATATAAATATTACCTGATTGAATAATGACGTAAATCATCACAATAATAAAACAGGCCAGGAACATGATAAAATATATTGTAGAAATAAAACTTGTCTTGTATCGAAAAATAAATTTGAGATAATGATTCGATTTATTAACGTCACTTGATGCATCATAACTTCTTACTAATAACATTCAATTTTTATTTAATTTTTAAGACATTCGTAAATAATGAATTTATAACAAAATATATAATCATAAACATAAAAATATATAATTTAAAAATGTATTCACCATATTGAATATTTGTTGAAGGACGCTTGTGATTTTTGGTTTTGAAATCCTGAAGTTACATTAACTTATACTAGCTTCATAATAATTATTGAAAACTTTTTATATTTATTTTATTATTATTTTTAATACACTTACTATTGATTCGTACAATTTATATCATTAAAATTGTAAATAATTTTTAAAAAATAATTTTAAAAAAATATATAAAAAATATAAAAAATTATTGGCTTTTTTATTCATGTTAGTTATTAATATTTCACATTTGTAATTTTTTAAAATGTATATTTCTTGAATGAAGAATATTTTTATAAAAATTGTATTAATTAAGAATTTACATTATATAAAATATGAAGGTAAAAACGTCACATCAGAAATATTAATAACTAAAAGCAGATGCAAAAAAATTTTAAATATAAATTGTTTCTTAATTATCGCACAATTAAAATTAAGCAAAAAACTATCATCTAATAAATTTTATTGTGCATGTTTTTTTAGATCAATATAATGAAAAAATTTATAATTTCAGTAAATTATCATCTAATAAAAAATTTATATGCATAGAAAGTGATAGTGAAATTTAAACATTTATAATTAAGATAGCTTTAAGAAAAATTGACTGACCATCCTTATTCTAAAATAGTTTTTGACGGATTCTTCAATAAATAGACGTTTGTAAAGGTTCGTATCGTTTAGCACTCTGATCTCTTGTAACCATGAAACAAAATTTACCGATCAAATTCGACAGGTGCAGAACTAGCAAATAATACATTTGCCAGCAGAAAGTAAGAACTTCATTAAATTTCGTAACATTTAAGTGATAGCAGTATTATTCGTTGGCATTTATTATGATAACACTTAATACGATCGCATATATACGCAATTTCCTTCCCAAGAAAATTTCTACCTACAGCTGATTTTTCGATGACACAGCCGCGTAATAAATTTATTGGAATGTATTGTGCATTTTATTGCTTTAATAGCCTACTTAGTTAAATTAAAAGACTTTTTTATTATGTCTAAATGAAAATTAAAAAAACAGTTTAATAACAGTTTAATAATTAAATCTTAACATTTGTATCACTAGATATATTTCTTATCGTATTCAGTAATATTTTAAAATCTTGTAAAGAATTGAAATGAATTTTATTTTAATTATAATTATGAAATAGTTATCGTTTATTCTATTTTAATTTAAATACATTTTCATTATCTAAAAATAAAATATATTCTTTTAAACTATTTTTTAATTTAAACCATATTTAAAGTTTGGTAAATTGTCTATAATATAATAATATTCATATAATAAAATAATATTAAATATTGATTGAACTATAGTATTAAAATTATACTAAAATGAAAGAAGTAAAATATTTTAATAAATTCGATCTTCATAATATAAAAAAATATTAAAATTATGCATTCTTAAATCTATCAAATTTACAAAATAAGTTTACGCAATGTTTAAAAATGAAAAGTGGATACACATATGCGTATTAAAGAAAATATGCTACAAAAGCATGTTCAGCAATTTTATATTAAAAGTAAATTTATTGTCAGCATTTAAGATAGATTCAAAAAATTCATTGTACACATTGAAAATATAATATATACAATATAATAAATACAATATAATAAATACAATATAGTATAATATACAAGTTAATTTATTACAAAAAGTTGGTGATTGGAAAATTGTTAATCATACTTTATATAAAATTATGATTATACTTAATTATACAGTAATATATATTTTAAATTTATAATTTAATGTATTAATTAAAAAATAAAATTAATTAACTGAAAAAAAAAATACACGCAGTTTTAAATTTTTTATTTTTAAAATACACTTTTTATATTTATAAATATCTTTTGTAAACTTAGTTTTCGAACTATAATTACGTTAATTATTCGATCTTTTTAGTATTAAAAACTTTTTTTTATAACTATTTATTATATACTTAAAGTTTATTTATATTTAATAAAATTTCTAAAATGCTTATACATTCTTATATTAGATATATATTTTTTTAAATAATTATTATTCAGTATAAAATATAAAATTACTTATATTTAAATTTGACTAATGAAACGACGTAAAAATTCAATCCATAAAAAAAAATCAAAAATATATATTATAATATTATAAACCTATCGATCAATTAAAATATTTTTAGAGATCATAGTTTGAATTTTAAATAATTATTATAGTAAGTCAAAAGTATTAAATATTTTAATACTTTTAGATTAAAATAAAAACCATTAAATTTATTACTTAAATTTTTTATAATTTTGGTATATTTTTATGTTAAATTTTTGTAATATTAAAAATATTAAAACAAAATTAACAAAATTTCTCTTTGATTCAAATTTTTATAAAAATAAAGAAAAGGTAAAATCTTAATATTATTAAAAATATAGAAATATTAAATTAATTTATAGATTTGTATGTTTTAAATACATGAAAATTTTATTTATTTTACTAAGAATTAACATTTAATAAGTAATAAATTTTTATCGACTTATAAATTAATATAATACTTATGTTAAAAAATATTGTATTAATATTCTTAATAAAATATAAATGTATTTTTTTTTATATAAAAATATAGTATATAATTAGATTGAATGATTGATCAGAAAACCCGCATAAGGAATTTAAATCTTATTTTTCACATATAAAGAGATGAAAGGAACAAGAGAACAATCAAAACAATACTTCCGATAGCCCGCATCCAGGTATTCATCATTATATTAGTGCGGTATTCCTATCTCTTATGTATATCAAAGCATGCATCTTTGTTTTTTCATTTTACAATTTGATTCGATCACAGTTTATTTCATTATATATTTTTTAGGTATATTTTAAAATTCAATAATGTATTAATTCAATTATATTTATTTTTTCGTTAATAATAAAAATTTTAAATATAATAATATAACAAATTTTAAATTATAATCTGAATTAAGTAGTTATTAAAAATTTCAAATAAATAAAGTCACATATAACAAAATTATTAAAAATAATTATCCTTCCATTAGAGCTATTTCAGTACTTTTTGAAGTTTAAAAAATACCAATTTATATAAATAATTCTTAGTATAATTTAATATAATAGTATAATATAGTTAAATATAATAATATACTAGTAATATAATATAAGATAGTATTATTAATTTTTAAATCAGAAATTGTAATTTAATTATAGTCAATTTAAATAATTAGTCCTTCTGATCTTTAATCGATGATTTTTATCCGATCTATATCTCCCTCATCTATAGACTTTCTCCTCCCCTCCCATAATACAACTCTCTTTTTCCATCTGTATACTTCGCCACACACAACCTTACACTGTGCTTTTCACCGCTGTTCTCCATCACTTCCTACCTTATTTAAAGTCAATACAGTTAGCGAGCATTGCCCCCTCTCCCCCTCTGTGTCGTTGCACACCCGCCCACACGTCGTTCCCTCGCTCGTCTTTCATTCGCTACCGCCTATACTCTCCCGCCGTCTCCTAGATCACTGTGGTTTTCGCTTCACCTTGCCCCGATGTTTACCACTCCTCCCCGGTCCCGTCACCCCCTCACTCTCGGTGCACTCCTGGCTGCTCCTCCTGATCCCCGCCCGCACTTTCTCTTTGTGGTATCCTCCGGCCCCTTGTGCCGTTCCTTGGTTTTTCCTTCCTTTCCTCTCTTTTGCGTCTTCCCCCGTTGTTTTCTTGGTGCTTTGTCTTCGAGGTGCTCTTCCTCCAAACATGTAAAACCTTTCTATTATATTATTTTTTTTTTTAATGGCGTTTTCCATTTTATTCATTTCTTTGTTGTACTTGTTTGGTATTTTCTTTTATCCCGTCATTGAAGCTAAACAGTACTTCTAACGTAAGAATAAATAAGTATGTCAATTTCTAATCAAGTTTATAATTTTTCTCATCCTTTTTCTTTATATATGTTTCACCTATCTTTTCTTCTCTTTTTGTGTTAATGAATTTCTGATGTATAAAAAATGTCAACAAATCAACTTTTACTTTTTAATTTTCAAATATTGAAAAATATATTAAATCTAAGTGAAAAAGTAATTTTAAAATATTTGATATATTTTTTATATTGTTCTCTTAATTACATTTTTTTAATTCTATTTTTGCATATTTTTAACGATAAAATTTATAGAAAAATTATTATCATTTGCATATATATCTTAGTATCTTCTATAGTTTTAGTAAAAGTTGCAGTATGAAAATTAGCTCATATTAACTTTTTTTATATTACAATATATCTTTAAAAAATTCATTTTCTACTAAATAAGTACTAATGCCTTTATAGTTTTATACATGCAACGTGAAATTATTTTAGCTGAATTATATAATGTCGTAATAACAAATATTATTTTATAAAATAATAAGGTATTAGAATCAGAAATGATTTACATTAATAAATTTTAATTTATTTAGTTTGAATATATATACGTAGACACTGTATTTATCCGTATTTAAAGTTTGAATATTTTTAAGTATGCGAAACAGGGTATAACAGAGAGAGAATGAGAGAGATAGAAAGATGGTAAAAATAGTATAAAAACGGGCGTACGCGAATAAATATACACGATATATATATAACAAAACTACGATGTACAAGACTTACAATACAGGATGTAACTTTGAACAGAGTACTTTTTTCATTCGGTGTGCCAGAGAGTAAGAATTCGAAGGGTAACGTTATGCACTTGAGCACGAGCAACCAACTCCGTGTACGCACACTTTCCTAGAACATGGATGCGTTTCTCTTCTCTTTCTCTCTTTCTCTCTTTCTTTCTCTCTCTCTTTCTCTCTCTCTCGTGCTCTTTTCCTCCTCTTTTTATTAGTTACCGAATTGATAAACTTACTAAATTTTGCTCGAATTGAAAAATTCTTATTGACTATTTATTTAGATGATGTCATACATCTGAAGAAGTAAGGTATAAAGTTTTATGTAGCAAAATGTAACGTGCTAATATAATTGATTCTTTGCTTATATTTTGTTTATAAAATAATTTTTTATAAACTTGTAAAACATCAATTATTTTATTAAATTATGAAAATAAAATTATTGCAACTTTTGAAATATAAGAATTTATAAGTAACTCTTATATTCTTTTTATATATGCAATTATATTTTACTAAATACTTTTGATTATTCAAATTATAATTCCTTTGATTAAAAATTGTATCTTAATGTGATAAATAACGCTTATATAAAAAATAAGTTGAAATTATTTTAGAATTGTATTTAATAAAATATTACATTTTTATTTTTTTTTTGTAATCATCTCATAAAATTTTTATATTTTTATTATATACGTGAATACGTTTTTTTTCACTTTTTCTATAAATAGCGAGATATTAATACTATGGTATTATTTAAATAAAGAGAGATTTTTTAGCTTTGCTATGATTTTTATTTTTTTATATTATTGTTTTCCTGTGTTTAAATTATATTATATAAGCATAAGTTCCATTAAATTTTCTCTCAAACTATTATTTAAAAGTTGTAACAAAAGAAAATGTAACAATATATATATAATTCTTATAATTTAACCCTGACAACTTATATTAATATATAATTTAGAAAATAAAAAATATAAAAGATTGATATAAATAAAATATACTATGTCTTGTACGATTTATTATGTTGTATAATATTAATTATTATTCAATAAAAAGAAAATTAATTTAAATAAATTTGAATAATTTATGAATTTAAAATTTTGTATTCTTTTATAATGTTGAACGAATATATAGAAATTTGAATTAAAATAAATTAATTATTATTTTATCAATTTCTATATATTAATAAGTACATAATCACTTTATTCTCGTAAAATTTATAAAAAATAGCTGAACTTGAGAATACTGAAATCAATATGTGACTGATAAAAAGAATATATATTCTACTAGTGTATGGGACTATTAAAATAAAATTCATTCAGTATTGGAATATATATAAATTTTGGAAAATACCTTAAAATGGCTAATTCTTTGACACGGCCGTCAAATTTATGAATATCTGCATAATTACGTACTATGTAGTAGCAGATCATTCTGAAAATATCTTGAAAGGTTCTACCACCGTTGTTATCATCCCCCTGGATAGTCATTGTAGATACTTATGCATATTACTTGCTATCTTTAAAAACTATGCAAATCTAACATACATGACTGGTAGTAGGCGCAAAATCAATTTTCGCATTATTTTTAATTGCCTTCGATCAATTATCAACAACTGATGTAGAATTAGAAAAAACGAGTCACGTGAAAAGAGAGCTTTATAAAAAACAGTTGTGTATTTTAAACTACTTACTTTGCACACTGTAGTAATAAGAAATAAAGCCATGTTTTATTCATAATTGACTCAAATTTGAAGATATTTTTCGTTAAATTAATAGAAATCAATATAATATAATATAATAGAGTTTTTTTAATTTAAATGCAATTATAAATATTGACAATTAGAATATCTTTAACATATAAACCAGCATTTTATTGTCTATAATGTACATTTTTTTTTAGAAAATATTCATTATAAATAATTTTTAAATATTACAAAAATATTTGAAACTTTTATATTTAGAAAAACGACGCTTCACTTTCTTTTTAACTCTTAAAATTTCTCACATTTGTTTTAAAAAAGCTTATTTAATATAATTCTTTTTCATTTATATATTAGAATATTTTTATTTCTAAACTTTAATTTTAAAACTATTTTAGTGGTTTGATAAATACGTAATTAATGACAAAATATTTATATATAGATTCTCAATCAAATAGATTAATATATTATTAAACAAAATATCGAATAAATAATGACGTATTACATTATTTTACGTAGACTATTTTTAATTGAAAATAATTACTATGTGATTAGTAACTAGATAAAAGAATTTTAATGTACATATATCAATATATAAATCTATAAAAAATAGAATAAATTCTTAATATTAAAAGTATTAAATGCATATAAAATTGCAAACATATTTCTATATTTTTATACATTTAATATTTTAACACTACTTAATGCATTGAATAGTTATATTTTTATTTTAATACGTTTTCCTTTCTTCTGATCCATTTTTATACGTAATATTTTAATTATTTTCATTATAATATGTCCTAAAAGACTCTTTAAAAACAAAAACTTTATCGTTTTCTCACTAACAACTCATTAATAACTTAATTCACTTATAAAAATTGAATAATGCTAGAAATTATATAAGATTTATAGTGCTGTCGATTAGATTTACACAATTTAATATTTATTATTCGTCAAAAGAGAATATTTTAATTTAATTTAAATTTAATCTTCAATTAATTAATTTAATTTTAATCTTCTGTTGGATTTTAATGCTTCTACTTTAATAAATATTTACTTAATTAAATATAATTCTTGTAAGGAAAAAAAATTGATTATAATTAATTTAAAAATAGATGACATTGACAAATTCAGTAGTTACCGACCGATATGGTCGTATATTACAACTATGGAGAATGAACAAAATAAAAGTTAGAGTAGTGTGGCCAAGTTTTAACGCAACTCAATATCGTTGGCCAACTTCAAATAAATGAGGTCACATTGAAAAAAGGAGGAAGCTAAACATGTTCCCGCGCGGGGCACCAGCCCGTCATTAATTCGACCTCCCATTCGAAGGGTGCGCGACCCCCCGCAAAAGGAATGTCTTTTGCTATACAACCATGTGACGACACGTCCAGTCTGGCAGAAAAATGCATGCATTCAAGACGAAAAATCGGATTCCGACGTGTGTGGGAACGCCGTCAATTTTTATGTTCAACACTCCGATTCGATGCCACTTCACCGGTTTTTTCATTTAACGGACTACCTCCCCCTCGTCCTCCTCACCTTCTCTCGACCGCTGTGTATGTAAGTAAAAATTCACATACGCGAGCACTTGAGAACCACATAAGGCTTTTCTGCTTGTGCTTGCTTGAATTTACAAATGCCTGCATTCTTTTTGCAGTCATTCCGGGCCTTTTTCTCCTGTACGAGATTTTAGATGCATTCGTTAAACAATGTGCCATCGTGTACGCGCCAACAGACCGATGAGTGGCTTCGTCATCGTATTTGTGCGTACAGAGTGCTAGCGTGGCGTAGTACAATATCATCTTATGACATTTTTATGTTCGCCAACCGTTGGGTACTTAAGTGCTCGTTAGATATATCACGTCTAAAATGAAAATAAAAGAAAAAACATAGACCATGGCTTTTTGTGAAGAAATAGCTCAAGTACAATGTCAAAGGCCAAAAAATTTTATAATGGCCTGTACTTTTGTATTGTTATGCTTTGTAAAAGAATGTTCTATCAATTTTTAGTTCCCTTTCTTCCTTAATCTGTTTATAATATTTTTATTTTTTCGGTAATTTTTATAATATGATTTTTCTTATTAGATTTATTTATATGATTTGAAGTAATTATTATAAAAAGCTAAAAATTAAAGATCTAAATATTTTTAGAAGATAGCAGGAAAAAATTATTTTAGTATAGAAATTCATTGGATTTGTTAAATTAAAATTTTAAATATTTCGTTTCTTGTAAAAAAATTATTTACTACATTTTTCATATTTTCTAATTAGATATTTTATAAAATAAATTATCCTAATAAAATTAAAGTAAATATTTGAAAACTCATATTTCGAATATAGGTATTATTATTTAAAATTTTATTAAATATGTGGATAATTATAAAATTATTAATAAATAGAATTTTTTAAAATATTTAATAGTTCTCGTAGAAAAATTAAAGTACATTATTGTACTATTATAAAATCAAATTTAATTACATGTTTATTTCTTACAAGATATTCTCAAAACTCTAAAAACGTAACCTTTTATAACTCTTACATATAATTATATTTTTACTAAATTTTATTTGCACATACGCGATTATAAATTTCATAATATTAACTTTAATTATAAATAATTAAATAAATTATTATGTTTAATTCAAGAACGTTTAAATGAAAATAAATAATGTTTCTGTTGCGACAGATTAAAAATAATATATGACATCTAAATAATTACTCTTCTAAAGTAAATTTTATTTATAACAAAAAAAATGTAATAAGTTGCAATTAATTTCTGCAATATATATTTATTTTATAAATTATTATTTAGATATTAAATTATTTTAATATATATATACGTTTTTTATTTTTAAGTCAACACTGATTTGTTACAAAAATTATATAAATTACTTGAATTAAAATTTAACCTCAGTAGATAAAATATTTTAAAATAAAATGGGTTATAATTTTTCAGTAAATCATTGTATTCTATTTAGTAGAAGTAATATTTTCAAAATATTTATCAAATTTTCAAAATTGATATTCAAGCAGAATTTAATTTATTGATATTGATATATATATCCACTTCCAATTTCTGTTTCGTTCGTACTGTCTCTCTCTTCTCTCTCTCTCTCTCTCTCTCTCTCTCTATCTCTCTCTGTCTATCTGTTCAATCATCTCTCTAATTTCTAAATACATTTTTTATTAACCAATTTTTTTATTTAAATATTTTATGCATAAAAAGATATGTAAAAATGCAATATATTCCTCGTCATCTCAAACAATAAAACTTTTTACTGAGAACAACGTGCAATAACTGTTCTGTTTTTTTCTTATACAATTCAGTGGGGTGAAGATTAAAAAAAAAAGTAAGAAAAAGAAAGAGGAAGAGTGAGTAAGAAAAACGTTCAAAAAGAGGGCGCTATAGGTTTACGGTGATAAAGAGAAAACTAGAGAGGGATAACATGGGCGTGACATTGATTAATGGGCGTTTCCTCCCGGATCTGTTGTAGGAGAACTAAAATAGGCGGGGTCTAATACTATTCATCCCCACTACTCCACTCATCCAGAACAACTCAGTACACAATGCGTCGTACTGCTTGCGATAGGATAGTTATTTAGTAACTATTTAGTACATGAATTTCATTCTGACCGACGGGAAAAACTTAAAAAAAACACTTCGCATATTAACCTTGTAAACATTTTTTTTCAAAAATTATCTTAAACTAACAAATTTATGATATTTATTGTATGCCAATAAAAAGATGAAAATATAAATAATATTGAAAAAATGAAGATAAATAAAAAATAAATATGGTTACTATAAGTAAGCGTAGCTACGTGTTAAAAATTACGAAAATTTTTATGTAATATTATGTATTTTTCTGGATAATTTTGTAGATTAAAAATTATTATTAATAAATATTTTTATCAATTTTATTTATATCTCTCATTATATTATTTAAGGAAAATAAAGAATATACGTTAATTTAAATATAAGCATAATTTTATTTAAAAAAATAATATTAAAACATAACACGCTTTGTTCAAAAAATATCATTTTATTCAAATTTTATTCAAAATTTTAAATTGAAAATTTAAATATTTATGGACTTTAATTAATTTTACTAATTGTATAAATTATTATTTATAAAAAATAGAATTTATTTTTTTGCAATATTTTTTAAAATAATAAATGATCTATTTTAATTGAATCTATATAAATATTTTTTATCTTATATAATAATAACAATATTAATATTAAAAATAATATTGCAATAAAAATTGAAAGTAATTATTTATTTACAATACAATTGAAAATATTTATTTACAATTTCTTAGATTTAATAATACATATAAGGAATTAGAGTTTTTTACATATTCAAAAATTTGTACATTTAAAAAATTTTAACAATAAATTAAATGTGTTTCAAGAAAAATTATAAATTTCATATATTTCTTTAAACGGTTCAAAAAAATTATATTTTATCAATTGTTTTATTTTATTAAATTTAAATATTAAATTAATATTAAAAATTTTATTAAAAAATTTTATACCTAAATTGAATTTTTCATTTTGAAGTTACAATAATTCAAATTATTAATTAGAATTAATATGTAAGAAAATATTTTCGCAACCAAAAATAATTTTAATCTTATTGCAAATAAAATGCTTATCAAAAATATTACAAAATATTATAATTATAAATTTTGTTAAACTAAATTTTTTTAAAAGATCAATTTTTAATATATTTTTGAAGTGCAACTGAGTAACTACACTATAAACCTGTATATTTCTTATTTTATCATCGCAAATGTTGATGCTTTAAAATAAAATGACGAAATGAAATGAGATATAGTATTTGAAAGCAATCCAAAATAAAATTTTTAAGTTTATTTCTAGTATGTAATTTATTATCTTATAATTTATACAAAATATAGTAACTTTAACTTTATCCTTTTTTTCAATTAATAAAAGTGTGCATGAAAAAAAATTGAATTTCATTGTAACTTTATACTTTTATTTAAATAATTAAAATAATTTCTTTATATCTATACAAATTAATTTTTGAAACGATAATTCATTAAATTAATAAATATAACTTTTAAATATTTAAGTAAGTAACTTAAATTACTTAAATAAATTAGAAATAAATTACTTAAATAAATACGGGAATAAATAATTTAAACATTTTTATATCTAAGATAATTATCGTGATTTTTTTTTCATTTAATATAGAATTCTAAAAAAATAAATATCAAAATTATCTATATATTTTCCTAAATATACTTTTTAGCCGAACTTTATAACATTATGATTTTAACGCATGTAACTTAAAATTCATTAATTAATAAAAATGTATTTATTTTTTAAAAATTTTTACATAATATTTTGTAAAAAAAGAAGTAATTAATTGTGATAATAAATATTTGATTTTCTAAATTTTAAAATATTGTATATTTTTTATATGAAGTTAATGATTTTTCATTAAACGTAATTATTAATATTTATTAAAATTTATTGATATTGTTTTATTGGTTTACCGATTACATATCAATTTATTTTATTGATATTGCAGTTTTTCATTCATTATGATTATGCGAAGATAAAAACGGTAAAAAAGTTTATTATAAATTAAATTGGTGTTATAATTGATTATTATTATTTATTTAAGCAATTCATCGATTGCTATTTACATTTTTTACATAACATAAAATTGTATTACTTTTAAAACGTGTGCGTATTATTTACTATTATATATTTTTACATATATTTATAGTATTTCTTTATCCATTCCTTACTTCTTTGTTCTTCCCTTCTGCTTCTGTCTTACTCCAACGCTTCTGATTCGTTGAATCACTCCGAGTATTTTTTCTTTCTATGCTCCAATGAATCTTGTATAACATGTTTATATCATTATTTATTTTTACATTTTCCCCTCTTGATTGATGCGATTTAATTCATTTATAAATCATTATTCGTATTTAGTATATATATTTTTATTAAATATGAACTACAGGTAAATAAGAATATGTATGTACTATATTTTCTCGAAAAATACGCATCAAGTTTAAAACGCTTTTATTCATGTCTGTGATGTATAACTATGGTCGTAAGATGTACAATAGAAGCGAATGAGCGACACTTGCTGATTCAAGTGCACTCATAAATACAAACATGTGTGCGTAGTAGACGTGTATATAGTAGAATCTGGACTCATATATATAATGCAAATTATACAGATGTAGAAATGTGCACCCATCACGATCGGATTGTACACATCTAGTTTAATCTAAAATTTATATAAAATAAAATAACAAGAAAAGTGAAAGTACAAAAAATTTTATAAATAAATTAATTTCTTTATATTAAATTGTTTTTAAATGGAATTTTATATTACCGTATACTTACATATTGTTTTTCCGTCCATTATTTCCGTATTCATTAATGTATTTTCTCTGAATATTTACAGTATATAGAACAGGTAAAAATATATTTTGGTATTTAACAAATAGAAAATCTCTCAATAAAAAAAATGTATATGCTTATCTAACAATGATTATTTCTATGCTAGAGATATAAAATAATAATTAATAGCGGATAATTTTTAGTACGATACTTTCAAAAAATTGTAAATTTTGTAATTTATAATAATCAATAAGCCAATTTTTTACTGTAAATTTTTAGAATATATAATTCGAAAACTATAAGATTAATTTAAATTTTTAACTAATTATTCTTACTCTTCTTTTTTGTAGATATAAAAGCAAATATTTAAAACTATCAATGATCTACTTGATTATTTTAATCTCAAAATTAATAATTACGATTACTATAATATTATAACATGAACAAAATATGATTTTTTTCCTTTTGCTTTTATAGTAGCTGTTTTTGGAATGTTTGCGGTATATATTCTGGAATTTTATACCAGATATAATGATGTATAAAATAATATACATATAATTTAAAATACCGGATTTTATACAAAAATATTTCGTTAATTAAAATATTCATTCATTGGAAATTTTTTTTTACAATTTCATTTTTATGAAATTCAAAAGTACATTCATATACATGTATCTGTACATGCAGAAATTGTAGGGTTTTAGTAGCAATATGTCGACTAACTGGCTTCATCAGAATGCTTTGATCTTTGCCACCCTTGTCGACAATGGAAACGATGGTCCAGGCCAATTTATTTCAACAAATATAGCGCGAATATGTACCAATCAGCTTTGATTTGATCTCTCTTTGTATTCACCTGATTTTCGTCTGGCTCTGTACACCTTAGTTGTATGAACATTATGTTGAATTGTTATTGTATGTAAAGCTCATATTAAAATGGAGTAAAGTTTTTAAATACAAATAATTAATTACTATATATTTTTTATACTAAATTATTGTACTTTAAAATTCAACTTCTTAAATATAATGTTAGTTATTCACTTGTATCTCATATCTACGTAAAAGTCGTAAAAATTAAAAAACTGACAAAGACTTTTTAATAATTTTATAAAAATTAGTATTTTTTTTAATATTTTAATTTTTTTGTTAGGTAGTTGAAAAGTTTATTGATCATCAACCAATTTGTGAAATATGATATATAACCCTCTTTCAATATGATAATTTCATCTAATTCGAGGTTAGTGATGATTGTGACACTGTCTGGCATAATGACTTTTAACTGGAGAAACTGTTAAGAGCAATAATTTATGAATAATTTATTTTACTATATAATACTAAACGTACCTGTTTATAACATATCTCAAAGTATATATATATTTTTAATTATATGTAAAAACTCTTTCTCTGTGTTAACCAAGGATAGAGTAAAAATTCTTATCCGAGACATGTTTTTTATACTGAATTTACACTGAAAATCGACCGATAAAATTGTGAACTTCGCAACTATATCAAATCATAGCAAATAAAAATTTTTTATAAATATACTTAGGTATAAAAGTAAGTTACAATAAAAAATTTTTTTATAATTATGATATATATGTACACTTTTGGTAAAATCTACATTATGAAATCCATAAATATAAAGCCAGATAAACAGTTTTATTTTTTATTTATAGCGATTATAATTATTTCAATATACAATAAAAAAATTTTTAAATTGTTCATTATAATTTAAAAAAAAAAAATTTATAACAAATAAAGAGAATAACGTTAATTAACTTAAAACTAGTAATATTAAAATGTTAAAAAAAATTTCATTTAATATAATAAGAAATTATAAAATATGCTTTAACCAATTATTACAATAAAAAATTTTGATTTTCAATAATAATAAAAAATACATAATTTTACTAATTAGTATTTATTCAATTAATTTAATATAAATTATATTACATTTTTTATTTATTAATTGTAAAATATAAAAAACTTATTTTAAATTACTTAATTAATCTTCGTTTTTATTTTGTTTATCGTATGTACCTGTAAATAGTATAATTTAAAAATCAAATATCTAACATAAAGGTATACATTCTTTAAAATAATTATGTATTTTTCAATATTGCAGTAATAACAATATTAAAAATTTATTAAGTATATTAAATATAAATATTATTTTTTAAATAATTCCAGTTATTATATTTATTGAAATATTTTTTAATAATTTAATGTAAAAACTATTTAATTTAAATTATAATAAAATACTATCGGTAAATTTTTATAAAAAAAAAGAAAAGATATCAAAATGATCAAATTTTATTTATAATTCTATCTTATAAGTAAGATTAGAATTAGTTTCAAGTATAATGTACGGACGATGAATTGCTTAAATATTTCTGAACTGCATTTAAATATATAAAATGATAAAGGTATAAATAATATTGTGAACATTATGCTAAAGTCTTTAAAATATTTAGAAACTCAAAGCATGTCAAAACTACTGCTATCAGCATAACTTTTTCGAAAGGTATTACGAAAACCAATACATAAGGTATTGGAAAATTGACATTAATTTTTATTTACTCGAAAAAAACTGTTTGTATAATACATGAACTTCATTAATAATAAAAATTTCGAAAGTATATCTTTATTTCCATTGTTTTTTAAAAGAGTCTAAAATCAATGGATGTATCACAACATGTTTGTAAAATAGGACGACAACCATTTTTTCTACAGTGCATTAATATAATTTGAAAAATATCTATTTATGAAATGAATGCTACATTAGTAGTTTATACGTTTATTACAGAAACATTCAATTTAATTATATATTAAAAATTAATGAAATGCATTTACATAAAATTTTGAATTTTTTTATTTTAAATTTTATGACTTATAATATGTAAATATTTATAACGTTAATAAAATGTGTATAATTATTAAGTTTTATTAAATAATATAATATATACATAACAAAGTAATTTATTAAATAATACTAAATTGAATACACATGGCGAACTGTACAAGTGAAATTTGTGAAATCAGTAAAATAGTAAATTAAAATTATTTAAATTTTTTTTTTAAATTGATTTCTTTAAGAACTATTAAATTATTTTATTTAATACATCTTAATCCTTGGTTTTATAAAATTAATTTTTTCATTTTTTTTATTAAATATCTTAAGTAAGAGATTTAAATTTTTTTATTTTGCCTACAGCTACATTTGATTGCGAGACTATTTTTTTACATTAACAATAATAAATTTTTAATAATAAATTAATTTTTCTAATTAAGTTAGATATTAATTAAAAAATAAACCAATTCTTTCATACCCATTTCGTATATTACCTATTTAGTATGAATTTAGGTATAAATAATTGTTCAGAATATCTTATTCTATTTAAAGAAGTTTTTTTTAATCTGATTAATATATTTAACATTTAACATATAAAATTAGTTTTATGTAGTTATTAGATGATAGAAAAAAATATTGAAAAAATGAAAGTACAAAATTGGTTTAACATTAGTATTTATTAAGACAACACTTCCTGTTCCCCTGAATCTGTTATGTTTATTTTTCTCATTCTTCTTCTCCCTCTCTTTCTTTGTCTATTTCTGTTTTTCAGTTTCTCTTCTTTCTTTTTCTGCTCTTTAGCTAACAATTGGTACTATCTTATATATTCGCTTTAAAACAACCCTATAATTTTGCCTTCTGGTATTCATGAGTGTTTAGTGCGAAGGGTTTTGAACGTACACTTTCTTGTCTTACTGCTCTCCTATGAATTTACAATAACTAGAAGCGAATTTATAACAGAATTTGAATGCTTGAAAGTACTCCTTTATACCTATGGGTTCTATTTTTAAAAATACAATTGGAGGCAAATTTTTATATGAATATATTGATTTATTATTAAATCATATTTGTTATTAAAAATCATTTTGTTTGGAAAACCTGTTTCAACTAAATAATATTTATACAGCTTTTTTAAATAGCTTAAATTATAAAATAACTAAATTGAATATAATTATAAAATTAAAAATGCTGTGAGAAATAATTTCTGTTCGGATTTTACTAGACATAAAATGTTATATTTTGTATTTTTAATACATAACGATTTTAATGTATATAAAAAATAAAAAGTATAAATTTAAAGAAAAGTTCATAAATTTTAATGTATCAAAAAATATTGTAGTTATAATTATTATTTTTAACAATTTTATTTAGAAAATAATAATTAATATATTATATATTAATAATATAATATTGAAAGCGATGCTAAAATTATAATTTACTAATACTAAATCTGTCATTACTTTTTACTAAGTTTTTTAAAAAAATTTATTTCAACAAGTACTTTTGTACTTGAATACTTAATTGTATTGTTTTATTGCTAGTTAATAATTTTTTTTTAATACGAAATTAAATCATTTATACCCATCAATAATTAATAGATTAAAATAATAAATTTTTTCCTACTGATAAGAAGATTCAATTATTAATATTTTATAAATCTTTTTCCAACATGCGAATAAAAATTTATTTACTTTTTAGTAAGATTTGAAGCGATCTTATTAATGTTGTTTGAAAATTAGAAAATTTTTTAATAAACAATAATTAAGTTTATTTTATTCAAATTGAATTTCACCCCTTAAATTTTCTTCATTCCTAAATAATTCCCACAGTTCATCTAAGCTTAGCATAATCGCGTGAAATCAGAATGACAAATAGATAACACGCCCATAGTTTGCAATACAATAAGTTCGATGCAGTTGTGCGGTATTTTTATTTTGGATACCATAGCAGAAACGTCAGTTAAACACACACGTGCTGCTGTCATCAGCACATTATATTACGTAGGAACGGTGTATAGAATGAACTAAGGATCGCCTATATGTAGATTACATCCATAAAACGGAACCTCTGGCGAACGTATTATGATAGTTAACAATTATAATAATGATGATTTGAATACTAGAAAATACAAAAGAGAGAGAGTAGAGAGAAAATAATAATAATAATATAGATTGCAAATTTTATAAAGTCTATAAGCAAATAAACTTAAAAGAATAGATAATTGATTATTTTCATGAGTATTAATTCAACGATGATAAGTAATGCGTATTTTAAATGTTTATTTACTTAACAAATAAAGATTTTATAATCTATTACTTCTAATGTCAAAAAAGATAAAATTTCAACTTTATTAAAATAAATAGTATATTTTATGGAAAAGTATTTCAAACTTGATTTACTTCAAAGTTAAATGTTGTTATTATAAACTTATAAACTCTATTTGCAAGAGCTAAATTTTATTAACATATCGAAATGATTTGATTATATCTTAGAATATTTAAAAATCGAAAAATATTTTTAATTAAAGGTAGTATATATATGAAACACATATATTTTCTTATTTAATTAAAGAAAATTGAATAAAGGTACAAAAGGTATAATTGATTATAAATATAATCCAATCAATATCTAAAAATAATAGGTTTTTTGCTCTGAATATTATATTAAATCCGTAATTGTTCTTAATTTTTATTTTAATTAAGTAATAAATCCAAACATCTAAATGAAATAAATTTAATTATGCGTATAGTAATTTTGTTTAAAAATTTTTATAAAACACTAATACATTTAATCATAAATTTAAATATATTAAATATGACAGTGCCATTCTTGATATTTGATATGATGATCAAATATGTAATTTATGATTTTACCTTTTAAATTAAAGTAGCTTTTAACTTGATATTATTTATGAACTTTGTTAATTATAAAATAAAAGTATGATGATTTTATTAAAACAAATTAAAATAATTTCAAAATATGTCTCATATAATAAATATAATTTTTTAAATTTACACTTATTTAAAAGAACTTACTAACATAAACTTAATATACCGTTATTTTTATTATTATCTATTATTACTCTTGTATTGATAAAACAAACTATTTAAAAATATCTTAAAAATAATATATATAAACATACATAAAGAATAATTATTAATAAATAATATATTTTAAAATATTATATAGGACATGTTATTTAATACTATAAAAATCAATATATTAGTACCACTAATTATTCAAAATCTGCAATGATAAAAATAAGTTTTTTTATTCGCTTCCTATTTATGAAGAAACAATTACTTTAATTTTTATTGTGATATATTTCATTTAATATTTAAATAATTAAAAAATAAGACAAATATTAATATTAAAAATTAAAAATTCAAGAAAAGTTTCTTTATTCTATATAAAATGAAATTTGATAACTATTTATAGTCGTATAAGTTTTATTTTTTATTATTTAGTACATTTTTATTATAAGTATTTTATTACGATGTTTGTTTTATATCAAACAAAACATCTATGTTACATATATTATATATTTTTATTTCCCAAAAACCATTGTAGCTGCAAAAATAAAGAAAATTTATGGATAAAAATGATGTAAGTAAGCTAATGTATCCGAAATGTACGACAATCAATTTTTCAATTATAGTGTGACACTCATACTCATCAAGAATGTGAGAATACAAGGAAGAGGAGTAACTTTTAAGGGTGGTTAGTATGAACCAAATAGCAAAAGCGAATGAGTATGAAGATAAGGGTGTCGATTTGTAATGGTGCGAACAGTAAAGAAACGCAGACAGAAAGTTTGCAGCATCGAGGGTTGGCCAACACATGATGCCCGGACTTGACAGGAATAAGGGTGCCTGACAATGACAGGCTCACCTACTACCGGTCACTCTCACACTCTTGTATATTGGTCCTGAGTTCAAATACATACTACAAATACATAATACAAGAACCCATTTTGTCTTTTTTATCGTTGTAATGTCACTTCTATATTCAGTTGCAACTATAATTTTATATATCCGTCATTTCGATTTGCTATTGTTTTATTTTATAACTGAATTAGCATGTAATATAATATAATACAATTGAGTATCAATTAACAGGAATCTAAACAAAATAATCAACTGTACGATTTAAATAATTATTTTAAAGTATAACTATGTGTAAGAAGCTATACATACATTTATACTCACACACACACACACACACACACCCACACCCACACACACACACACACATATTTCTATAAATATTGTTTAGTATGAAAATAATATATTAATAATTAAAATAATATATCAATTGTTTAATATTGAAAAAGATGAATGTGTAAAAAAACTATGAAACGTGTACAAATAGGTGTATTTATGTTTGATATTTGTTACTGGATTGGAAATCAAATGTATTCTAACAATTTTTAATCTTAATAATTTAAATATTTTATATTTTAATCAAATTAATATTTTATTATTTTCTAAATTATAAGTTATCAATATTGTACTCCTTATCAAGAATTATAAATTACCTACATAATAAGAGAAGTTTATACATCTGTTAATATAAATCAATCGGTTCAATTCTTACAAATCACATTGAAGAAGTAGTAATTTTTTTATTTAATGTATGTTTATATGTATGTATGTGTGTACGTGTGTATATATGCATGTTTGTGTACGTATGATTAATCAAATAACAACAAAAATTAAAAACGAATTAAAAACTATCAATTAAAATTTTTTTTAAAGCGTAAGATGAAATACGATAAAATTCATTAAAAAATTATTAAATCTCATGGAGATTGGAATTTTGTCTGTTTACGAAGATAATAGCAATAATCACGACATCAATTAACATGCCGTGGGCAGCTCAATCACTGGAATAATCCGTTTCAGTAGAGCTAAAATATTTAATATATTAACAAACATCTCTCGTCAAGGCAAGACAACCCTAAAACTTCCCCTTTATGCTTCGTCGACTAATATCACGCATTAAACTTCTACCTATTTATATAGATACAATCATGAAGCTTGCCAGGGTATCGGCTTACCTTAATAAGCTGGCTTTCATAACGTTTCGAGGGTGTTTCCATGGGATGCTTACAAGCTACCCATTCCAATGTATTTAATGAAACATTCTGAGCAATAACATTTGATCTTGCTTATATATTTTTATCGACGAACGCAATAGTCAATACTTTTTTATATGAAAGTTACAATCCTATTTAAACTTTTCAATCTACCTATTATTCATAAAATCTGTTAATAGAATACTTATATTAATAAAAAAATAATTTTATACTCATAACAGAAAGATCGATACGGAATTTATGTAAATATATTACCAAATATAAAAATGCTTATTTTATTAGCGTTTTAGTAAGGAATAATATAGATATTTCTTATTTTTAGTCTGACATTTTATTAAAAAAAATATTAAATATTATAATGAAATCAATTTTTTGCGTTATTAATTTAAATGTAGATAGTTTTATTTATTATACCGTTAAAATATCAAGTAAGCTTTCGTTATTATTTACATTATTGCATATTTTTATTTAATAATTTTGTAATTTTTAATGTAATTATGTAATATAATTAATATAATGTGTATAATTATATGAAATTATAATATTTTAAGACTCGATTTCATATTAATTATCTCTGTATTATCAAACATTTGGTACAAAGGAAAACAAAATTACATTAATACTTAAATAACAAACAAAAACGTAGTAATCTAATAAAGTAAACACAGTAATGATCAATATAAATAATATTAGTTAAGTTAATATGTATATATAAATACGTATGACTTTTTATATTTTATATTCTAATTCATAAAATATAGAATATTTTTATTTATAATTTATTATAATTTAATAATTATATATTAATTTATATTAAATATTATTATAATATAATATAATATATATATATGAGTGTGTATGTATGTGTGTATGTATGTATGTGTTCTCATTAAGTAAATAAGATACTGCGGAAACAGGAAATCAAATATCAGTAAAAATGTTTTGCAGGCTATTCAAGGTTTTACTTTCAATTAAATTAGTAATTTATGTACATACATTTAAAATTTATCAATAGTAAAAGTCAACGTTTAAAGTGACATTATATTCTTCACCACTTTTTGATAATATAATGTCTTATTTACATTTAATGTTTTATTAAGATTGATCAATTTTAAAACTACCATTATTATTTAATATATTTATATAATGTTAATAATGTAATAACACAATGATAATAAAAGCGATCTTTTCTTATTAATAAATTTCTGATTACGAGATATAAAATTACAACACCGTAGAAGATTGATATTATTTTTTATTATTCTGATTCGTTCTTACTTTATTATTATTTAGTTTCAAAATTTTTTTCATATAATATATATTTCATACTGAATATTTTATCATTATATTGGTAATTTAGACTTAACAATTAAGTAAGTTATATTATACATTTTAACAATTAAAAAAAATTTCAACTGGTATAAATATCTTTGTAAAAAATTTGCAAATTCCAATGAAATGTAAAAAATAAAAAGTATTTTCTCAAATCTTTAAAATAACCAACATTTTATAATAAATACAATGATTTCAAGATTATAAATTAATTAAAGATTAGTAAAGCTAAGAAAGTTAATATTTCAATTACAATTTTTATTAATACTTAAAAAACAAGTAACTATGAAATTGCATTCACAGAAATTTCGAGTTACTTGTATGTTCATAAATATTTCATCGTAAATACATTAATAAAAAAATCTTTTATAAAAAATTAGTTATCAAAAAATTACCGTTTTAAAGTTTTTAATTCTTATTTTACATATAATATTTGTAAAATGAAAAAGTACATTTAATATATAATAACCTCCTCAAGTTATAAAAATTTAATTTATAAGTTTGAAACGTATAAAATATTTAAACAAATTTAATAAATAATTTTATAAATCTTCATGTAATCTAAATAATCTACATTTACATAAACATAAATTGAATATAATTAAAATAATATTTGAATATTAATTAAAAGCAATATTACAGTATTATATTAATTCAAATTATAACAATATTCCATAAATATAAAATTTAGATAAATTTGAAATTTTAAATCCTATTAACAACAGAATCGCAATATATTTATATGGGAACAAATGTTTAATATGAAATAAAACATTTAAATTTCGAATAATTGTAGTCGCTTTATTCATATCCTCTTTCAATTATTTACAAAACTTGGATAATAATCTCTAATCATTGATATAATTTTTCTTATTACTTTAAAATTTTTTTTCTTTATCAAATGTGTAATACTTGCTATATATATATATATATATATATATATTATATATATATATATATATATATTGTTGATGGTGCATATTTTATTTCATCATTTTATAATTGTTATATTAATGTAGCTAAATTTTGAGAATTGGCATTCTCATCTAACATTTTATATCTTGTATCATTCTTTTTTATTCTTATGAAATTTGCGATTATGTTTTCATCTTCTATTTTTATGAACTCTTTATAATACATTTTGCAATTGAACTATAATTCTTAGTATTTTAACGCAAGTAGTCGAGAAATATAAATATTAAAGACAATAAACTGAAATATTGTTAACGATATAAAATGAAAATAATCCATAATCTTTAAGTTAATTTAACTATTTTTATAATAAATTACATGTTTATTTTTAGATTTAAAATTATTTTTGGATTTAAAAAAATAAAATTTACTAAATTTAAAATTATTACGATAATTTTAAGAATTTACCGTGACTGAAAACATTTTGAAAATCATGTACAAAATATATGATGGTTTATGGATATGTATGTAAAAAAATTAAAAAACAATTTCCTATTTATAATAATTTGTTATATAAAAAAATTAATAATTCATTATATTTTTTATATTCAAATTAGAATAAATAAGAACTTAAACCAATGTTTTAAATTAATTAATATATTTTTTTTTTCGTTAACTGTGAAAATACATTGTATATAATACAGCAAATTAAAAAAATCTATTGTCATTTAAAAATGCAATATATTTTTAAAAACGATTCTTTGAATTGATAAACACTACAATTTCACTCCATCGAATAATGAACATCATAAAGCTCGATTCTGATTGAACATTTTACTTTTGTTAAATGTACAAAGATATGATAGTATAGTATATTGTAATTTTTCTATTATATTTCATGATTTTATTTTCTCCTTCGATTTTTATTTCATGTAATACTGCATTAAAATAATTCATTTAGACACTTTATTTGGTAACATAATATAAAATTGCGATAAAAAGTTGAATAGATGTAGCACGTTATTTTTATCTAAAATACACCATAATTACAGTATCCAAACGCGCATAAATAAACCTACACCGTCAGACACATACGTACGCCCATTCATGCACGCACACATACCTACATATATTTTAAATTCGAATCCCATAACATTCACATTTGTATTACAACTGTGCTCTTCGGTCGATTTGTTTCAATTTCCAACATATTCGTAGGTATTATTTACTTTAAATAAATTTTTCTTTTTTGACGAATCATAAATATAACTTATATTTTGCAATTTTCAAATACTACTTGTTACGTGCAAATTATGTCGAGATAGGGTATTCCTGTGTATTTCTTTATCTTTTACTTTTATCAATTTTTCACGATCGATATTCAATTTGTACTATGTATTAGTTATGCTTTATATTTTCAAAACAATTTTTTCATCATTGTACTTTTGCTATTCTTTTGTCCTCGCTTCCTTTTTGAAGCTAGTAATTTAAATTTTGATTAATGAATTTTTTATATTTTTAGTTGTTTAAAAAAGTGAAAAATTAGTATAATAATGAATTCTAATTACAAAGTCTACATTTTTACATGTATTTATAAAAAATATTATTTTAATTTAAATATAATTTTTGTGTTGATGTTTTACTTTGGTTCTAGAAGTAAAAAAGTTTTAAACTAAATGTTTTACTTAAAATTAATTTCTGTTTTTAATACTTTTTAATATTAAAGTAAACACAATTATTATATTGTACTATTGTACGATAATTTACAACCGCTAGTATTTTAGAACAATATAAAAACACATTATTCAGATTATGATTTAAAATTATATATAAAGCGTTTAAAATTCACTTTGTTCTAAATATGTAATAAAATAATTTGAAATAAATAAGTATAGTAGTTTTTATAAAAAAATGAAATATAAATTTGAATAATAGTCATAAGTTTTTTAAAAATTTCGAAATTTAATTTTCAAATTCGAAATTTATTTAAAAAAATAAGTATAATGCACAAAAATTTATATTTAAATTTATATTAACAAACATTCATACAATGTGATGATATTGAAACCGTGATGATTATGGCTTTGTGAAAACGCATTTTTTTAAAAATAAAAGTCTGTTTGTTGTGATATATATCAATTTAAAATTATAAATTAATTTTGATTAATGATCATGTAATTTTGTATAAAACATTTGTTAAAAAATTGAAAGTGTTTTCTTCTTCTAATATATAAAACAGATTAAATAATTTAAGAGATTCTATGTTATAATAAATATCATGTTGTAATCTCTAATATGTAAATAATACAGATCTTAAAAATTTTATTTTGTAAACAAATTCTAAGGAATCATCAAAAAATAAATGTCTTTAACAATGCGATTATTCGATCAATTTTTAAGTTTCAATTCTGAATGCCTAAGAATATACATAAGATTTATAAATTCTGTAACATATTTATAGTAAAGGAATTGGCTACATACAGGTAATTATTAAACTAGAAAAAAATTTATTGCTTATTAGTAAATAATAATTTTTGATAATCCGACAAAAATTTGTTTATATCATTATATATATTTATTTATTTATTACAAATTATGTATCTAATATTTCTTTTTATTATTATAATTATTTCTATCATTAATACGTTCAAAATATTAAATGATAGATTAATGATAGATTAATTGACTATTATATACATATATGTAAATTTTGAAAAAAGTTATGTATTATGTAAGAAATAATATTAATATATATATATATTAAGTATTATTGATTATGTAATTTAGTTTATTATTATGTAGATTTATTTTAAAATACTAAAAGAAACTCAAAATATAATTTCATAATTACCACTGTGAGTTGAATTCTTTGTCATTTTTCTTTAATTTTTAGAAAAAAATATTTATTAAGTTTTAAAAATTTGAATGCACAAGAATATATTTATTATTTAAATAATGTGCTATTATATAATATTGCAAATTTACTTTTAAAAGATTTTAAAAATACTATTCTTCGTTTAATTTTCATTTCATTTTTTATTTTATTTTAATATTACAGATATTTGAAATAATGTGTATATTACGTAATGAAGAAAACGCAAGCTTATATATCACAAGCTTTTATTATTGTAAGTACTATTATTTAAAAATATATAATCTTATAAAGATAATTGTAATCGACTTAGGCATTTAGAATTAAATCATTTACCTTTTTAATTCAGCTAGCCCAAGTATCTCACCAGAGCGTATCACAGTCTTTGTACGATTTCAATAAAAATTGAGTGCATCGTATTCTACAAATTAACACAGCAACAAACAAAAACTTTTACAATTAAAACATATACAACATAAATTAAATATAAAAAACATGATTTCATTTTTCCTTACGGCAATATCGTTACGATTTTAAAGTCTTATGTAAATGTCAATAAATGTATATATACATTTTAATATGCATGTGACAGTAAATCAAAATAAAGTAGAAAAAACATGTACTTGGTACATATAAGCTTTTCATATATTTTATGATTCTTAGTTAATTTTACAATATTTTTTATCCAAAAAATAATTGTATAAGTACAATTAATATTATTGGTGTTATTTTTATAAAATATTATGATTATAAAAATTGAATACATAAATTAGAGAAAGTATTTGTAAAATAGTATATTGTAAAGCAAATATATCTTTTAAATAACAAAAGTTTAGTTTATTTTATCCAGTCTATAATTTAAATATGTTTATAATTGAAATAAAATTACACAATGGTGATTATAAATAAATTAAAATTTTGATTATTAATTTATTTTAAGTATGTTCGTCTAACAAACTTTGTTTGACGAGTTTTAATTTTTAAAAAATAAATATTTATATATTTCTGGCACATAATTATATTTATATAAATATAAACAGTCATTTTTAAATAATAATTTTTTTATATATTATTTGAAAAAAAATGTAAAGCAAATAAAATACGTATTTCTACGTTTTTTTTATTATTTTGTATAAATTTAAATAATTGCAAGTTTTATAACATTAAAACATACAAATATTAATCCTGGAATTATTTTTTATATTTATATTGCAAAATTTAAACAAAAATTAAAATGAAAGTTTTTTAATTTTCATCGTCAATAATTTTTCGTTTGACTTTTTATAGATTTTTTAAAGATTAATTAGATAACGAGACATATTCTACACTTTGTACATTTCCTCATCTTTTTGAATATCAAATCAACAATTTTTATAATTTTTATAAAAATTTAATGGATATCATTTTTGAAAAAAAATTTTACTTTGTGAAGAAACAAAAGGACAATCTTTTTTCCGAATGTTATCTAAAATCTAAAATAATAAGTAAATAAAGAAATCGTATAATATTATAATATTCAAGTAAAATTGATTTAAAAGTTACTTAACTACAAATTATTTTTTGCATTAATCTAGCTGAAATTCTGGTATTCAATAATAATAAATAGGAAAGACAGCATAGCAATTAATAACATATAGAATAATTTACTTAGTGGATTCTATATTTTCATATCAATTAAATATTTTGAAATCTAATTTGTAAATTTCAAATCACGAAATAATATTAAATTACAATAAAAATATTATCGCAAATATTTTCTACAGTTTACTATAATATTTTACAATAAGGTGAAATATATATTTAATAATACATAGATCAATATGTAAAAATGAATAGAATAAATAAAAATCAAGCAATAATAATAAAAAATTGAATTTTAAATCTGTCATTGTGATTGGTTTAATACAATTGTCTTCTTTGCCAAAATTCTCGTAATCTCAATTATTGATGGACTATAAAACAATAATAATCCTTGCATATATAATAGATAATTGTACATAAATTACTTATAAATTATATCTGAAAATTGTTGATGTCTCGAAAATAATATTAATTATTCTTGCAACAACATAAATTTAAAATAAAATCATTCGAATAGTACAATTGAGAATTTTTTAAATTCTAATATTTTTTTGCGTTAAACGTAAAAGACGTAACAAATACATTTAAAAACAAATACATTACGTAAAAGACGTAACAAATACATTTAAAAAATGAGCGTTTGGACCGTTATAATTGTTGTCTCTTGAATATCAATGATTGTGGAATTCTAACAATAGCTCACAAGTTTTTCTGAATTAAAGGATATTATATAATAAAAAATAGGAAACGATAACAAGAGAGAGAAAATACGAAATCGTGCACTCATTATTATAACTAGTTATATTTAGGGACTGTCTTCAGGTATGGTGTACCAGGATTCCGCGGCGAGCGTCCAGGGCCCGACCGTTGTGCTAGGAGCTGCATAGGCTACCGTCGCAGCGGTTGTACCCGCCACGGAATGTGCACACTACCAAGCTCTGCCTTGGAGTGGCAAGTAAGCAGCGCACTGAGATTGCTGTTGCTGTTGTTGCATAGCTGCTTGCTGGTTCGATGAAGCAGTAGGTACCCGCGTATATGAGCAATGTTGCAAACTCTGGCTACCACTCATCATGTGACTCATCGAATGGTGGGGTAAAGATCCAGTAGTGTGATGACCGTGTGGATTGCTTCCAACGGCACCCATGTGCGGCGCAGGACTAGCTAGTGCCACCGACGTGCCACGACTACTATCGTTGCCACTGATTCCGTTGCTTCCACCACTGCCAGTTCCACCAGAACCACTATTGCAAGGTTTTCCATCTTTCACCAACACAGGAACTGCCACTCGCCGTGGAGAGCTCGCGCTCTGTAACAAAGACGAATGATCTTTAGTTGTACAAGTTTTCAATTTCATCTCCGACTTCATCGGTAAATGAACTCAAATTCTTGTTTTTCTTAAATTCACTTCTGTTATTTCTTCTTAAGTTTGCCTAAGATTCTTATTTATTCACTATTTTAAATCAATGTGAATAAATTTTAATAATAAGCTTACTTAAAAATTGTAATTTTTCTAGTTTTTTTCTTCTTTTCATTAAAAATTATTAATATATATTGAAATCATTATTCGTAAGTTATATTTATTTTTGTGTTATTCAAAAAATTATTTAAAAATGAATACATAATACATAATATAATAAAAAACGCTAATAAAAAAGTCTAAATGATATAAATTGTATCATATATTATTGCAATATTTTTATATAATTAAATATAATTTCACAGCAATTTATATTGTAAAAAATATTAACATTAAGAAATAGTAATTTTATGTAACTAAAATCACTTTTCCAAACGTATTATATCCGAATTAAAATAAATAAATATACTCTCAAGATTTTTTTCATAACTTATTACACTCCGTTATTTATTAAAAAATATATATCCTTTCTTATTTTTTATATTTTGAAGATCCAATTAATTTTTTAAAAACTACCATTAATATCTATTGAATGTTGTTTTGTTAAGTTAAGTAATTGTATAAGTTTTCATAACTATATGAACAGAAATGTTTTTGATAAAAATAGCTGAAATTAGGAAAAATTATTTAAAAAATTTATGGATAAAAGTAGAAGACGAAAGAATAGTTCATTTTATTTAAAATTATTATATTTAGTTTATATAGAAAAATATATGTTAATCTATTAGAATTATAAATTTAACTCAAGTTGCACTTCATCTATTACTATCTATGATATTATTTCAACAAAATCTTATAGTCTTTTGTTGATTAGACATTAAAAGTCAAGGAATGTTATATAAGGAATTACTTTAATGATAACAATTTCAAAATGAATTTAAAAATATAAAAGTAAAATAATATTTATAAAATAATGTGTGTGTGTGTGTGTGCGCGCGCGCGTATGTGTATGTAATTATTTGAAGTTTTTTAAACTGGTATATTTTTAATTCATAGTTTCATAAAAAATATTCGTATCTTAAATAAATTATATTTTAATTAATCAGAATTTATGTAAAAATTAGAAATTTACATTTTTTTTTTAAGTTATATTAATATAATAATCTAATATATTATAATGCTTTTTATAACTAATTTTTAATGAATGATTAAATTTTTTTACACATTACAGACTATAATTAAGATGTTTATTTTAAGTACAACTGTATTATTTTAATACTGTACAAAATATTTTATAAACTATTTTATTTTAATAAATATCAATTACATACTTATAAATAGTATCTAATAAAAATAATAAAAGTTTAAGTCTTAACATACTACAATTTTAAACTTAATTTAATTAATTAAAATAACTGTTTAAAGCGAGAATTATAATGATTCAATATTCAATATTTGCAAACAATACTTTACTTATTTTAGTTTATAATTATTATAACTTTAAAATATATAAAAATTATTATAAATATACTATAAATAAATATTGCAATATTATGACAACAGTTATTACAATCTTATTATTTTGTCATAAATCAAAATCTTAATAACTATTACTGTTTGGATAAAATGCAGAATCTAAATAATCTAGCCTTTTTTGTAGGCAAATTTTCTCAAAAACTGTCCGTGAAATATTTACATTGCGCAGATATACATCTGATTTTGTTAAACAGGCACTTGAGTAAAACATGTTTGAAGACTAAAGAACGTTTTATCGTTCTCATCGTTGTCAAGAGAAAATATGATATATTCAACGTTGATACAGTTGAGTGCTGGTTAGCTTGTTGGTTATTATTTCGATATTTACCTTTTTGTACTATACGATTTTGATTTTAAAAATTTTATGAAATGTATCTTAGTAAACTTTACATATATATAATAAATCAGACAGATTTTTTCTATAGTATATGAGTATTATAAAATATAGGCTAATAAACGAGTTTAAGATGTTAAAAACTACAAAAGACAAAAGTTACGTATACAAGAAGTGACGATGTAAAAAATATATAAACAGTGAAAGAAAGGCAAAGCCAAGAATAGAACTTAAGAAATAAAGAAAGTGAAAAAAGGGAGATCAAGTGATTAGTTATAAATTACGTAAAAAAAGATAAAAAAGTTGTATTAGTTTAATTATAGAACAGACTAATATTCAAGTTAGGTTGATTACAATAAAATAAAGTAAATTAAAACTAAAATTAGAAAAAAATTCTAAAAATGGTATTTTAAAATAATTATTTTAAGACTTCCGTCGGCCAAATAAGAAGACGTATTGTTAAGTAATAGCGAAGGACATTATTTTAAATAATATAAAAATAGAGGGACAGTTGCAAAAAGATAAAGAGATAGTAATAAAGTAAAGAAAAATTTCGAAAAACAATTTTAATTCTTTATTCTATTATCGTATTAATATACCAAATTCAAATTAGAAATTCTAAAAGAAAATAAATGAATTTAAGGAAATGAATAAAAAAATCAATGAACGTCAATTTAGCTTTATAAATAAGACAAGAATAGTAGATGCTGTACATATGTTAAAAACTGTGATAGAGGAAAAACAGTAAAAAGAAAAGGATATTGTAATCATTGACCACATGAACACGAAGGTGACAATCATTAAAATATGTAAGAAGGCAATATGAAAAAATATTAAGAAGCTAGATATAGTCAATTATCAATTCAGATATACTAAAGAATTATATTAAAATTTCGTAAAAGATCAACATTAAAATAAAGATAGAAAATGAAATAATGTATTTTTTCACGAAAACAGGAATTGAATAAGTATACTTTCTGTGTTTTACATTACTCAAAAAATTAGACTTACAAGAAGAATTAAAAAATGTAGAACTTAAAGCATTAAAATTAGTAAAAAAAGATGAGATAGGTTTGCTAGGCCGACAAAACGGTAACTTCGGCGATACTTAAGAAAGAGTTGAAAAAACTTCAAAGGATTTAAAAAATTATTAGAAATAAAAAGACTGAAGTTAAACAGAAAAAAGACAAAAACGTGTTTTAGTAGAAATGGAGGTTCTAAAAAAAATGTAATGAGTAAACAAATTCACGTTCTTGGGTTATAGATTCAAACAGGATACAATGAATCCTAGATATTGATAGAAAAGCAATTGAATACATTAAACAACAACAAAAAATGAATCCCAGATATCGATAGAAAAGCAATAGAATACATAATAATGCTACAGATAAATTGAGATAGAATATAAATAAAATAAACAAAGAAATAATCATATATGAATATAAAATAAAAGGCAGTAACAATGTGAACCTATTAAAAGAATTTACTTTTTATAAGTCAGGAAGATTTTAGAGCGTATATAGAAAGACGAATAAAACTTGAAAAAAGCTATAGTGTCGATAGTTATATTGTTATTGAGGAAAAATTCAATAAGAAAGAATTTGAGTTAAAGTAGAAGAAACCAATAAACACAAAACTTGATAGATAATTTGGAAAAATTGAGACATTTGTACTAAAGGTAAAAGATTTAACACTAAAAGGTTAAAAGATATAAATTACTTTTATATACATAAAGAAATAATAAGAGAAAAAATAACATGAAAATTCTAGTAAAGTAAGAAATAAAAAAGGTACCTGATGAACAAATAGTAAGAGAATAAGAGCAGTAGCTAAAAATGAGTTAGAGAATAATAAGCTTAGTAGCAGAATCAAAAGATTCTAATTTTTAATAAATGTATAAATATTTATTTCTAAATTAATGTAATTATAATTTAAGTTATACTTCTTTTAAAATTAATAATATAATGTAAAAATATACATTTCAATAAACCATGTAAACTAACATAAACTAATAATTATTTTAAAATAAAAAATATAGAGGAAACTAGCTCTTATACTTATACATTGAATATGAACAAAAGCGTACAAAGTAAACGATTGTTAAGGAAAAGAAAAAAGAAAAGTGAATTTATTTTCTGGAAACGCAAAGAAAAAAAAGATTAAAACTTAAAAAAGAAATAGAATATAAATATTTAGATAAGTAGAAGAATACATAGAAATGATGTTTAAGTATTAAGAAGAATGTCAAAGATTTGAAAAACTTATAATAATAAAAAAAAACAAAAATGAAAAGAATAGGAAATAAAAAAATCAAAAGAAGATAAAAGTTTATAGAAGAATATAGACAAAGGAACAAAGGTCTTAGATGATAATAATAATAATATGACGCAATATATAAATTAGTAAAAAGGACAAATGCAAAAAAAATAAAAATAAAAGGATTAATGGAAGCAAAAAAGGGAGAAAAAATAATAAATATCTTTATTATGTGTGTAGCATATAAAAGCAGGAAGAAAAATGACGGTGAAAAAAACAAATGAGATAGTATTGAAGGATATTAATGTTTTGAGACAAAGTATGAAAACATCAATTACAAGTGTGAGAGGAATTCATGTGAAAATAAAAATTATACAGGAGCCAGTTGCAAAAATGGAAAAAACATTGAAAAGAATATATCAAAATAATATAAGCTAAACAGAACTCACAAACTGATTTTACATATACATTATATATATATATATTTATAGATATAACTTATCAACAAAAGGAAAATATAAGAAGAATGTGGAAAATATCTAATAAAAGAAGAAAAATACATAAAATTAAAATATAATAAATTTATGTAAAGGTACGAAAATTGTAATATATAATTAAAAAAAATAAGAAAAGCTTTTTTAAATACAAAGAAAAACAAAAAGTTAAAAATAATGTTTAAAAATATGGCATATTTGTATGAAAAGAAGATACAAAAATAGAAATGTATACCAGGACATATTATAGTTTAATTAAAGAAACTTTGTGAGAAGTTAAGAAAAAAAAGAAGACAGAAAAAAACTAAAAAATCATAGTCATGATTAGTGACGTAAACAGATAAAAAAGAAGAAAAACCAAAAATAAATTATGTTGACTATCAAGTAATCAATAAGTATAGAGATAATAAAAACGAATGCAGAGATCGCAAAATACATAAGTGCTAAATTCTTGTTAAATAGAAAGGAAATAAATATACAATAAAGGGGAATAATTAAAGAATAAACATAGTAAATTAATATATATAATAGTCGTAGTAGTTAATAAAACGCATAAAACAAGGGCGAAAATTATAATAATCAATTTCTAACAATAATCTGTGCTTTTTATATTACAAATATAAATATACTGAAAAATTTAGTTGAAATAATAATTGTGCCATAAATAAAAATAAATATCATAAAATCTTAAAATAAAAAAAAGAGTCATAATTATACATAGTGTTGGGGAGTTGAACGGGAGGGTGGTATGTTGTGAATGAGTTTGTAGTGGAAAAAAGCGGTGGAAAAAAGTATGAAAAGTAAAAAGGCGAGAAAAAGTGTAAATAAAGAGGATGATAAAAGGAAAAATAAAAAAGTAAGGAAAAATTAGGGACAGAGCGAAAGAAAGTAAAAAATGAGGTTCAGAGATGCAAGGTAGTGAACTTGCTACGGAAATAACCAAAAATAAGGAAAGCAGCGGTGCAGAGTAAAGTATAGAATAAATATGTAAGTGCAAATAGGTGCAGTGAAAAAAAGAATAAAAGAAAAAAAGCTAAAAAATCCAAGTGTATTTAATCGTTGTAGTTTTTGTATGGAAAAGCTGGAGAAAGCAGCGTCGCTTGGAAAAAAAAATTCGCCAGATCTTTCAACAACGTTTGAGCTATAGGCAGTCACAGAGATAAGCTTGAAAATTTATATCCCGGCGCACGCGCACGAAGAATTCGTTAGTTACTGTAAATGAAGAAATACTTCTGACAATACAATGGTGCTAGAAACAAAAAAAACTAAATTAAAAATAAAAGCGGTAAAAAGACAATACATTTTAAAAATAATAAAAAGAGAGGAAAAGGGGATCTTTACAGAATCTCTAAAAATAAAGTTAAAGCAAGGACAAAATTTTAAAAACAACAGGAGGAAATATAAAGGGGTAAAAGATAATTTTGTTAATAATACAATTAAATTTTGGCGGAACATTGGGTCTAGTTAATTCTGGTTAGATAAGATAGAAAGAAGAGAATTTATCTAAAATGAGATAGAAGAAAGAAAAAAAGTCCATCAACAATAGGTATGGATAGATAAGTTATATAAATAAAAATATACAGAAAAGATGAAGCACATCATTCTCGAGAACATAGGAGAAGAGAAATATATGTATGAAAAAATAACAGGAGAAAAACGAAGAATTAGAATGATAATCTTGTCGAGATATAGAATAGGCAATGAAGCAATACAACAAACACTAGTTAACAAAAGAAGAACGAAAATCCAAATTATGTAAAAAAGATAACGATACAATGAAGTGTTAAATTGTATTGAACATATTGAAAAAGTGTATTGAAAAAGAAAATAAAGGAACATTATGTCAAATTGGAAAAAATGATTAAAGAGGAAAAGAAAGATATGAGCATATTTAACAAGATATATCGGAGGAAAGAAAAAAAGAAGTATTAGATACAAAGAGGGCAGAAGAATAAAGAAAAATAAGGAGTAAACAAGACTGAAGGAAAAAAAATGAATATGATATATATACATGCGTGAAAAATGTTTGTAAATTCGCCATTAATGTGGACGGTTCTTGAAATTCGCGGCTAAGTGCATTTATTTAGTGATTGCGCATTGTTTGCTATATATTATAAGCACACATATGGGTCTACCAAATTATTTTTACTGATTATACTCAGTATCTGATCAAGCAAGATTCACATAATCACTTTAGCTTGTGCAAAAATCTCGCAATTATTTCCGGTATAATAGCCCGGATACAATTTCGTATACATTTATATATTACATGTATTACATGTAATTATACATTACATATATACATGTATACATATATATGTCCACATGCATATACGTATATATGATATAAATGAAATTGTTCGTATATGTTGGTAACCACATACCCACATATACATGCTATTAAAAAATTGTCCAATAATAATGTTATTGCAATCGTGTACGTCATGCCAGGTACTGTAATTTTAAAATATCGCTTAATTGGCACTGGGCATATATAAGTGACTTACTATGACAAATAATTTTTTTAAATTATATAGAACTATAATCATTTTACTAGACATAATTTTACATGTTATTTAATTATTTTATTTTGAAATATTGTAATAAAAATAAAGTTCCCAATTTTTTATTTAAAGAAAAAGTCAATTATTGCATATGTTATGTCTTATTTATAATATTATTCTGTGGCTTATATTTTATTATTACAAGGTTAAGAATTATTCGTTTGATTTTTTACGTAAAGATAAATAAGTAACAAACTATAATAAATCATTTTAATAATCCGAACAACATACATACAAGGAATAATTTATTTAATAATAAAACTAGATAAAGTATATGTGAGAGAATTTTTTTCCATAATAGAATTTCATTGTATATATTTGAAGAATAATAATATGTGTGTAAATTCTTAAAATATACTGAAATCATATATTGATATTTCAATTAAAAGTGTCAAACATGCATTATTATTAAAAAAAATTAATATTTCCGTTTACAAATAAAATATTTACAAAATTTTTAATTATTTTTTAAATTAAATTTCCTTTTATTAATATATTTTATCAAACTGTGATTCCACATAAGGAATTGTACATATGCTCAAAGTCAATTCTAAAACAATGTTTATTTAATAGAGCGGTTAAGTAATTACATTTTGAGAAGAAAATACTTTCATTAATATTCAAAAAATTATTATTAATATTAATATTTAAGTGGTAACAGAAATCAAACCAATTTTTATTTACAGAAAAATATAGTTTAAATGTTACTACAAATAACTAAAAAACAAGGTTATTAGGAAATAAACTTACACTTTGAATAACATAACGAATAAACACTATTTTCAGTTGTATAATAATTAATAAGTCTGTTGGTAAAAATAAATAAATAAATAGATGAAAATTTATATATGACAATATAATAATAATTTTAAATTAGGTAAATAATTATTTTTATGTATATAGTATAAATATATTACAATTAAAATTTTAGGGCTAACGAATAATAAAATAAAATAATTGTAAAAGACTGGGGATAGTTTAAAATCAAATACTATTTATTCAAAATATACAGATATAATTATATATTGATATATAATTATAAATAAATATATATAATTATATATAATTATATATCATTGAACACCTTGTATTCTGATCATCTTATATTTCAATATAATATTAAAAACTGTATTTCTATTTATTTCATTATAAGAATTTTAAAAACTACATTAATTTTTTTATAATTTGAAATTGAATTAAAATTTATATTCTATATCATATATTTTATAATTCTATTAATAATAAAAATATTTTTATGTTAGTAAGAGTAATTTTATTTATATGCATTAATAATAATAATCTTTGATTAATGCATTTAAAAAATCATTTTTAACTACTGTAATGAAAATAAATTGTCATGTTTTTATTTAATCAAAAATACAATAATACATCTATATAATTTTATTTTATATGTTAATAAGTACAATTCTTCTAACAAAATTAAAAATAATGTTACATTACTATATTTTATATATATTATATAAATTAAATAATTTAATTTATGCAGTTTTATAAATTTATAATAACTAAAGTGAAAAATTAGAGTGTATTATTGTTTGGAAAAAGTAGCATAGGAGAAAATGAAATTAAAAAAAGATTGAATCTTTTTTAGTGGCACCGCGGTATTGTACTGTGTATGATAATATAATATGAAAGACAGAATAACGCGTAACTTCGAGTTGCTTAATATCTCGACGTCATATACAGTTTGTGGCTGGATTTGTGGCTACGTAATTTGTAATCTTCGTCCAGATTTCTACCAACGACTCGACTATCAAGGATCTTAGTGTTACCATTGGCATCAACAACATCGTTTGCTGTTTCTGGAACAATTTTTTTCTAGAACAGACCCTGCCTTTCAAATTTTGGTATACTCTCTCTTTCTATATATAAGCTCTCACATTCAACAAGAGTGCATCGATTATTTCAAACTATTTTTCTTTTTTTTTAATTTAAGAAAAATTGTTCTGCCTTCGTAGCTACCTCAAGTATAGCCCGAATAGAAAAAGACTTTTTTCTTCAACAGAGATAAAAATACTAAAATCGACTATTGTAAATAATTTTTTTTTAAATTAAGTAAATAAAAAATGATAAGAAATATTAATTTCATACCAAATCTCAAAATTTTTCAAATTAGTTTATAATATTGTTAATATTTGATACTAGATTGAGTTTAATATATGATAATTTTAGTAATTTTAATCTTTTAAATATAAAAAAACTTCATTTTTAATCTATGCAAGATAATTAAATGTGATAAATCTGTGACCATTTAAAAATACAATATTTTGCATTATGTATGTATTTTAGTTTTTAACTTCCAATTTATATTAAGTATCGAAATAATTTTATGAACTTCATTTAGTAGAATAAATAAATAATAAGTATACCGATGCTAAACTTTATTAATACCATTATTGTTATTATTATTATTATTATTGTTGTTGTTGTTGTTATTATTATTATTGTTATTATTATTATTATTAAAGTCAATTTTTTTAATTTTAAATTATAAATCATTAAATTTTGTATAAAGAATATATTTCTGTGTATTAATAAGCAATGTAAAGAACAAATATTTTTAACAACTAATTTTGCATCTTTAAATCCTTTATTTTTTATAAATAAAATAAAATTTTATAAGTTTTCTGTTTCCTTGTATGTAAGAAATAAATTGACTTCAAGCAGCCAAATATGTATGATAAAATCGCACAATGTGACTATAATCAGACATACCACTAGGTTTAACTCGAGGGGAGTATGGCAGTGAGTGCACAAATTTGCAAATAAGTGGCAAGATAGAAGAGTCAACCCCCCGGTATTTTGGAAGCTAGCACAACCAATTACGTGTATCGTCGCGCTCCACAGATTGATGATAGGACAACAGAGAAAGAATGAAAAGTAGTTAGCAAGGAAGACGTAGGGTGAAGTTTTTTTAAACAAGAAGAGAAACAGGGAGGAAAAGAGCAAATGAAAGAAAAAGAAAAATATAGTGTTTAATTCAAACTTTTTAAATTTAAATACAACATAATGATTTAAATCAATTAAAATTAAAAAAACAGTAGCATATTAATAAATATGTAAGATTAATTTATATTAATTTTGGAACTTAATTTTTTTTTATAGTGTCTCTCCTTATCTTTTTAATATTTTCTTAGAAAAAAATATTATGTATTCTTGTTCTTTTTTTTATTTTTATTTATTTTAAATTTGTAGGTTTCTCTTTCTTTTGTTACTTTTTGTTTCTATTTTCCATTTTCATTATTGTCCTAACTTTCAAACTTGTTTCTTTATTTGATCATATTTCCCTCTTCATTCTATGATGTAGCTCTGTATCTCATCTCACTCACGCTCGCTCTCATTCTTTTTCTCTGTAGATATAATAGGGGAGGAAGTTTACGCTTCTAGAGGCAAGGGCAAACTAACGAGTAAATTATGGGGTGAGTGCTCGCTCGGGCACGCACAGAACACTGTATTTACACAGAAAGGGGAATGAGCCTTCAAATACAATCATTTGCAATGAACAGGCAGAAAGAGAAAGAGAGAATGAGAGAGATATATAGATAAATAGATAGAATATAGATAGATAGATAGATAGATAGATAGATAGATAGATAGAGAGAGAGAGAGAGGAGAGAGAGAGAGAGAGAGAGAGAGAAAGTGAGATACTAAGAGAGAGTGAGAGTAATACGGAAAGATTTTTCTGCTGCAGATCGGTTCTAACAGATTATTTTCAGCTCCATTAATGTTGTATAGCATTTTTACGAGCTTTTTATTCTCAACAATGTAAGGCTCATTGTTACACCATTAACCTCTCGTCGATCTACTATCGCGATACATGAATATATAACACATTTATCGCCTGCTAGCATTCGTGCTCGCATATTTCTTTCATGCACCTAGTTAAAAGCGACGCCATTGTGGCAAAAATAGATAGATTTTTATCAGATCCAGCGAACCGCGAATCCTTTCTTATTTCACGTTTTTTATAAGACTACGAAAGAAGATGGTATATTTCCTTGCATCATTTATTCGTTGCTATAATACGATATTATTATACATATCAGATTTTCTTTATGATCCACCTTCCTTCCATATCATCTTTAAAAATCAATGCTACATTAACTTACTACATTAACAAAACATAAGCTGTGTAAATGATTTATTTTTTCTAAATTCATTTTATTTAATTTTATTTAAAATAATATACAGTTGTCCAATACCTATAACTTTTATACACATTTTTCATAATATATGTAATGTATTAAATTAATAAAATAATAAACTTACAACACTAAAATTTTGAAATTATTTGGAAAATAATATGTTTAATGATGAAATTAAATAAAAAATTTTGTGCATTTTGATATATTTAAAATGATTGTTTCATAATTGAAAATAATATGGATTAAAAAAAAGAAATGAACAATAAGACAAGGAAAAAGTACACTTTTCTATGTTCAAATTCTAAATATAATGTATTTAAAGTATTAGAATTTGAAATTGTGTGTCGAATCATTCTCTTGATCTTACATACGTGCTATGAAATAATACATTGGATAACATCTGGATTCAATTGTATTGTGAGAATTAAGTAACATCAAAATATTCCTTATCTGTTTTTATGTCCGATTCACAATTTCTTGCAGTTCTCTAATAACATATATTACGTGCATCTTTTTTATCTTAAAAAGAAACAACTTGACGTTAAGTCTTGATAAATGGATATAAGTTTTTTCTTGGTGTACTTGAATAATATATTCAACAACACTTTATTTATCAAAAGTATTTATATATTCATTAAAAAAGAATAGATATTCTTGATCAAATAATTGATATTTTTATTTTTATAAAACCTTATGAATTTCTAAAATAAAATTCAATAAATCAAAACTTAAAATTATACTGACTAAATAACATATGAATGTTAATGAATTGTAATTGATAAAAAATGAATCCATAAATGTATGAACAAACTATAAACATGTGGCTTCGATAAGTAAAAAAGAACTAAAGAAGTAAAAAAGATTAGAAAAAACTTCAAAGGAAAAAGTCATCCTTTTACAGATTAGCAGTTGATATATATGCGACATTTATTTCTAAAATGAAAAAATAAAAATAGTTATTTTATTTGAACAAAACAAAATTTATTAATAAAAATAGTAAGATACTTTTACAGTATTATATTATTTTAATGTAAAGTATTATATTAGAATATCGATTACAGTAAAAAATATGATATAAAAATTATATTATTTTTAATGCTATAGTTATGAAACCAATTCATGATAAATTATAAAACAATGATTATAAAAGTTTTTAGGAAGTTACATACTGAATAAAAACAAAACTCAACTGTTTGAGTTAGACACCAAAGGATCTTTATTAAAAATTAAAATTATTGAAAATTTGTCTCGGATTGCTACTAATATCTAATATAAGTAAAAAATAATATTTTGCTATATTAATAAAATTGTTAATAATTGGAACATGTTAGAAAAATAAAATTGATTCATAATAATAAAAATGAGATTATCAAAATCGAAAAGAATGGAACTCGCTTTATTAGGGCTATCAAACAAAATTGGTAAGAAAATAAAATTTTTTTCACGAAAATATCTTGTTACAAGTTATGATCTTATTTATTGACAAGAAAAACTTATTAATTAAGAAAATTAGGAAAAAATCTTATTTTATAGTTTTTCTCACATATCAATTTTTCAAAATTAGTGAATATGATAAAAGAAAACTATAGGTCCTATTATAACTATTTATTTTTAAAATACTTTATAGTTACTTTATAGTAAATATAGAAGTTAAAAGAAAAAGATTTTATTAACAGAATTTAACGAACATTTTTGTTCCAGAAAAATATTATGAATAAAAAAGTGTTCGTTTTAAAGTTCGACAAGACATCGATACTCAATACTATAATATTATGTTTTACTTAAATCATTAAAAAATACTTTTTAACTTTAAGAAAAATTTAACGATGTATTTCTAGAAAGTTTAAATAAATACCTCATTTTTTGTATTCTAATTAGCGTCCTTTTATAAAAAGTTATAGTAAGTTGAAACTTAAAAAAAAATAGAATATTTTAATTATATTATCTTAAAATTGAATATATTAATACTATTTTAAACAAAAATTTATTAACACATGTTTTAAAATAGATAATTAAAGAAGATATCATAAAGATTATAAAAATTATTATAAAATATGATTCCTACTTGTCACGTGACGAAACATATCGAAAACTCAAAAAGCACATTTTTAATATTTTTTTCGTTTATAACATTATACCGAAAAAATAATTCACATTTTTAATAAACATAAATTATATAATATAAATTTAAAAGTATTTCTGTTTTATATATATATTCTCTTTTATACATTTCTGTTTACTAATTTAAATGTATAAATATTGTATATTCAAAGGAACGTACGGAATATGAAAAATGATATTATGCATAAATCAAAATGTGATGTAAACCATAAATTATCTTGTATAGAAAGAAAATGTGTGCAATATTGAATCTTTCCTATCATCAGAAAATATATTATACTAAATATTGAACTGCGAAAGTAACAATGACTCAAAAACTTATATAAGATTATTTAAATCAACTTAAAAGTAGATAAAAAATTATGAATAGTCTATTAGTTGACCATGTTCAAATGAAGATTCGTAGTCTTGTAAACTTATTTAGAAATGTTTAAAAATTTCATCCAATAAAATGTTTGTTACAAAAAAATTTGTATATTTAAGTTCCTGTTTTATTTATGAAAACGTCTGATTCGAATATTCGGATGTTTTTCAATAAGTAGGATGACTTTTAAATATAAATGGGTAGCGGTTTAACATAAAAAATGATACAGGAGAATAAAATGCTTCATTGGTAGAAATAATTAAATAATAAAAATAATAGAAAGAACTAATAGAAAAGACTAAAATTCAAATACTTATTGTCATATCTTGATAATAGATGATTGTATAAATAAAAAATACTAATTTTAATTGGTATTTGATTTTATTTAAAACTTAATATAAAAAAAAATTTTTAACGAATTTTTCTAATTACATCTTTAAATCGAGGTTAAAATTATTTCAGTTATTGAACCCTTATTTTTAAAAACTATACATTCGAATAAGAAAAAAATGTATTTATTCCAATAATAATTTTATTATATTTACAATGGATGTTTTTAGAAATCCATATTTATTTTCTAATTAATTATTTTTTTAAAGCAACGTGTAAGTATAAAATAATTTTGCATTACATATTTTATATTATTTAAATTTTAAATATTAATTATTATCATATATGCCATTTTAAAGAAATATCTTAATTAATTTGTTATAATTAAAAAAAATTTTTTGTAATTTGTTGTTAATATTCTTTAAACATAATGTGACATAATAATAATAAGTAAAAATTATGTGTAATATACATTTTAAAGAACAATTAGATAGATTTTTCTTAATTTAAGAGCATTATATTTTGAAAATATATAATTTTAATACATAATGAATAAAATAATATAATATTATAATATATTAGTTAATATATATAATAAATATAATAAATGGAGTTTCAAATATTTAGCAGAAGTTTATACTATAAAATGTTTTTTTAAATAGTTTATATTAAAATATATTACATTTAAGTATTTAATTATATTCATAGATTTGAATATATTTTGCATGTATATGCTTTTTAATATATTTAATATTTGAATATTTATATACATTCTTTTTTTTAATTAGAATTTTAAAAAACGTTGATATTTAATTTTCAAAAAATATTTAGAAATGAAAAATACGTTTTATATCTAATAAAAAATTTAGCTTAATTTTATAGAAATTTTATTTATCTCTGGAATGTTTTATTTAACTAAAGTCATTTATTTATAAAATATAGTTTTTCATCTGCCTAGTAAAAACTATTTCCTAATTAATTCATATTAATTTATTTTAGAATTTGGGCAATTAAATTTTCAAATAAAGTTAAGAACGAAAAAATAATTTATGAAAATATTTTTATTATTAAATCCTAAATATTATTGTATGCTGAATTATTATTAATATTCTTGCAATAATAAAAATAAACTTAGTAAATTATAACAATCATGTTATCTTACCTGATTTTGTGCATTTTGTTCAGCCATTGCTTTTTCTTTTGCTTGTCTTTTACATTTATATCGATGATTTTGAAACCATATCTTAACCTGTTAGAAAAAACCAATCTAATTAATTATTCTATGAATTTTTTTATATTTTTTATAAATATAATTATAAATGTGGAAAATATTAAATATTTTTTTAAATTAGTGTATAAACTATATGTATAAACGTTAACTATATTTATAATCAAATTAAAACAAATTTATAAACATTTTAATATCTCTATAAAATATTTACATATTTTATTACTTAAATAAAAGATATAAAAAATTTTTTAAAGTGATTTTAAAAAACTTCAGGTTTCTTGATTTATGTAAAATCATATAAAAATATCAGTTATTTCATATACAAGAACTTTAAATTTTTTTAACAATAAAGCAAAATTATTAAATAAAAATTATTAAAATATTAATACAGTTAATTGAATCGCAAAATTTTCTATTATAAATAATAATTTCATAATTTTATTTTACCTTCATTTTAAGTATATATAATTTTAACATATATTAAATTACTTATCATACTTATTATTTGCATTTAGAACAAAATTTGCATAATGTAGTATAAATCTGTTTTTAAAAAAATTATATCAATAAATATAGATAATATTTGAACCATTTAATAATTTATATTTCTTTAAATGTTTGATAAATGATAAGAATCGTATATTTAAAAAAAAAAATAAAAAAATAAAAAATTAATATATAGGCTTCGTATGTCACAATCCTTAGTCCTAAGCAAAGTTAGAAAAGAAAATATAAGCCGTCCTTTTATGAAATATAAATTCTTTCTAGCAGCATTAGCTCTACCAGAAGAATATAGGTGTAAAACCGCTCTTACGGCAATTGAACTGCGCGATTAGAGAAAGGCAAAGAGGATACTGCCTGAATCAGATCGTGACATCTGCTTATGACAGACGGATTATAATCCTGCGTGCATCCGTGCGCTCACGGATTATTTCCACTTTATGCTGTGTAAACATATAGCTACTATAATGTATATGAAGCGCGTGAATAAGCAAACGTAGATATTTGAAGTGTGATTTAGATTTGTTACAAACGATCATCTTCTTGTCTGTACAGTGAAAAATTAGTGAAACTATCATAAGAAGCACTTTTCGTAAAAGTTAGAATAATTTAGGAGAAATGTGCTCTATTATGAAAAGCAAGATACCAGAAAAATCATAACCTTTCACCGTGCGATTTTCATATATGTATATATATATATATATTTAGATACATATATAGCACAGAGTATACAAAGAATCATTTTCAAATATCCGTTATGAATGCAAAATGATAAAAATTTCTTACAATGCAAAATTTGTATAAGATATTTATAAAATATTTTAAAACTATCATCTTATTTGAGAAGCTAAAAACACTTAATATCTAAGATAAATTAAGAATTTAACATTAAGTTATTTTTGTTAACGTTAAACTTTGTTCCTAAATTTAGAAAATCTAATTTACTTAAATCTTCCCTTAATTACTGTATACGATAAATTTATTCATTTTTTTTTATATTTTCAAATGAATTATTTAAAATAAAAATTTTAAATAATCTTGAATTCATTAATCGATATATTTCAATACTTAAAAAATGTTTTATAATTAAAATTTTTTAATACAATAACACTATTACTTCAAATATTTTATTTGAAATAAGTAACCATGTAAAATACAGTATACAAATATTTTTAATTTCTAATTTATATATTTTTAGCTTTATTCTAAAGAGATAATGTTTCTTACTATATGGTTCTGTTTTATAAATGTTACTAGCTACAATTATATTATAATATAATTATAATATTTATAAATATTATTAGATATTTTTATTTAACAATTTTTATGTAAACAACGTTATAAGAAAAAAATTAACATTTAAAGAAACTTTTATAAAAAAGTAATTAAATTTTATATACGTAAAAACTTAAATATTTTTCTAATGCTAAATTTTTTCTATCTACTTTTTACTAAATAAATATTCACATTTACGTTAGAATTGTAATTATTTAAAATTAATTAATTTATAGTTGTATATAATTGTATATAATTTTTCCTTATAATTGGTTTTATGTGGGATACTATATTATCTTATATTTCTATACTTATTATTACGTAACAAATATTTTGCAAATATTTTATTAACTTTTTGATTTTCAATAATCTTATTGTACCATTGAAACTATAAAGTACATTATAACAAATAGAAGTATAAAATTATTTATTTATAATATCATATTTAATAATATATAATTATAAAATAAAATAATAAAATAATATTTAATTATAAAGTGTAAAATATTAAAATTCATAAGATAAAACGACAAAAAATACGAAATCATACGTTTTATTAAATGTATTTCTTATGGATGAAAACCATTAACTTATTCTCTTTCTTCTTTTTCTTTCTTCTAACTTCTCTCTTTCTTATTTTCTCTTTGAAATCTTTTCTTTCAAATTTAATTTCTAAAAGGTTTATAATCTTAAGAGTTCTAAGAGTAACTAATGTAGCTTAGCAAGTATACCCAAGGTGAATAAATCACAGTAATGTGTACATAAGTATTCGTTTGTACATATTTACATAAGTATATTTGTATATTAATGTATGTAAGAAAAAGAGTCATTTATGTACGTAAAATATGTAAAGTGGGTCTCAGAAAAGCAGTAGTAAACAGATTAACCATTGTTAAACATGAGAGTTTTCCACGACGAAAGTTTATTAAGTTCATCTACAAAAAGCGAAGCTATCTTGAAAATTCAAAAAATTAATAATAAATATATACTCTTTTAAAAATAAATATAAAATTTTTTTATATTTATACTGAGGAATATATACATATATATATATTTTTAAATAAATTTTGTTCACTATAATGATAAAATACATAAACATTAATATTCATATAAGAAATTATAGAAATTTAAATACAAATTTATTTAATATTCTTTCCAGATTTTCAATGTAATTTTGATAAATGTATGTTAAAAGTTATTAAATCTTAATTAATTGTATTTTAGATTAAAATATTTATATTTTAACTGAGAAGTTTTTTAAAAACAAAATTTCCATTGCATTAAATAATATAATTCATATTATTTGATTTAAAATTATATAAAAAGATACTAAATTTTATTTAAAAAATTTTTTTATATATCTTATTACAACCATATAATAATTTCTATATTCAACTATCATCAAAATCTCAATATATATTTTAATATTCTATGAAAATTTAAAGATACGCGTTTTAAATAACCATTTCAAAATTAATCAATACTTAATAAAAAAAAATTTCCATAGTAAAATGTGTTCAATTGTTAAATATAATGGGAGAAAAAAATAAAGAAATATTAAAAATGACGATTGTTAAATATGTAAAGAAAGTATGAAAGTATAAGGGATTAAAAAATAATAATTGAAAAGTATATTCACTGTAAAACTTTAGTTTTTCATGTATTACAAATTCAGTAGTAATTAATTCTCGCTGACAATTAAAAGTTGATCTTTATATTTTAATTTCTTATTATCCTGTTATGTCTTCTGTCTCTCTCTCTCTCTCTCTCTCTCTCTCTTCCGCTATGTCTGTTTCTCTCTATCTATCTATCTATTAATTTATTTTTCTTTCGTAATTTTACTACTATGCCTTATTGAAAATTTTATGTTCCTAAGAGCCTTATTTATTTTTATGTTCTCGTTCATGGACACATTTTTAATACTTTTTAAATATTTGTTAAGTACACCATTTGAATTTTAAATAGAATTTTGGAATAAAATTTTGTAATCATATTTGGTAAAATATTTTGTAAAATATTTGAAATTAAAATTAAAATTAGAAAGTAAAATTACATAAAAAAACTTTATAAATAAAACTAATTAAAAGGCATTAAACAGAAACATAAATTATACAAAAATTTTATTCATACAGAATTCATAGAAGAAATATTATAAAAAATAGAATAAACCTCGAGTGTTGTACAGGTGGAGTACGTATTTTTGTACAACGCAGATGGCTTTCCGAAGATGTTTATACATTTTAGCAAAAAATTTCTTATCACATACACATACACATATACTATTATTTTCTTTTCCTGATTCATCCTTCTTGTCTATTTCTTTCTAATACGCTTAACAAGGGGAAAAGAAAAAAATACAAAAATATGAAACTAAGAAAGAAGAGAAAGAGAAAAACTGTTATTTTTAGACAGCTACAGTGCAGTATTGTCATTGTTACTGATGGACCATCGTTTATACTAATATACTGTGTAAACAGCTTTCTGCATTTGAAAGAGATAAAATTGAACCCAGAATCTAGCATGGGAAAACAAACTATATCATAGGTAGTAAATGCAAAGAATTAAAAAAGAGAGTGAAGAACCCCAACGAAATACACAATCTCCAAAGTATTGTATTTTTTCTAAAATATTATTGGCTACAGTTTTTCAAAATTATGTACTATATTGTGAATCTAAAGATATAACATTTTTATTAAAATATTAACATAAATTTTTTATTTCATATGTTTTTGAAGAACAGTTGGTCATTAATATACCCATAGTTATTACAAATATTAAAATAAAAATGCATTATTAAACCAAAACAAATATTTATGGAATTTCCTTAATTCAACTAATTAACATTTAAATAATGAACAATGGAAAAAAGAAATAACAAGCAAAAATTCTCGTTTTATCATTTTTAATAACATCGTTAACGTCTCTACATTAATATTTCTCAGATAGAACTTGTCATGACTAATACTTTATTTCCACTAGCAGTTTTGAAATGGTATGAATAACATCATGAAATGGCAAGATTGACAAAAAAAAAATATAAACAGAAAACAGCAAATACATTGAAAAGAAGTTGATCATTAATTATGATTGAGAATCTTACTTTACTTAACATGGCAAACTTAGCTTTAATTTAACAGCCTGCCATAGATTATAATCAGCTTAAAAATTTATGAACAGGGAAAAAATAAAAAGAATTTTTTTCTAAAGTAATTTTTATATATTTATTAGTTTTTTCAAAAAGTAATAATTTATTAAAATATAAATATACTCTAATCAAAAAAATTATTATTTAAAATATCAGAAAAAATAATATATTTATTTAGAGTACAATAATTTTTTCTATAACAATAACAAAGCTATGTTAGATTAATTCTGTTAGCTATTTTTATTGATTACTATTTACAAGAATCATTATAATAATGTAGTTTTATAAATATTGTAATACATTTCTTTAAAATAACTTTATTTTAATATTCAATAGTTTTTAAATAATATTCAGTTTAAAAAAATCAACTTTTTAAAAAGATTTTCCACATAATAAAATTTTGTTTCAATATATTATTGCAATAAATGATCATGATAACAATAAATAATATGTTCACATTATATTTTATTTAAAGGTTAATAGAATTGTATATATTAAACTTTTACATATTATCTATAATATAATAACAATTTACTATTCAAAAATTAATTTTCTTTATTTCAAGTTTGTAGTTGTCGTACAGATATAAAAAATAAAATAAATGTGTTTAGACAGCATATGACTTACATTGAAATATGTTTTTTCTAAATATATTTTTTTCACTTATTCTAACACTTCATTCATTTCTATTCATTATTTGACCAAGCAAAAATTTTATAAACAGTTTTTTACTACAATATCACCGTACAATTCAGTAAAATATTGTATTAACATAAATAATTATATCTCAAAATAATAAATTCTGTATTAAAAATAATTTATAACACAATAGATAATGAGTTTTTTAACAAGTAATAAAGTTTTAAAAGATTAAATATTAAATAAAAATAAAAATAAATAAATTGAATTGCAATATTTAAAAAGAAAAAAAAACGAAATGTACAAAAATAAATAGATAGAATAAATAGAATAAAATCTACAAAGTTATAGAAAAAATTATGGAATTAGATAAAAAAAATATAATGAAATAAAAAAAAAGATGAAAAATCCACAATAAAAAGAGATTTCAAAAGATACAGGATAAAAAGTAAAATATAGTGAGATAAAACATATCAAAAATGAAATAAAAACAGATATGGAAATATTTAAAAAAAGAAAAACACAAAGAAAGTTGCAAAAAGAAATAAAAACGAAGTAAGAAATAATAAATGGATCAAAGTTAACTTGAAACTAATTAACTAACAAAGATTAGATGAAGAAAATGTAGATGCAAACATATTGAACAATCAAGGATATATACGATGAAGAGAAATTAAGATTTGAAAAAAAATAAAAGAAAAAAATACAAAAGATAAAAGATAGAAATGTGTAGAAAATAATACAAAAAAAAATGAAAAAAATATAAAAAAAAAACAAAATTACTAATTAGATGTATAAGTATGGAAGGCAAATAATAATACAAGACACACCAAGAATTATAAACTAATAAAGGAGAAAAATTTTGCAAGTATAGACAAGTCGTAAAAATACTATTTTGTTTAAAAATATAGCCATGAGGACATAAATAATTAGTGGTGGTGGTCCTTTGAATTTAAATTATAAAGGATATATAAAAATTTTAAATAATTGTAAAGTAGGAGAACACATAGAAAAATACAAAATATGATGATACTCACTTCGGTCAAAAAAAGAAGCACAGTTGTCGGAATATATGAACTGGAACCGTAGGTGAAAACAACTGAAGAAAGAAACAGGTAAAATTTTTGCATGCTTTGCAAATACAAAGTTTGTATTTAATAAAATAGAAATGAGGAAATTTGAAACTAAATAAGAAAAAAGAGGATTAGACACAAGATTGTCTAATAAGCTCAATGGAAAGAAAATTTTACTAGATAGTGATTTTTTTGTTCTCTTTTCTTTTATTTTTCCTTGTAAAAAAAATATCCTATAGCTTGAAACTTGTTAAGATTGTAAAAGTATTATAAATAGTATGTTCTTCTACGGATCAGTATGACGTACAGTAGCTTCTATAGCTTAACTTCCATTTTCTTATAAAATTTCTTCGATCCATTCTTTAAAGCTGGTAGTTCGTTAGAAATTTGCAAGTCTAAAACCTTAAAATCCGAATTATAGAAATACTAATACACCCTATTGCACATCAAACATTGTTTATACTCTACTTCTTCTTAAAATGGTAAAAGTTTTAAAGTAATCACATCTCCTTATTGTACTTATTTCATTGATAAATCTTCTTCAATTATAAATCCCCTACTTAAAAATGGTGTTCTTAGTATCCTCAACTAGAATTGGTGCAGCAGTTTTAACAAATCTTTAAAACTCTAACATGTTGTAGATAGCAAAATCATCCTAGTTTCATGAATCATAAATACCTATCTTGCAACAAAAATCTATATATATTTTATATTTTTTTATTTATTCAAAGGACTGTCGATTCATAAGAGAAATAAAGGTGTTATCATTCTCATTCATAACAAATTCCGCCATACATATTTTCCATCAAAAAGCCATTATTATTAAAATTTATTATTAAGGAATTAAGGAATAAGGCAAAGTAAAACGCTAGAAATGAGAAAATAATAAAATAGTAAAAGCCAGAAAAGTTTGGTTATGTAGACACGTGTTAAAAAATAGAGAAAATAGTTCTGTGCAATGGAGTAGTTAAACAGTTTGAAAAAAAAAATAGAACAAAATCACATTAAAAGGCAAACTGAGTGAAAGCATAAGAAAAGTACAATAAAATACTTATAGTGTAGCCATCCAGAAATTTACAAGAAGTAAATGAAAAAAAATGCTTGAAAAGAAAAGCAGTGTGAAAACAGCGATAGGGATGGACAAAGCCATTAAAGAAATGAAGAAATTAAAAAAGAATTTTAAAATATACTATAGCAAGTAAAAGACATATAAAAACATAAATATAAAGACAAATAGAAAAGTAATAGTAAAAATTATAAAGGAAGGGGAAGAATAATATCTGTATTGGAGGATCGACATATTTTCCAAATGATAGAAAGAAGTAAAAAGTGATGGAAAGATAGGTGAAAAAATACATAAACTATTTATATATAATTTTTAAGTTGAATTTAAGTATATGAAAACTAACATTTGAAAAAATGTATGAATATAAAAATGTATAAGAGGATAGTGTATTATAACTTTATATATTGTTCAATAAACGTATCTATCATAACGCTTTGCGGATCCTTTAAATTACTTTTAAAAAATATGTAGATCTCCCTTTCATAATAATATTGAGAAAGTTGAATACCACCTGCATTTCATCTGAAAAGTTATTTTATTCTCTAATTGACACATCCATTTGCCATTTTTATATGCAAAGAGTCATGTTTCTTTGTGTTTCTATCGCCGCTCTTCTAAATTTATTCTTCTATACGTATATGATAAAGATGGAATTTACAATGGTATCCTAAAAATTATTCATTAACTTGTAAGTAATTTTAGTACTTTCTCATAAATGGAATGCAGCAATTGTCAAAAAGTAGGGAAATCTCTCTCCTCAAACTGTTGATAAAAGTCTTCTTAGCTCCCTTAGGAAGGTTTTTAAAGTAGTCTTCCATCAGCCATATGATTACTGCGAAGCAATCTTTCTAATTTCCTAATATTAACATAATTTTTTAAATCAACATTTACATATATATTAATTCCTTCGTATCATTGAATTTATTCACGTTAGTCTAAACAACGATATTTTACATACTGCTTAATTTGATCATATTATGTCTTCAACATGATGGGTTAATATATATATATATATATAAACTTGCTTAATATAATATAATATACAAACTTATCTAATCGATATAGCTTGGAATTTTCTTTACAATTAATTTATTCAGATCAGTTGACAATGCTCTATATAACTCTATTTTAACAATTCCAAGAATCTCGTGAGTCTCCAAAATCACTTCTTTTCATAATATAAAGATAGTATCTTGATTTTTTACTATATAAACATTTTCTATTCTTATATCAGCTTGAACAACTTATTTGAAATGTATTTTCTTCTTTTTTTCCGATTAACATATTTCCTAGTCTCTTTATTGCCTGACTTCACAAACGAAAACTGAACCTTAATCGCGATACAATCCTTGATTAAATATACAGGAATTATAATTGACGAAAAAAGTTCGATGGTTAAACCATATTATGTTATATTACCATATTATATTATATTATATTACCATATTATATTATATTACCATATTATATTATATTACCATATTATATATATTATATTATATTACCATATTATATTATATTATCATATTATATTATATTACCATATTATATTATATACACCAATTAGAAATAAAATATTTGTCTATTTATCTTCTTTATTTTTTTTTATCAAACACATGTATATCTTCTAAGATCAAATTTTGAGCTTTCACGGCAATTATACATAGTTTGATATATTGCACATCTTTCATATGATGTATGAAACTTCCATATGAAACTTGCAATGATCTAGTTTATTTTAATGAAAATTATCCGCTCATTTCTCCTTAGAAATCAGAATTAAGTTATCGGAAACTGTCAGAACCTAAAATATAACAATCTACTCTCATTTCCTGAAAAGAAAGTAATATTACACTTTAATCTAACTATAATAACTGCAAAAAAATTCGACTCAATCATTAACTCTGCTTTTTTCTCATTTAAAATTTTACAAATGTGGAGACTACCTTTACATCTTTATATACTTATATATCCTAAGAAACAACATCTGGATATTTTTTAATTTTTTATCTCTTTAATTTTTTTTTTCATATTGAGGCTCGATCTCATAGTAGTAACTCTTATCTATGCGCGAAAATTGAGTCAGTAGGCACTTTAATAAATCCTAAATGTATTTTAGGAATTTTTTTCAGGCGATTATTCTTAAAAAATAATTATAAAAACACAACAATGATTAATCATCAAGTATTTACAATATATTATTACTGTATTTGTAATCTAGTACGTATTATATATTATGAATCGTATTATATTATATATTATGAATCGTATTATATTATATATTATGAATCGTATTATATTATATATTATGAATCGTATTATATTATATATTATATTTGATATATTTCTCTCTTCAAAAGTTCATAAGAAATATTTCCTTTAAAGCACAAGAAAAAGTATCCATCACTTTAAGATGAAACATAAGACTGTCTTTGTCTTTTTCGATGAAGATTTTCTTGAAAAAATCCACTGCTTTAATTATTATTTGGATCCAGGTATTATCAACGTTGATGACTCAATATAAAAACTTTTGTGGATTTTGTTTAGAGATCTAAATAATAGTTCAAATTTGACACTTGTATACACCTGTTCTCCACAGTTAATCGTAACGATAACATACTTATTATTGAATTACAATGTAAAATTTTAATTGCAGATTTGTACCACACACTTATGGCCTATACTACTTTGCGTATTTTTTGCGATTAATAAGAATCATATGTAAGCATGTCCAATGATTTTCTTGGCAATTACGTCTACTGAATGTATGAAGTTTGATCGATAATACATTCAAATAATTGTGAAATGTTAAAAGATATTTGTCAAAAATTACTATATAATATTAGTATCCATATATAAAGTTTATTTTTAAAATTATTATTAATAATATTAAAACTATTATATATTATATAATTTTTTTCAATTAAGTAAATGTAGTATGTAACAAATGATTATTAAATAAAAACTGATTTATTTCGTTTATTATCGAAAAGAAAGAAAATTAGAGTATATTAACAGCTAAATAAGAAATTTATTTTTAAATATTTTGAAAATATATAATCAAATTTGTAAAATATTTTACTATTATATAAATTTTTTTAATCAATTTTTATGCAATTTACACTTTATTCTGAAAATATCATCTATCACACTGATATTATGATATTATAATTTTCTCAGATGAATAATATTCATTGTTACACTCGAAATTAAATTAATATCTAAAAATTATAAGTATTACTTTCTCTTCCGTATTTATCATATGCTTCAAATTAACTTTTTGTTTCGATTGAGAAATTATAATTATTATTTTTAAAATATTGAATTTTTCAGTACTATGAAAGTTAATAAAGTTTTTTAATACAAATAAGTTTTTTTATCAAACATAATGCCAATTAAAATAAATTTAATTATTTATATTATTTATTATTTAGGTATTACATATTTTTATATTTTATATATTTTATGTTTATAAATGTATAATTATAAAATTTATTAATAACAAAAGTTAGGATTGAGTAAAGAAAAATTTATATAACATTACATTTTCTAATTTATTTATTGTTTTATTCTTATTCGATTTAAATTAATTTTTGTTTAGTTGCTATATGAAATGTAACTAATGCCATTAATTTTGAATAAAAATAAAAATTATTGTTTGTAATTTTTTATGCTAAATGAAAGGATAAATTTCAAAGAATACGCTATTACTTCAATTATTTTTTTAATTTCATTTAATATCCGTAAATTTGTTTGAAAAAAGTTTATAAAATTATTCGTGTAAAAATTAAAGCTGAGACTATATTTTCGAAACAACATAAATATAATATTTTGGAAAATTCTATGAATTAATCGAATAGCAGAATTCGTATGAACAGTAAGAAGGTCGCCGCGAAACTCACTAATAATGATATCGAATACAAAAGATAAAAACTATATACTATAATACACTCAAGGTTTTTTATTCTGATGGGTGACACTCTGGTTTATAAAAGCTACTTGCAAAGGAGTTTTATTAAACAAGCCTTTATAAACCATTCCTCTATACGCCTCAAAATAAAGTGAAGAAAATAAAGCGACAGAAAAGGGTGAAATATAAAAGTAGAAGCATTTTTTTGTGAACATATGTGCATATATATGCATAGAGAAATAGATAGAGAGAAGGAGGGAGGGAAAATTCCGTGCAACAGTGAAAATAATAGCGAATTACAAAGAGCTGAACAAGTAATGGTCGAAAGAGCGATCGAGTGGCAGCAACAATAGAGCATGCACTTAGAGCAACAATACCTGTATAAAATAGAATAATACAACTATATGTTTCGTGTGAAGAGACTACCGCTACCACAGAGAATAAAATGAAATACCCGAGTACTTCTATATAAATCATGCGTACGAAAAGAGAAAAAATGCTGTAACTCAATGTAAAAATACTTTTTCAATTTAAATATTATTTCTTTTTTAGTAATTAAGAATTTTAATATAATTATTTTAGTATTTATTTCCTTAGAAAATGCTGACTAAATAATAATTCAAAAATCTAATATAAAAAACAATAATTTAAAATAATTGTTAATATAAAATGATTTTATTAAATTTAAAATATAAAAAATACACGTTTCATGGTACAACATTATTAAAAAAATTATTTTTATTTATTATAGTAATTATTACTTTTAACAAATATATGCAATATTTTTTCTAAATAAAAATATTTTCTTTTTTTTATCGTTACAGTGCTTATATTAGTGAGGAAATTGAAAAGAGATAATACTATTTTACATATATTGTATCAGCGTTTGATAGCTTAGGAATTTTTCTATTATTAAATATTACACAATTGTTAAATTTTTCTAATTGTAGTTTAATTAAATTTATTTTTCATTTATTCCCTGTCTACTTCAAGTATTCTCTCTCTCTTTCTCTCTCTGTCCCTTCAACACTCTTGCTTTTTGAGTCTCGTTGTCTCTTATTCTCTTTCTCTTAGCAACACCACAGAACTAAAAACCGTGATATTCTGTCTTAAATTACTCTTAAAATTTCTGAATTATAAAAATTTTATATCTGGGATAATAAAAAATTATTCAGCCTTTCATTCCCTGGTATATGTTTACATATATTTTATTAATTCTCTACGTTAATTATTTATTAATTGAAATTAATTCTTGACTTAATAGCAAAATCAATTTATGACTTAGTACACTGTATAAAATTTTACAATTATTATGGACTTATTTTATACATTTTAAAATCATGAAAAAAAATAAAAAGTTTGATATTATTGTGTTATAAAAATAAAAATATTTAAAGTATTCATTTATTTTAATAAAAATATAATATTTTAAAAATTTTGATTTGTTGTGCTCATTCAAACTTACGCAAAATTTTTTGCAAGTTCTCTAGTTACAACTTTTTTAATGAAAAGTATAATATGCTCAACGGTAAACTATACTTGTGTGAGGTTGGTGTAACGAGAAAATTTCTTGAGCAGAACAAAGCATTTACATTAACCCATACATACAGTATATCGTGGTTGACTAACTATATGTGATTAAATAGGTATTAAGTATATAAAGAAAATTCGAGCAGAATTCTATAAGATTATACACACATAGATTTCCACTGGGGTGTATTAACGCATTGAGATTTTAAAGAATTTACAATTTATTGGTTATATAAAATATTCATAATCAAATTCATTTGTTATGTATATCGCATATATGCAATAAAGTTAGAAAAGGTTTATTATTTGTATTTTCTTTTTTTCTTCTGCCTAATTAAAATAGTACCATTTAAAATTTGGGTAGCGTTGAAAATAAAAATAAAAATAAATATGTGACTACCGGGAAAAGGTTTTCTATTAAAAAAAAAATTTTACAATTAATGAACGATAAATAATATTTTATTTAAAACAAAAATTATATAAAGTTTTTAAGATTTCATAAATATGATAAAGTTAAAAATAAAAATGTTATCAGTAAATAGATATTTGTTTAATAAATATAATTTGTTTAAATAATTTATAAATTTAAAAATTTAAATGAAGTAGAATTCGACATAGATATAATATAAACCTATAATTTTCATAAACTGATATTAATATCACAATTGTGGTTAAATATAGTCTAATTATTAATTATTTATAATTTTAAATTATTTTTAAACTTCAGATATTAAACAATCTTCATTTAACCAAATACTAAATAAAACTGCTATAGAAACTTTGAATGCGTAAATACAAGAAAAACAAGAGAATTTAAAAATGAAAAAAAAATGGTAATATTTTTTGACTGTAAGGAATTGACCTCAGAGCACCATTATGATCCATCCGCATACCATAGTTGTAATGTAAGTGGACGGTGCCAACAACAAAAATATTTAAAGCGATCTTTTTTAATTTTCATCAAATATGGCAATATATATGTGATAATTTTTGAGCATGTTAATAAAAGAATAATTTAATAATATTCAAATTTATTGAATTCAAAGTTAATATTAATTATTTTATTGGTTTCATAAGTATTATTGAATTATATTCAAAATTTAAATATAATTAAAAATTTTATAAAAAGTTTAAATTATAATTTAAATTATTTACTATATTCATTCTCTTATATATTTATAAGCTTATTTTTTTCTCCTAAAAGTAGAAAAGATAATTTATTTTATAGAATGTTTTATAAACATTGAAGGATATATAAGAAGTGTTTCAATACAAAATTGGAAATTTTATTTGTGCTATTTATAGATTTTTTTTTAATTTTCATACGTAGCTAACGGTTATTATTCGAATTTTAAAATTATTCTAAATAAATAAATATGCTTTAAAAGTTAAAATGCTATAAATAAGTTTTTAGTGCATTGTTCTTTAATGAATCTAGAAATCAAATATAAAAAAATTCTTGATTTTAAAAAGAAGAAACTTAAAACATATAATAATATAAATGAAATGAGTTTGTGCCTATTTTCAGATACTAGTTTTCAAACGCTTTATTTTTCGAAGTGAGTGACTTTTTTAATCGAGTCCAAGATTTTAACCCTTAGACACGATGGAAATGTCCTAATTAGAAGCAAACTTCTCTTTGCACAAGTTTCCATGCTTCAGCTCAAATTGATCCTACCAAGTTGTTATAACGATATATATATATATATATAAATGTGCATAATTTCCAAACTTATGAACTTTTGTTTTCTACAACACTAATTCGCTTTCACTAATTCTGACTCTCCTGTTCTTTATAGTTATTATGATTACATTATGATCTTATGCGTAACGATTTAGTATGTATATAAGTAAGATTTGCAGTCACTTCTTTAAATTTGGTTACATATCCATCATTTTCAAAATTAAATTATTTCAAACTAAAACGTAAAATCATATTTGCACTATTAATATTATTACAATTTCGTTAGTAATACGTTATTTAGGGACACAAAACTTTCAATTAATTAAAATTTGATTAAAAATAAACATTTTTTTTCTTTTGACTTAGTAAATTTTGAAAATATAATAAAAGTATAAAAATTATAATTATAAAGAATATAAATTACTTCATTTTTCCGCTACAAAATGTTTCAACGATTTAAAAAATTTTACATACTGACATTAAAATTTATTATTCATTTTTGTTATGAATAAATTTGTTTTTTTAAATAGAAAAGATTAATAGTACCTAATTATCAAAATAATAGAAATTTATAAAAAATATTTTTTATTATATACATAATTTTATTAAAATTAATTTATGAAAAAGTAGTTTTTATCTACAGCTATTTACAAATTAAAAAACATAATTCTAATTATTTTTAAATTAACCAAAAGTTTATAATTAATAATTGGTTATATTGAAAATTAAAATTATTTAATTAAATTTTTTGGCTGGTTTACTTGAATAATATAGATAGGTTCATTAGTCATTGATGTGTTGAAATTATTATATTTTAAATAAATTTGTAAAAAAATTTTTTATTTTTATTTTAGATTAGTCTTAATTTACTTAAAATTATTTTAATTTTACCTATAATATATTTACTCACTTACCCATTACTTTTTTGTTATTTTTTTTTTTTTGAGCAATATTCAACTCGATTAGACTATTAAAAAACTTCTTTGAAATAGTGAAATGTTCAATTATACAAAATATAGATTCACTCTTTCACAATAATGCTAGGTACAGGTACAGACAAATATAAAGATAATAGCTCTTGCACAAACCTGTGTGGGTGTGAGATGAATAATGGAAGCGAGGTGTTCCCTTTCAGGAGCGCTTAGATATTTCTGCTGCTTGAACCTCCTTTCGAGCTCATAGACTTGCGCTTGCGTGAAGAGGACTCGGCGCTTCCGCCTCTGTACCAGGGGAAACTGCATTGTGTTCACGCCCATACCAACGCTAACGCCGACGCCTACGCCCATACCCGTTGACTTGGTCATGTCACCCATTGACTGGCCCACTGAACAGCCAGCCATGTTCGTACCGGCACTTGCCGCCGCCCCCATTAGCCGCGAAACTAAAAAACAAATCAGTATTATTAGCAGTAAGCCTTTAAATTAGGTGACAATTTTTATACTAACTGCTACGAACTTGGACGGTTCTAAGATTATTTATTTTACACAGTATTGTATATTTTATGATTATGAATTGTCAAATTCTGAAAAACTTTTTCTTCTTTTCATTTGTTTTTTATGAGGTGCTTGCTTTTATATTTAAAATATTTAAACCAAAAAATCTACTGTGTTTAGTATTTTTAATATATTATGCTAAATACTAACTAAATTTTTAAAACTTATTTTTATAATTAAATTATAATATATATTTATGTAAAATAAATAAAATAATTATATCTTCAGGTTTATTACATTTTTAAATTACAAAAGCTTTTGTAGTATATTAACAAATTTATAATTCATACTTATATGTATAATAACTACTATAAAGTATTTGCGCAACTTTTCATTTATTAAACTGATTCAATTTTTTATAAATTATGTAAAAAAATAATAATATTATTTTTCTCATTTTATTAGATTTATCTTTCAGTATATAATTCTATTAGAGTAAAAAATCAACTAAATTTGATATAAAAATAAACATTTATTAAGTCTTTTGAAAATAAATATTATTTAAATAATAATTCTTCAAATTTATCAAATCATTAAACTATGAAATTATTTTTTTGCGTTAATCCAAGAAATAATATTTATGCTATTTTTAATTAATCATTCATTTTTTGCATTAAATAAGTTTTAATATTTAAATTTTCATTTTTCAAATATAGAGTAAATGAAATAACACATTGTTAAAAGAATCAGTTGTAAATTTTATATTCTAGTACTCATTCATTTTTTATTTTATTTTAAGATTATTTTAAAATAAATACCTTATAATTTTAAAATGTTATAATCTTACGAAAAAGAAACGATAAAATTTGAAGTTAGTATGCTGATGATAAATGTCATTAAGTAGTAAATAAGCATAAAAGCGGGGGATCCTCATAGCGCACATGAAAGATGAAAAGATAATTAACATTTGAAGCACCTCGCGTCAAATTTATTTGTAAAGTTAGATGTGACCCTCGTCATCAACTGGTGTTCGAAAAGAAAAACTTTCCTGACACCAGTAGACAATGACTCGATTTAGATATGAAAAGCGTCAATTCACTCTGCCTATTTGGTAACAGACTTTCAGGGACAGCAGCCGAGTGGTCTTTACACGACTGTCTACAAATTTCTTACCTTACTAAGAAAGTCAACCTATATGCAAACGTAGATGGAAGCCAAATATATACGCATGGAGATTATCTAGTTTGAATGACAAAACTATGAATTTATAAAAAAAACATACAAATATGCGTTCATCAGCACAACTTTCTCATTTGATGAAATTATTATTTCTAATTTTTAAGAAAATATGCCTGCCACTCTTGTAAATCATAAAATTAAAAATTAAAAATCCTTATAAATTAATTATATCTTTTTATAATAAATTAAATACAAATTTTTTATTCGTAGAAAAATTTAATTTCTTTTTAAATAACACGATTGTTTCTATTTAATTTTAAGTTTTCCAAAAAGAATCACTTTGATTGAAATAAATTTCAATTTTATATTATGAAATTTTAATTTTACATGATATCTGATTAACCACTTTATATTTATGTGGAATGAAAATATGTTGAAATATTAAGATGAGTTATTAATGTGCATTTAATTGGATAATTATTCGTTATTTAGAAATCGTAATAAATAGAATACTGATTAGCACTTTGGTGAAACATAGGCTTACATTTGTGTATATGTACATAACTATTTCTTATATAATCTTAGAATATGAATATTATTTACAAAATATACAGCTACTTGATAATCAATGAATTTTTTAAAGATGAATTCAGGCAAAAACTGTAGTCTTTCCTCGTTGAATTGGAGTTAAAATTAGTTGACACATATTTTCTGCGAATACAGATAAATCGATTGAAATCGTCCATTTTCTTCTGTAACCATAATTATTTTTTTTTTATAATAAATAAAGAATTTAAAGTTTCGAATACATGAATAGGTGGTGAAATGAAAAAAGAGTGCCATGCAATTTTAAAAATAAAAACAGAAAATTGTACGATGAATAGCAATTTTTATTTTTCAGTTTCTCTGCGTCATCATCGTTGTACAGGTATGCACAGATACATATGATTTTCTCTTTAAAAAATAACAGACTTCTTTATCTGACAGGTCGAAACGAAAAAGGATTTGTCGAAGATAGTTATTATAGAATCTAATGTAAGCAATAAGGCGCCTTAGACACCGTGTGATCAAACCGAGCGTCCGAAAATGTGCAGGTCGGAGCCGCTTAGAATACGGAGAAAATAATTCTTATTATTTTTTTTTTTAAATTCAAAAACTCTATCCTCAATATATAAATATATATTTAGACTTCTTATGTTTATTTTTTCGGTATTACAGAAGCACATATCTGAAATTATATGCGAGATGTATTAATTTTTTTATTAATTTTTTTTGTTACTCCTGTGAATATATAATATATATAACAAGTAAAATTAAGATCATTTTATTTTTATGAAAATATATAAAAAAGTAAAAACATTTTTTTGAACTTGTATAAATATAATTTTTATAAATAATGTTTAAATACATGAACTGGAATTTATAAGTTTAAAGTGAGAAATTATTTTATTATTTTATACTAAAGAAATAACTAAATTCTTAATTCTTTGCATTTAAAGTTGTTATTGAAACATCATAAGTATAAATAATTTTACCATGAACGTATTACTTGTACATTTTAAATAATCGTTTATTTTTATTCTAATTTTAAAATCTTACTTAAATTATAGTTATTCCTGACATTCTCAGTTCTTAGTACTGTCGTACCAGAAAGATTTAAACTCTTTATCATAAGAATAAACGTCAAATGTGATAAAGCAGATAGAAAATTATTGATTCAAGTGGGATCTTGAAAAATTGGATTCAACCGAATGGTATGGAAGCTTCTATATACTGTATGCATATTCACATCTTTATCTCTCTGTTGATTTATACGGGCCAAAGCTCAGAGGCTACTGATATTTTTATATTTGTTCGCTCGAAAATATATATACATCACGACATATTTATTCAACTGAAATTGGTTAGGTCACATATATAACTACACTCAATCAATATAAAATTATCGTACGTGTTCAATACGTAAAACTCTAACAGATTTTTGATATTTCGTGGTTATAACTATTAAATTTTTAATTTGAAAATTTTTAGTTAAAATTGAATGATTGAAAATAGATATTTTCATTTATTAATATAATTTTTACAAATTGGTTTATATAATTTTCAACCAGATAAAATTATAAAAAATGAAAATTTAATTTTATAGAAACTTTTATTAAATCATAATAAGTTACAGTAAAATATTATTTATATGCAATTATTATAATATATTATATTATACGATATACGAATATTTTTTAATAAATTTTATATTTTTTATAGATTTTTTAAAATGAATTATTACACAATAGTTTGTATTATTTTAAATTTTATATTTCAAAATACATAATAAAATTATTCCAATCAAATATGTATGATTTTCTTAGAATTATAAATTATGATAAATATATCTGTGTATAAATATATTTTTATTATAGGAATTTGATTTTTGTCAAATTTGTTTAGATACATATATATTTTCATAAAAATCTTTTAAAAAATATTATTATATCACATATTTTGTAAATAATTTTTTATATATATTTATTTTCTTCAATAAAATTAAAGCTTTTCTATCATTTATTTCTACTGTTTAGCTTTATTTTATAAAATAATTAACTTTATTATATAATTCCGAATTTATACTTAGATTTTATTGTTCTTGACATTATACAGAATTCAATATTTAAGAGTGATTTTTTTCATAAAATAAGTAATAAATATTTAATAAAATTTATAACTTATTCAGTTATTATTGTCAATATTAAAAGTTTTATAAATGAAACGTTTTTTACTATATTAAATTTATGAAATTAAAAATCTGTGGAATCAACCAATTAATTAAACATGTAATTTGGATAATTCTTGTTCAAAATTAATTAGTAAATTAATGAATACAATTTATATAATAATTTACTGGTAAAATAAAATTGTATAATAATAGCATTTATGTTTATAAAGTATTTGTTGAAAAAACATAAAAGATATTATCTGATTTTTCATTAAAATATATTAAAAATTCAATATTTAAAAGATTAATGTTAATATTCAACAATTACTATAAATTTAAGAATTTAATATAAATGTTCTCTAATCTTCTTAAAAAGTTTTCAAAAATTTATAAATGTAATGTTTAGTTACATAACTTTTATTAACATTTATAAATATATAAAGAATATGAAAGTCGTAAAATTAAAATCAAAATCAGTTCATAACTTTATTGAAGGAGAATTTATAAGTTAAATTTTCTGCGTATTATTGTTCAATTAATTAGTTCTTGTATTTACATATTATAAGTTTTTTATATATATACATATATGTATAATATGTAAAATATGAGAAAAATGTAATAAAACACTGAAATATCATTTTTAATATCTTAATACTTAAATACAATATTACTATATATTAAAGTATATTAATCACAATATTTATAAAGTATTTGTAATCTATAACTATTCGGTAAATATTCATATAGTATAGTAACATTATTCATAAAGTATTTGTAATCTATAACTATTCGGTAGTACTGATTAATTAAAATTAAATTAATTAAAATTAAAATAACACATAAATAACTAGGCTACGAAAAAATATATGGTATATCGATTCACGATCAATATTTACATACCTAAGAGTCAATTTTCATTTTGACTTTCAAGAAGAAGCTAAAAACTTACAATCAACAAAGAGAAAAATATATTTCCTCTAAAAGAACACGAATGCTTCAGGTTTGGTTTTAAATACCGTCGCGTAGCCACCACGTTGGCAAAAAAGTAGGATTTGAACCGTCGTTCTTTGTAAGGGTTACACATGAAAAATATCAACCTATAATTGAATTATTTTGCAATACGAATTTCACTTAAAATATTTTAACAATTCTATGTAGCTCTAGTTTTAATGTATTTTTTGTTTGCTTAAGATTAATTATAATTTTTTTTAATTATTTAAATTGTTTTAAAAAATATATATAAATCTTAAGCATCTGCTTAATACTAATTTATTAAAACTGCATAAATTTAGAGGAAAAAACTTAAATTCCTATAAATAGTTAATGTCATGTTTTGAAATTATATTAGTCCACCCAAAAGATTTTGATTCTTACTACATTAAACATACTGAGAAAATATATAAAAATAATAATATAGGGAACTATTAAAATTATATTAAAATAACATAAACAAAAAACTTTTTTAAAGTTTTTTATAAAAGATATACATAAATAGTTATAAATTTAAATATTTATAAAAATTTTACATACATAAAATTTTTCAAAGTATTAGAATTATACTATTAATATTTATTATACTGCCAATAGTTAAAAATCTTTAAAAATGCGTGCTCAATTAAATTAAATGCGAAAAAATAATCATATAAATATTATTTTAAAATATTTTAAAATTATAATAAATTTTAATAAGAAAATTTCTATAATACTTCTAGTCTATTTCTTAGTCAATTGAATCTTTAATTTATATTTTTTATTTATGAATTAATTTCACGAATCATTTTTTTATTTAATCATGTAAGTATAAATTTAAAAAAATTTTATTGTGTAAATATACTGTTCACTTATCAATAAATTTATCGCAAATGTCAGACTTATTTGTAAAGATTGTTGTACCTTTACACAAAAAGCAATAGGGTACATTATGAAAATATCTACCAAATTTACAGAATTTTCATAACCATCTATTTTATAAAGTAAATAGATACTAAAATAAGATTTACAATATTCATGAATTACTATGAAAATATTTTAATAATTAAGAGCTCAAGTTATAATCGATTTTAAGCTTAATATTTAATTATTTATTAATTCATTTACATTACAATATTAAATATAGGTATTGTTATATGTTACTTATTTTTTATAATTCTACCGTGTAATTTTCAAAAATTCAGCTAATAAATATTTGCAAATAAAGTATTAATTACAATAAGAGAATCATTTAATGGCTAAAAAATTAATTTAAATGGTTTAAATTCTGAGAAAAGTAAATTGAATATATACCCTATAAAAACCATTAATTTTTATCTATAATACTTATGGTCTGTATTATTTTTTAAAGATTAAATTTATAATTTTACCTCTTATTTATAATATTCTAATCATAAGTAATTGTAAGGTAAAGCTATTTTCTTACTCTAGAAATTTAAGTTGTTGCTTGATATTAGAATAGATACAAGAATTATACAAAAATTTTTAAAAGTACAGTTTAAGAAGAAAGAATAAAATAAAATTAGAAAACTTACTTGCAAATCGTGGATCATTGGTAGTGGGTGGCGCGGGGGTGTACCATGGGTGATGGTGTGAGGAAACCGCGTGTGATCTCATGGGATCGGTAGCACCCCCGCCACCACCAGGGCTTGCATGATGGTATGGGGAAAGTTCTGTAGCGCAGTATTGGTACTGAGGCCCGAGTTGCATCGTTGCGTAAGGATTACCTACAGCACTCATACCCGTCGGTCCACCGCTTAGACCCGTACTGCCCACCACTCCGCCACCGCCACTACCGTTATTTGTCCCGTTTATAGGCCCGGGTGTACTGACACCGGGTGTCGAGCCTCCGTGTAATGGTGGACTACCACTACTAACGCTAGAACTTCCGGTATTACCGCTACCACCAACAGCTATCCCCCTGCTGCCACCACCACAAGCATTTGCATATGGCGAAGCCTGGCTGTGAGCAACAACACCGACACCGACGGCGGCCGCTGCGGCTGCGAGTTCCAACTTACGATATGATTCTTCAATTGGCGATAAAATATCCGATACGCTAAAAGGAGTAGTATGAGCACCACCCGCACCGCCTTGGACATGCGCCGTATGTTGATTTTTGGGCGATAAGCTCATCGCCAAGTCGACACCGTTAAGTTCCGGTAGCAAACCGGCTTGATCCATCTCGGTTTGCTGCTGCTGTTGGTGATAGCTAGAGGCATTATTAGCGCTATTTTGGTTGCTCGGGGTACCGCCACCACTCATTTCGGCGAAGACTTCGACGCTCCTACCGTCGAAGTAACGCAGATAAGAACCGCAAAGAATTTTGACGATGCTTTTTTACAATATATTAAACATATTCCTTTTTCCTTTGCCTCTAGGCAGTCTATTCTTACCAAACGCGTCAAAATTTTAAAAGATATCTGTATTTTGAAACTACTAAATAACAATGAATTTTTAGTCTTACTGCAATGGATTTTTTACCATCCGCCATGAAGTTCACTGTCGTTAATTAGTTGTCACGGTACACACACAACGGAAGCCTGTAAAATACAGTTTTGACAATTTGTGCTTAGATTTGCAATAATTTTTATCGAAAAATATTCAAACAATGAGTGCATATTAGATAACGAAAACTTGCACGAACCCCAAGAATGTTTACGCACTCGAATAAGAATTTACTCAATTTTTACTCAATTTGAGAAAACAACACTTGATACTAAATGTGGGTAAACAATAAAGAACAGCAATCGACTGTAAGCTAGTGGCCGGCTACAGCCGGCCGGTGGCCGAAACTGTAGTTCTGCTATTGATTGTTGCTTCGCCAAGGTCTCACAGACTAAATCCTTAATATTCGTGAGCTAAGATAAAATGGACCGGCCGCTTCAAATAAGAGGCACCGCGCAACACAGTTACGCGGACACCAACGCGGCCGGGCGCACTTACTCTCACTGGAAAATCTTGAGCACCCTAAGTGTATCGAGCAAGCGCGTAAGGGATGCCCGATTCACTCGTTTTACGCTCGCTCCGTCTCACTCACTCAATGAGATCCCGGATACTGGTAGTGCGACCTTCGAATAGTCGAAGGGTTGGTTTTCTCTTCCGGCGGAAACGCGTGGTACCTCTCTTGCCTCTCCTTGTACACAGTAGTTAATATAAAACCAGTACCAGCGTGGCACTTTCATAAGCTTCGGCAGTGCTGGTTGACAGTCTGCTTTTATGGATGAATGAATGGAGAGTACTGTTAGGGCTCTCTTGGAGAGGCCCTCTCACGGCCGCTTAGACCCACTTGAGAGAACGTCGCTCAGCAGGCCGGGCTAGGCTGATGCTGCGCGTTTGTGACTGATGCGTGCCCCTCCTCTACTGCTCGTACTACTACCACCACCAGTGGTGGCAATAGCCGTGGTAGTGGTAATTCTTCAAGATGAAACTACCCCGCTTCGTATGTATGAAAAATAAGATACAAACTGACGAATATGGTATTAAGCCTTACAAGTATTGATGCGAGCAATCGCAAGGACTGATGAAAAGATATTCTTAAAATTCCACTTTCGGGCAACAACTGTTACTCGGAGTACGTAAAAATCAATACTTCAAATATTGTTACAATTTGAATTTCATTGCTTTATTGTTGAGTTCTCAATTTTTTTTTACTACACGAATTTGAAGACATAGCACTAACAATGATAAAACTGGAGATAAGATAAAAATACAAGTAATACATAATTTGTAATACTCAACTTAAAGAAGTGGTTGGTACCAAAAGTTGGGAAATGAAGAGGTCTTCTTTCAAGCTACACCTTAGCCCATAGTTCTTACTCTCTCTTATTTTCTTATTCACTTTTTAAAGTAAAAAAAATGAAAGAACGAAAGAGAACCTATCCTTGTGGCGTATATAAGTAGCCAACTCTTTACATAAAAGCCATTGGCTTATTCTCTCCAATAGAACGTGTCGACGCGCTTGATTGGCCCAATCCTCTATCTCGTCGTCGACGACGATCCCACTCTTCAATACGTTGAAGGAGAGATTGCGGAGGCGTATATCTAATCAGGTCTAGCAAGATGGAGGGGGGGTTCAGCTCATACAAATAGAAGTGAGAAAGAACATAAGAGAGAACTGTTATACATGATCTGTATGCGCATGTGCTGCATGCGCCATCGCGGTTCATAGTTTAGTGGAGGGAGAAGGCAGGACTTTTGCCCTACCTTTACGAAATCAAGATATTTACGCAAGGTAAAGGCTAAAAAGGGAGAAAAAATCATTCGCAAAAGTCTACATATATAAGTGTAGATGAAGTGTCGATGTAACTACATTTAATAAAACTGCATAATTTATCTATATTAATATGTCGTAGCGTATAAAAAAGGAAATTTGATGCACGTTCCAATTTCAAGCATATAGATATGAGAAATGGGAGCTTTATGATTACGTATATGTTAATAAAGGATAGTTGATCAGTGGTAATCATTGCAGTTTACGTGTAATGCAGAAATTACAATCTTTATGTATATATTTACATTTTATAGAACAATTAAGAATACAATGAGAGGAATGTATTATACTGTATTTAATTTGTTTTTCTATGATATATGGAACTAAAATAATAAAACATGTAAAATTTGTAAATTAATTACAATTTTTACAATTGTTAGAATATAATGAAACATATGAAATAAATTTAAATGCTTGGTACAATGAAACATATTTTTTTAGAGACTTAAAGCTAAAAAACAAAGCTTCGTATAATAATAATGAAAACTTTTAAAACTACTTCTAACAGAAAAAGTAATTTTTTAACTATATTACAAAGTGTAATAAAACAAGCTTTCTATGAACTTAAAAGTATATATTCTTATTATAAAGAATCTGGCACTTTCATAAACATTAAAGATTTAGGTAATAAATAGTATAAAGAATAATTTATGGTATTAATAGTAAGTTAAACTGAATGTTTACAATTCTAATAATTTATTTCAAATAAAAAGATTGCTTTATTATTAATACTGTATGTTTATCAATGTGTAATATGCAATTAATAGTTATTTTACATACACTTAACTGTAGAGTGTGTGTGTGAGTCTTAAATTATATATATAGACCTAAATATACATATTAACGTAAAATATAAATATTAATTTCGTACATACCTCATAAAATATTACTATTTATTATATTATCTTAAAAAAATTATTTAAATATAATAATAAGTATATACTAGTTTAGTACAATTTCTATAAATTATTTTGAGTTTCAATTGATATTTAATAAATTTAATTTATTTAACATTATTTAATATTTTATCTAATTGATAATGTTTAATTATATTATTCATTTTAATTGTTTATAATGTTAAAAATAATTTTTCCATATTCAGCATTTTATTTTAATTTTTATTATGATTTTTAATATAAATATATTAATTTGAATCATTGCTAAAAAATATTATGTATCTAAATAATATTTAATTTTAATGTTAGGACAATAATTTTGTGTTTAATTTTATTATAATAATTTTTCTAATTTAATATAATTAAAAAATATTTAACTGAACTAATTAAATTAAAATTAATTTTAATTCACTGCATAGAATATATATATTTAATATTAAAAGAAAAAATTATATCATTTTACTAAGAAAAACATATCATAAAACCACGAGTCTTTAAAAACTACTCAGAATAAAAGAACAAAATATAGAAAAAAAAAACAAAAAGAATATATAATAATGTTTAAAAAAAGAACAAGGGAAAAGCAAAAAGACATAAATTTTAGAAAAAAAATGAAAATAGAAATAAATTTAAAGTAAATTATTAAAGAACATAACAAGGACGAAAAAACAAAATTTAAAGTTGAAGGACAAGTATGTTAAAAGAAAAGTATGAAGTATAGTGTAAAGTTAGGTTGAAACAAGACATAGAATTAAAATAAAAATATTTAATGAATTTAAAAAAGTAATAAGGTAGAAAACATATATAGAAAAAGAAAAAGTAAAACAAAAATATATAAAATACTTAAGTTAGATAAAAATTCCTCTTAATGCATAAGGATATTAGAATAAAACATGTAAATGACACAATTTATAAATGGAAAAAATAAGTAGACTAAAGAAATACAATAAAAATATTAATAATTAATATAATTAATTGAAGCGAGAGCAAATAAATATCAGTTGATAAGGAAAAAAGATATATAAAATATGCATGATAACGAAAAACAATGAAACATAGAAGTCGAGATTATAATTATTAAAAGAGTGCAGTGATCTAGGGATCGAGGCAAATAATTGAAAAAAAATTAAAAAGAAGAAAAGAGAAAAGAAGATTTACATATACTATATAAGATTCATTGGAGCAGACAGAGAGAGAGAGAGAAGAAAAGAGGAAAAAGAAAAAAATAGCGTAGAAAGGCAATATTAGGAGTGATAAACAAAAGATTAAATTAAATAATAAAAAACATAGTGAGTAGTTTACAAAAATGTAAATAAAAACGTTATCTAAATAGAAATATATAAAATAATAAAAAATATCGCTAGAATATAGAATAAATATATAAATTATTCTTAGATAAATAAATTGTAGAAAAAATAATAATATCTCTTTTTTTTAGTTACTTCAATGATTTTTGTTTTACAAAAACATATACATACACGATGGCAATCCATCTAAGTTTTGAATAGTAATTTTATTTATATTTAATATCATATTATGAAATAATAAACGAAAGTTATTCATAAATTTATATAAGAAATATTTAAAGTAATTTAATACAAGTGAGTAGAAATCATTTTTTAAATTTATAATTTTCAACTCAATGAATACAATGTAACAATTTTATTCATGACTACTATGTATACTATACTAAATATTATATTATATTATCTTCTTACTAGTTAACATATTTTAATAAAAAACTAAATTATAAAATATCTTGATTTAAAATTAGAAGGTTATTTATCATTTGTAATATTTTCATCGTTAATTATTGTATTTGAATTCCTAAATTTCTCAGCATTTTATGTTTACATAAATCTATTGAAAATGATAGTACCATTGTTAATTTTTAGTTATAAAATACTAAAATACAAGTTTAAAGATCTTGTTTAAAAATTAAAATATTTTATATTTTTGAAAAAATTTTTAAATCAATACTTCACATATAATGTCATATAATACAAACAAAATTATAATTAAGTTTTACCATCAAAATATTGAATTTTGATGTTTAATTTTTTTAGTTCATTTTACTGAATTTGAAAGCAATAAATGGTTAAGAAATCATTTTAAATTATTTTAAATGTGTAGAAATATAAATTTGAAATATTTGATTGTACATATAAAATACTTTAAAAGTATTTTTACATTTTTAGTAGTAGTAGTAGTTTTTATTAAACAATATTTACATTGTTATATATTACATTTTCTTTCTCGTAGTATATTATATATTTCATTTACAGTGAAATATTTGTATTATTATATTCTTTCTTATGTTCTTTTTCTGGTTCTTAGTTCCGTGTTGTTGAATCTTATTTGATGAACTTATTCTTTCTTTATTTATTTTGTTTCTTCTTTCCTTTTGTTAGTCTGGTATGCTTTATTTGATTTTTTTTCTTCGTGCTTCCTTGTCCATTGCATTTTGTATAGAGTCGAGATATTTTTCTTTTCTCCATTTAGTAATTTCCACCGTTGTATGTTTTTCTTTCCCGTTATTTCACAGTCTTCTATTACATGTTTTGTTGTTTCCCATTCTTTTTGGCATAATCTATATATTCTTTCTTCTACCTAGTCAGTGTCTGTTGTATCGCGCTTCATTTCTCATGCGAAATCTCGCTAGTATTTTCATACCTTTTTTTCTTCGCTTTTTTTTCGTATATGCTTTTTTTTGCTTTGATACCTTCTAGTACTATACTTTTTGCTTCTTTAGCATAGGATGATTTTTCCAATTTCGCTATCCACTCCTGTTGTTGTTGTCTAATAGTATTTCTTGGACTTCCTTCCAGATTTTTACATTGTTAGTATAAATTAATAAAAAATGCTTTTGTGAAGCATAAATAGTTATAAAATATTAAGTGTTTTCATAAAGTATTTATTTTCAAATAATTTATTATAATATTTTATATGTTGTTATTACATTCTAAAATATATTCATTAACAAAGATTTTTATTTTAATTTTATTACATCTCTAACCTACATTGAAGAATGATAAAAAAAATTACTTGTGCATATTTTAAGTGTAGCTACTAAATGCTGTTTAATGAGAAGTCCATAAGTTTTTATGTATATTATTTTTTTAATTACTAATCATACATTTGGATTTTATTATATTCTTCCTAAATATTTTTTTAAAATCATTATTAGCTGCATTTTTATATATTGTTTCATATAAAACATTATTTAAGATTATTTAATTCCTAAATTTCATTCTGAATATTATATAACAATAATAAATAATAAAGCCAAATATAATTATATTTTTTTGTAATTAGTCATTTTCATACAATAGCAATCGAATAAAAACAGCAAAGTTTAAACTATTTTAATTGTAAACGCAGCTTATAGTTAAAAGATGATTTTTTAAATAAAATTTTCTAAATTTTAAATAAAAAAAATATTATATTCAGCGTTATAATTTACTATTATACATATATATAACCATATTTCTTGCCATAACTTTATAAATACAAATGTTTTTTCTTACTAAATATAAATTTTGCCTGTAGGGATAACATTCAATTATGACAATCCACTTTAACTTTTTTTTTGAACATAGAAATTTATGTATGGACTTAGATTTAGAATTCTAAATAAATATTTACATGTCTTAAATTTAAAATCCTAATGCGTTATTTACTTAGCTTATTGCTTCCCAATCGAAATTTTTTTAATACCTATTCTATTACTGCTGGTTTGTTAATAGTATTGCTGCATACTTCCCTCATGTGGACATTGAGATGTGCCGTTACTTGTGGCTTCATCAAATTATATAGTTTTATAATATATTCGGCAGTGGAGCTCGAGTCTCCTGGTCTGTGAAACTTGAGTAGAAGTAAACTTTTAAACCCTGAAACATAGATTTATACTTTAACCCTAAAGATGTTGTTTGTCTTAAATACCAAAAGTTTTCTTCACTTTAGTTCAGTTTTCTTTTGTAGTCAGGTGTTGTTTTATAGCCAGGAAGTTGTCTACAAATGTAATATCCAGTCTTGTGATTTTCGTTAAATACATTAAACTCCCTATTGTTTCATAAAATAGAATCTTTTCGTTAGGGAATTTAATTTTTTTATTAATATATATTATTTAATAGGATTTATTAATAAATCTTTCTCAAGAGCTTGTTAATGATTATGTATTTGTCTAATTGATATAGGTGTATCGTGAGTTTTTCAGTCCTCCATATTAAACGTCTTTATTGTGTTCCAGGTATATTCTTCTTGAGACAAGTATATGTTGTTATTTATAAGATATTATAGTATTGCTTGATTGCAATATCTAAAAATTCGGTTTTCTCCTTTTTGTAGTCAGGTTTTGACAGGTCGCCTCTTTTTTTAATTTTTTTTCCTGTGTGTGTTACAGAATGCGTTAGTTTTTAAGTTTATCTTCAGATTGACAGACACCAGTATTTAATATTTTCATTAAATATGACATGTCTGAACTCTACCATTGGTTGGATTCCATAACTTAGAACGACTAGGTTTAAAACCCATTAAAATCATCTTAATTGACCTTGGAGCAAACTTTATTTTATAGTTTAATTAATTTAATAGTTTAATTATTAGAGCACGTTTTATAGAGTGTATTTTTGCATAAACTATACAAGCGAATCTTCTAAAATTTTTAAGTGTTTTTTTAGCCTCTTCGTTAAATTTCTTGAGTATCGTATTTGTGAGATTCTTTTGCGGTTAAAATCTATATGATTTCAGGTAGTCTAAATTTCAGTAATAAGGATCTATTTTTAGTCTGTAAGGTTTTATTGAAGCGTTCTGTTAGACCGGTATGTTCTAGAATATATAGTGGAAATGGTTCAAGTTCAATCTTTTCTTCTATTAACATAGTTTAAATTTTGTCCTTATGTATTCCGTGTTTTGATCCGATTTTTTATTTCGATTTGACAGACTAATTCATATTTAACTAATAAGTTCCTATCCGTTATCAGGAAATTTTAAAGGCTATTTGTCCATCTTGAGTAGTTATCAATAAATAAGATAATATATCTCTTACAACCTGAATGTGAGCTTAGCGAGATTAGACCCATAATATCTGTGTGAATAGCGTGCAGTGACCTCGTGGATATGAATCTAACTTCTTTAAATGAACGTTTTTCCATTTTTTAGACTATGTACACCTCATATTTTTTAATTTTATCCTTAAATTTAATTCTTTCTAAGAGTTGCGATGTAATAATAATTTTTTTAAAGTAATTGATCGAGGTGTGACCTAAGTTAATGTGCTAGAGCATATTTTCGATTCAACCTTTGGAAATCACTTTCATCTGGTTCTCTTTTTAGTGTTCTTCCCGTTCTTCGAATTCTTCTATTTCTCTTTCTTGTGCTTCTTATTTCTCCAAACTAGATATTGATTGACCTCTATCTACCATTTCCTTTGGAGGTTTTTTAATCTTATTATTTATTATTTTAACTTTGCAGAAGTACAGTAATGGTTCAGTATTTTCTGTTTCTGCCATATGTTCTTGATTAATCTTTAATCTTTTAACTCGGTGGGTTTTTTATACGAACTTTATAGAATGATTTTTGACGCCTTCTTGCCATAAATATCTAAAATTTCTGTTTCAAGGATGTTTCATAATCTGGGTTCTGTTAGTTTCAGCGATAGTTGGTAATTACTAATATCCCCGATAGCCATTACATTTTTAAGATTAATTTTATTTTTCTGATACAGATATAGTGATGATATAAGATCTCGCTTTTTATCTATTTTTCCCGCAAATTATTTTTGTTTGGGGACTTCATATATTTATTTAGACATCTTTCAAATTTTCTAGTAAAATAATCTTACTTACTGTTCAATATATTTCTTATAATTCTAATAAATTCAATACATGATCTTATGAGAGTACATATATTTATATAACTTTGATTTTGGTTTCTTCAATTATTTCTCTTATTGACGAGTTGTGTTCTCTACTGAAGTTTTAAACTGAAGATCTGGATCTAAATTATTCTGGGATTCAAATTTTTCTGGCTGAAAGTTATTTCTCAGAGGTTTACATCTACCTAAGCCTGGATCTACTTCGCGCTTTTCGACACTCGATGCCCTTGTCTGTCTGTTTGCCTTTGTAATAGTAGTAGCAGTAACGATTGCTACTACTATTCAGAATACATTTAGTCGACCAATGATCTTGCGCATTGTATCAGTAACAACGTGAACCTGCATTGGAGTGTACTTACTTCATCTTTATCTCCTCTACTGTATTTTATTGTACTGATTTTTTTGCCGATTCTTCTTTCATTATCATAGCTTTGAGCTACTCAATGTAAGACAGATTAGGAGTATAGAGAATTGTGTCCATTTATACTAATTGGGGATAAGTAGACAATAACGCTTGATAGAAAGCAGACTTTTTCTTTTGTTTTTGTAGACACACTACGCCCAGACAGGCCTTCTATTTCCTGAGAAATTTTTCAAACTGCTCACTAAAGTAGATTACAGTTTGTTTTTTCCTGTCGCAGCTTGCACAGGTGAGTTTTTATAGGGATATGCAAAAGAGTTTCTTCATTTTATATTTTCTATGTTTTCAATACTGTCCTGCAGCTAGATGATGTCAAATACATGATTTTAGTAAGTACGTTACAATCTATTATTGATAATTCCTCATACTTTTCGTTTCATTTAGGTGATATTTTTCATTCATAAGCTATTCAGAGGGATTCTGAGGGGACCAAATTCTGGATTGTGGATAATAACTAGATTTTGAGGTAGAGGATTCTGTTTGGTGACAGAACTGCCTGGGTCAAACCAGAAAAGTTTTTTTAAGTTTGAGATATAGCACGCGTCCCTGGTTGTTCTAATTTCGCTTTCTCCAACTCGATCAATCCTTTATTAGCTCGTGTTATTTTCTTTATAATAGAGTGAAGAGATTTCAGCATCTTGGTCATAGATAAGAAGGCCTACTATTGTTTATTCACGGTTCTGTCAAACCTAATAAACATGTATCGGACATTAGTAATTGCTTCTTTCAACTCAAATACTGTTTAATCGAGATGCTCTATCTTTAATTGAATCCCTAAAATATCTTCTAAAGAAATAAAAATTATTATATATGTATGTATATATTAACAATATCACGGGCTAAGGATCGGGAAATTGTGTAAGGTAAAATTGATTTGATGTTGTGTGTTCTGGTAATTTTTTTTTTTTTTTTTAATACTGAGGCACTTTAGTGTAATATTCAGTGTGAAAAGGTTGAAGAGTAGAGTTTCAAGAAGGGTCATTTAAAAACTCGAAATTAATAAAAAGTTATTAAAAAATTGTGTCTAAAGACGAATAATCATCTAAAGACCACGAGGGTAATGCGCATTTTTATCCTCTCTCTTATTTCGTCCCACTTTTTCCCGCTTATTTAATTTAATTACAATCAGCGCGAAAACAAACGAACATTGTTTATATTTTCAAGTTTTATATTCGTTTTAACGAGTTCTTTGATGCTCGAATTTATGCATTACTTCTTAAGATGAATTAAAGGCTTCTTCGAGTTTTCCCGTTTATGATAACAGACGCACATATACTATTGTAATATTATTTTGTTTCTCAAAAAGACACTTTCGATTAACCAACAATCTACCGTCGGGTCCTGGCCTAAAAAGCTCCTGCGTGCAACAACAGCAGAAAATATCTATAACATTTCTAAAAACTATACTGATATCGAAGTGTTATCGCCTGCTCAAATCTATTTTTCTGAAGGACAAGGATTTTTCTTCCATATCTAATGCTGTTTCCCATAATCACGAGCTCGCGTTCGCTACACTTGACAGTGAAAGTTCTAAAACTCTATTAAAGAACCGTTCTCCAGGTACCATAGAGTTAATCAAACATCATATATGATAAAGATTTTGAGGATTCCAAAGCCATAAGTCAATCTAGATTACAATGATCACGATCGTTAGGTTCGACTTTCTGGTAACATATTTTCGCATATGTAGCTCAATATCTTCGTTGAGCCAAAATTATACTCGCTAGCACAGATTTCTTGGTAGATCAGCTTCTATAGATCGTGACTTTGGAATCTCAAATCATTCCAAAACATATGCTCGATGTTTATAGAACTTTACAGGCGTTGTTGAGTTTCTTGAAATCCTATTATCTCTATTGCTTGTAATGATACTTATTTCTAACAGATATCGTATTTTGTATTATATGTCTAAACTGTAAACTCCGTCGTACATTATCAACGATATATATAATAATTGATATTATTATTACCTTTTACTGCATCACATCTTACTAAAAAGAGAGAAGAATCGTGTACTCGCAAGTTGTTTCCTGGTTTTTTGTACACGTAAAAATTTATTTGTTACTGTTTGCATGCATATTGCTAGAATTAGTAAATGAGAAGAAAAAGAGAGACAAAAAGCTATAAAAATATCTGATTAGAGGAGTTTTAACTAAAATACTTGCATATCTTTAATTAACCTCACAATTCTCTAATTTCCCATTCCCGGCAAATGAATTAAGAAGGGAGAAGAAACATTTCAAGAAAAATCCAAATATATGTTTGTATATGCACACACATTAGATAGTTTTGTTCTTTCACTCTTCAAAAACTTATCATACTTCACTTCAAAACTTGTAACAAAAAAATTTTATGAATGTGTTTACATGACAGAAATAAGTCTCAATATGACTTTTCCTTCGCTGTAAATTGTCAAATATATGTGATTTATTTTTTTATATATTAAATTTATTACAAATTATATGTATAAATAGACGATTATCTATATAAGTTACCATCTAACACTTCCAAAAAATTTTAATTAATTCATTAAAACCTCTTAAGTTTATAATATAAAAATGCAAAGATTCTATCTCTTAAATTAACTTATGACTCGTTAGAAATAAAATTTCATGTGTATATTCAAACATCTTCGTTTTATACACATAAAAATTGTAATAAGCTTCATCTATTAAATAAATACTTCATGTAGTGATTTGGTGTAAGCCAATGTACGATGTAGTTTACCTCTTTACATATACACAGCTGTGACGCCAAATTTAAATGTGTAGCATGGCTATGCTTGGGGCGGTGCTATCTTAAATTCAGTCCATTGTTTATAGTAAAAATGGTATATTGCTTATTATATATATTTAAATATACATTTAGGCTATTCTGTTTTGTCAACTGTTTTACTATTGCTATTTGAGAATATCAATTTTATTTAGAGTATTCAAATCAAGTATTTTAAGAGATAAATAGTGATTTTACTTATTGAACTAAATCATCTGAATTCACATTATCATCCTTCAAAAAATCAGAGAGAGAACAACATCTAATTATCTTTATTATACATAAAAATTGTCATAATCTAACTTTTTATTCATATCTAACCTTTTAAAACAAAATTATATATATACATATAATTTAGAGATATATATATGTATATATATATATATATATATATATATGTATATGTGGGTATGTATGTGTGTGTACAAGAGTGCATTAGAGAGAGAGGAGAGAGAGAGGAAGAGAGCATGACTGTGTATATGCATACGCGTGGGTGATAACGTTCTGAGCAATCCCGGCAACAGGATCCAAAACGACCCCTCCCCGAATGACTCTCACCCCCCTCAAAGCAGATCTCATACTAGCTTCAACAGAATTGACAGAACGCGTCGATGTAGCACCAGTTCTTATACGATCAGAACAAGAGAAAGACGAGGCGAACGACCCTATAACCGATACCCTAGACAACCCGTTGTGTCAAGTCTGCTGTACTAACATATTATTATAGATTTATAGATATTATATATATATATATATATATATATATATATACCGTTATTTTTTATGCAAATACATACATTTAATTTCTAACAGTTATTTATTTACAGAACCTGTAGATCTAATTATCCCACAATTGGGAGCTCGTCCGGGATCTGATACGAGTCGTGTAAGTACAAGTTCTAAAAGTGATCTGTTAAAAGTGAAATTTAAAGAAGCTTCAAGGATCGTTCAAAACTCGAAAGAAGACGACGAGAAATAGCGAGCCAAGCTCAATTTAAACAATATTAAAGAAGAAAACGAAAGACACTAAGACGCCATTTCTAGTGATCGCAAAAGCACGTCCAAGCCGAAGCTAATATAAAATTTCATCCATAGTAAGGGACATAGGCCTTGCAATAAAAGATAGTTGCTAGCCAGAAGGTTCAATGTGTGCGAGTACAGCCAGGTTAGATTATAAAATAAATCTGGAGAATAATCCGAGTGCACGTGAGCCGAAGGCGGAGAAGCCGAGCGACTCGATTTCGACAGATCTCCGGTCTACCGCCTCCTCGAGAATAATAAATCTTCCCAGCTAAACTCAGCCTGTCTGAACGGTCAAACATAGCGTTGAATGACAACAGCAAGACGAAAATTTAAGAACGCACTAGTTGGTAAGAAGATCGAAAAGATGAGGAACTACCATGAGGCACAATTGACTGAGGCCATTGCCCGAGAGGCTTAGCTGGAACAAGAAAAAGCTCGGCAAGAGCAGCCGGTTTGCGATATCGCGGCAAAATTACGCGAACTGGAGCAGAAGTTAACCGAGAATAGCAATGATCAGTGGTTAGTCGCAGTTGACATATCTGCAAACCCACAGCTGCGAGAAAATAGCGAGGATCAGCCGTTATGGATACTCACCTTGACGAATGGGTTGCAGAGATGCATATCTGCAGCAACGCCAGCGTCTATATCTACACTCCCGCAGCGTTCACAGATCGCCTATATCGACGAGGCAAACTCATTAACCAAATTTTTCGGCCAGGACGAGTTACAGCCAATGAAGATGTGGACACGAAGTGTCGAAGAGTTGGTGCAGATCAGCAGCTGGTTGGATTACGAAACCTACTTCACGGCTGAACACGCGCTGTCTGGAGCCGCTGCAGAGTGGATCGCCACCCGCAACGACCTGCAGTCGTGGAGTCCATTAAAAGACGCGTTGGAATCAATTTTTCAATTTGAAGTGGACGAGTTTCAGATAATGGAGAAGCTGTGGAAAGGCCGTCCGGAGAATGATGAGCCCATACATATATATATATATACATATATATATATATATGAGGCAAAAATATAGACAAAGGGTATATAAAGAAATACCTAAAAATGGGATGAGTAAAATAGGAAAAGTAGCAATGGGGGAAAAGAAAGAAATAAAAATAAAACAAAGCATAAATAATATAAAGTATAAAAACCTCACGGGAAGACGATGTAATGAACGAAATATGGAAGTACGGAGAGAAACTTCTAACTCATTGCATGAAAGTAGTAAATAGATATTTAAAGAATTCTAAACGAGAGATTTAATAGTAATAGTTTTGAAAAATAGAGTCTAAAACAAAAACAAAGATATAATGTTAATGGATTCAGGGTATAAAAATGTATACGGCGGTTATGAAAAATATAATATAAGAGTACTTGGAAGGGAAAAAGTTATACAATGACATACAGTTTAAATTTAGAAGAAAAAGAAGGACAATAATTGTAATATATATTAAAAAAGTTTAATAAATAATAAAGTAAGGAAGAAAAAAAATTGCTGATATATCGTATTTAAAAAACTAGGAAGAGAGAAAATTTGGAATTGTATGGAAAAGTAAGATATGAAGAACTTAATCTTTGGTTTAAAGAAATCTGTAAAGAGACTAAAATAAAAGTCAAAATAGGTAATAAGGTAACTGAAAATAAAAATTTTAAAAATGTAAGATAGCGTTGCACTATAAGTACAATGCTACTCGATATAGCAATAGTAGATTTGAAGGTTGAATTGAAAAGATCTGGGAGCTCATGGGTTAAAATAGGGAAAACGAATAAGATTATTAACTATGCCAAATGGCAGAGTAATATTGGCTAAGAGTGAGTTAAATTATACAAATTATTAAGTCTATTTATGAACTATCTATTAAAAAAGGTTAGAATTGAATACAGAAAAAATAAAATTTAGAAAATGAGGTGGCAAAAAGAAATCGTTGAAAGAAAAATTAGAAAGAATCCAAGATAGAAATCTAAGATAGTGAGCCAATTTATGTATTTTGGTTATAACTTCAAAAAAACAGCAGAAACGAAAAACACCTAAAATTATGGTAAGCAGAGTAAACATAGCGCTAGAAAAAGTTTACAGTATTGGAGAAAGGCGGTTGAAAGAGCTTTTAAAGAAGAAACTAAGATGTCTAAGTATGTCGTTGGAAGATCTTTAACTATGAGATACAGTTGCGGCGAGGAATTAAAAAAAAATATAGTTAAATTACATTAAGTGGATTCTTAATAAAAAAAACACTCCTAAGTATTTTATATTAGAAAGAAAGTAGAACAGATTATAAATAAATACAACAAAAGAGGCAGTTATGTTTGAAAGAAAAATAATAAACTACAATGATGTCGAGAAGATGTGTAAAAATTAGATCAAGATAGGGAATTCAATATGAAAGCTACGAGAATAGGAATACAGTTAGACTGTTAGACTGACTAAAATTAAAGCAAAAAGAAAAAAATTCTGGCAAAGTATTGGTTAGTCATGTTCGTATTGGAGAGATAAATTAGACAAAGAAGAATTAATTTATGAAAAAATAGAGACACTATAGGTAAGGCAATATAGTGATAACTATTTATAAGTAACAACTACAATGTGATTCTAAAATCCAATTTCATAGCAGAACTCAAACTCATAATATTAGAAGATTTAAAAAAAATAAAATGTATTTACAAAAGAGAAAATAAAAGATATTTAGAAATTAATTTGTATAGAGATTTAGGATGTACAATAAACAAAAGCCAATAAACATTGGATGACTGAAGAAGAATAAATTACATTGGAGCAGAGAAAGAAAAACAAGCATGAGAATATCATATAGTGGAAGAAGGCAATAGTGAAACTAAAGATAGAAACGAGTGATAATAAGTATCGTCATTAATGTGAAACTATTGGTTATAAATAATATTAATCTATGCTACAATATAAGTTAGTAATATAATAATTACAAATTTGTAAATAACAGTGTAAAAATTATTCATAAATAAATAAATCAAATAAATAAATATTTAGTAGTGCGTTATATAAATTGATAGTAAAACTGTTTAATAATATAATTCTTGTGCGTGAAGTAAGTAATAAATAATAGACAATCGTTTCATATTTCTTAGAAACACAGATTCATAAATTGCAACATAGATAGATATTCAGATATGTAGATAAGTATAGGAGAAAGTATTGTCGGAAGAAGACGCGTTTTCGGTTTTGTAACTTTAAGGAATTTATAATTAAAAATTTTATTTATTATTAAAAAGTTTATTAAATTCTAACCAAAACAACTAAAAAGTTAAAATTATTAAAAAAAAAAAAAAAAAGTAAAAGATAAAAATGTTAATAAAATCTCAGACAAATACGATTTTTGTAAAATTAAAAATAAAAATAAACATAATAAATGTTTAAATTAATTTTCTTCAAAGAAAAATGTGTTTATAATTTAATTGAAATTTAAATTTATTTTAATACATTTTTTATCTATAATTTACATTTAAAAATTTTTTTAAACCGCTTTTTCAATCTTAATTGAAATCCGTGGTATACAAAAGTAATCAATATGAGTTCCACAATTACCAAAAAGTTCATATCCCATTTACTATTGTTTCAAAATTATAGTAATACTTGGAATAAAATGTTTGTTTATATATTACGAGCTTATAGTTTATTTATAAAACCAATTAAACAATCGTTTTTTATTGAAAATCGTAATTATATCTTTAATTATAACTTATCTTTTTAAGATTTAAGAATGTTTATTGAAAACATAACCTGATTACAGTAAATAGTTCTTTAACATTTAATAAATATTAAAACTTTTTTTTAGGTATTCGTAGTATAACGAATGTTCAGAACTTTAATATTTTTAAATCACAAACTTCAAGAAATCAAGTTCGTTCAGTATCTTTTTTGTCTAAATGTAAGTCTGTGTTTATTTTTTATATTAAATAAATAAGTTTTATTTAAAACTACATTTATATTCTAGATCCTGCTAAGATTTTGTGGAAATCTGTATTAAGTGTAAGTAATGCTGGAAAAAATCGAGGTAGAGGAAAAGGAAAGAAATTTATAACAAAACATTTAACTGCAAATTCAAAAATTGGAACTGGTAAAATAAATATGATATGGCCTGGGTTGAATACACCAGTTATGCGCGATGTAAATATTTTAAAACCTAAAAAAATATCAGAAAATGAAGATTTGCAAACAAAAGTTAGTGAAACAAGAAAATATATTCAATTTTATCAGTCTAAACGACAACATCCTTTGCTACGAGGTTGGACTAGTGCAAAATTTGGGGGTAGAACTGTTGGTGCAGCAAATCATAATCAAGGTAAAAAACTTTTTAAAGTTTTATTTATTATAAATTCATAATATAATTGTAACTTAATAATTTTAAATTAAAATAATTTGTTGTTTCTAATATTATTAATCATCAATTTCATAAGTTTTTCTTATATATTAATATTTAATATATTTTTCTTGTAAATATTATTAGTCATATGTATTCATAAGAAAAATAAATATATTTTTTTAATTTAATTTTCATAGGTAAACAATTTTTCTATATTTTTTTTATAAATTTTTATATATTTTTTTTACAGAAATTTTTAAGAATTTTAACACAAAAATGATAGACATAAGCATGTAGGTCATATGACAGGAAATTTAGGACGAAAAAGATTAAACAGTTGTTTTGTAATTACTGGAAACCAAACTGGATTGTGTGGATTTGCTTTAGGTAAAGCACATGATTTGACATCAGCTTTACGAATAGCTACGAGTAGAGCTATAAATAAAATAATATTTGTTCCAGTATATAATAATCACACAGGTAATTAATTTTTATTGATTTAATCTTGAATATTTTTTATTAAATATATTGATAAAATAATATAAAATTATATTATCAAATTATAATTAGTCTATCATGACTTCTTCACTCAATTTGGTTCTACAAAAATATTTGTTTCTAAAAAACCTGAAGGATATGGTTTAATTTGCCATAGAGCTATTGTATGTGCTTGTGAGGTTATTGGAATAAAAGATCTATATGCAAAGGTAGAAGGTTCTATAAATTATCAAAACATTATCAAAGCATTTATACTTGGACTATTAAGACAGGTAAATTAAAAAAAAATATGATATAATCTTTTTGTAATAAATAAAAAATTTAATTATACACTAAAGTTTTTTAATTTTAATTTTAATAAGATTTAAAAAATAGTCAATAAAAAAATATTATATGTAGAAATTATTTGTAGAAAACACATCAACAATTAGCAGAAAAAAAGAAACTGCATTTAGTGGAGTTCAGAAAAGAAAATTTAATGTATCCAAAAGTAGTTGCAAGTCCATCTATTGTTAGAAAACCTGAACAAGTACCCTCTACAGAAATATTAAATTTTACACAACATGTTCTTGGAGGAAAGGTAATTTTAAAAAAGAAAAAGTATCCTCCATTTTATATAAATTATACTTCATATAAAAATAAACAAAGTAAAATTGAATATTTGAGAAATCAAGATCAAGTAAGAATTCGAATGTATGCAAGATATGGTGAACTTAAAAGTTTCTTAACAGACAAATTTCCAGAAGCAAAACCACACCTGTGGAAAAAAATTGAAAAGCCAAAAGAAGAAAACTAATATAATGCAGAGTTAAACATTCTAATTCTACAATTATTCTAATTTTATGTAAATTTTATTTTTAAATTATATATTAAATCTATGTAAAGTTTTTCAGTTTTTGTGTTTATTTAAATTACTATTAAATTTTTTATTAGCATACTGATTATTTAAAAATAATTTCATAATAAATAGTTTCTTTACCATTTTTCTAAATATAAATAAAATATTAATATTTTTTACTCATTTTTTACTTTAATTTTCATAAGTATGGAACAAAATAAACTAAGATTTTAGAATTCTAATTATTTGAATTTCTGATATGAAACTAATATTAAAAAATTGACTTTTTATAATTTAAAATTTAAACAATGATATATTAATTAAAATTATACCACCTTATTTAATATTCATAGGTTGAATAAAAAACAAGTAGTAGTATTTTATATTTGAATTAAAAAATTATATTTATATTAACTTCAATTAATTTTATAGTTTTTATTTAGTTTTGTGACATATTAACTAAGAATATATATTATTTGTTTAAAGTTAATAAGTTGATAAAAGTTTTAAATTTTTTCAAAATTTTGCACAAAATAATTAAAATAATAATTTAAACATTTTATATATTCAATTTTTTGTTATAATATACTGTACATATGAATTTATATGTAATAAACTAGTTTTATATAAATATATATGGAAATGTAAATTAATATAACTAGCATGCTTCTATTTTAAAAAAATCAAAATTCATAAAATTTAACCAAAGAAGTACCATCAGTATGTAAACCGATATTTATACGAGACAGGAAAAATTATAATTTATACTGATAAAGGAAAAAAGCGCCACTGTTTCTCTTATTTTCTACGTGTATCGTGTTTATTACACATATTTCTGGAATATAGTATTAAATAATTAGCGTATTCAACCGTTGGCTCCCTTCACACAGAATTTAGTATATTTAACAAAAATATAAAAAACTTGCAGTTTCTTTAAAATTAATGAATTTATTCATTTATATTTTTTAAGTCACCTTTACTTTCATGATATGTAGCTGCAGCGATCATTATTTGTTATGTGTAAGTGAGCACGAATACGATACGCGTACAGTGTTGCATTTATGTTAAAATATTGTGCATATAATATCCTATTTCCAAGATGGCGTATTTAAGTGCGCCATGTTTTTTGTAATGTTCTTGCACTGAGACAGGAGAGCAAGAAGGGCACAAAAGGAGGAAAGTGTTTAAAGAAAGAGAACGGTTAAAGCTTGGTGAATTTTTGAGATTCTACATAATACACGGCGAGCACTGCGTGAATATATTTCGCGCGGCGCAGCAACAGCAGTAGCGACAACGACGACAACGGCCAGCACGACATTCTTAAAATGGCCGATGACGATCCCTGGCTGCTTAAAGAGGATGGTTTCCTGAACGTTGGCGCCAAGTGTACACAGATCGTCTATCACCCAAATCTTAATGTTCTTCTCATCACCACTGCAAATTCACAGATTTATGTTTTCGACGTTAATTCTGGAGTTATTCTTCAAAAATGTACTTTATCCGGTAAGTAATTTCTCTTCTCTTTCTCTCTTGTACATATTATCATGAGAAAATTATCTACTTATCTTTGTAACGTTTTACTTTCATTTACTTAACTTGTTGTACACTATTTTAATTTATAATATTGAATTTGGATTCATCTTTATAATTCTAATAATTTCGTAAATATTTTTTTCATCTCAGCTAGACGTATTCGTATTTGCGCATACGCTCTTGCGTTTGACAGATTATTTTGTGTAAAGAAAGAATTGATTTTTTTATTCATTGGTATATCATTCTGCTGTTATACATTTTTATATATAAAACAAAAAAGAAAAGATTTCTTGGTTTTTGAGATAGTAATTTCTTTTTGCTATTTTTTATTTATTACAAATTTAAATTTGTATATATTTAATGTAATATTGGTTTCACTTTTTAAAATAATATATTTATTATTGATATTATATTAGATGATTCCTTTTGATAGCATGACAGATATTTTTTGTTTTTTACTTTCGTATATTATTTAAAGTATAATGTATATAATACTGTATTTTAAATTTATAAGTATTTTAATAGTATTTGATCATAATTAATTTATCATTAAAAGTTCATTAATAAATGAAGGTTTCATAAATTTCTCAAAGAAACTACATAAAAATTTTAAGAATGTTGTATAATATATAATATAATATAGTATAATGTAAGTTTTTAATCATATTTAGAAAAATATTCTCTTTTGTTGAATTTTATAATTGTTACTCATTATTTTATTAGTTTTTTAAAAATCTAAATTCTTACATAAATAATATCACATAAAAAATATTTTAATAATTTTTTTTATTGTAAATATTTTATTATGATAATTAGTGAATGTAATATAATGTAATAATGTTGATGCATATTTATAAGAGCATATTTAAATAAAAGTATTCTTAAAAAAACAGACTTAAATTTTAATCTATATACTTGTGATAAATATATATAGTTATAAACATAAATATTAATACTCTATTCATCAAGTATAATTAATAAATTTATACGCATCATTGTTGGACTATAAAATTAACCTACAAAAAATAACTTTGATTTAAGTTTGTTTTTTTTTTTTTTAACTATTTCATTATAATAACATTATATTTTTTTTATTCAAAATTTATATCAACAACATTTTTTGAAATATTTATCAAACAGATAATTATTATTAAATTATCCTTTTAGAATAATAATAAAAAAAAATTGGTTTTAATATTAACAATAAATTCATTAATCATAATTTTCAAAATTACACCCTCACTTTAATTAATTTAAATTAAATTTAAATATTTATGATTGCATTCTCAAAAATAATTATTTAAAAAAATTTTATTTCATATTTTATTAATAAAAAAAATTACATCAGATTCATAAATCTTATTAAGAAATGTATATATGCATATATGTATATTTATGTAATTTTATTAAATTTCTCATTTTTAAATTTAAAAATTTTTTAATTTTTTATAGGTAAGGCTGAGGGAAAACTGCGAGGTGTTTACTTAGGGGAAGGAGTTGACAAAATTTTATATACAGATGGTAGGGGAATTGGAGTTCGAGGCGATTACAATGGTGTTTTGTTGCTGCATACTATTTTGCAGATGCCTGTTTTCAGAAGTGAAGATATTATAAAATTAGAAATTTTACTCTCAGATGCAATACTATTGCATCATTGCTTAAGATCAGTAGAGCTTCCAGGTGTTGATCATGTACAAGAAGTGCTACAAGAATTATCTACTCATATTGCTTTAGCTAAAACATGCAAGAAGAAAGGAATTAAAGCTCAAAAGGTAAGTAACAAAATGTTATTTCTATTTTTTTTTATTGTATTCTGTTATATTCTATTGTTAAATCAGATATTTAAATTAAGTAAAAGAAAAGCAATTTATTTTATAATCTAGTTTTAAATTTTTTACAAATTAATTTTTATATTGCATAAAAAGCTACATTATATTATTTTAAATAATCAAGCTTATAAAATAAATTATTTCATTTCTATTTGTTTATCGTTAAAATAATAAAAAAATTAGGTCGGTATAAAACAATAACTATGAAATATGTTTAAATGCCCTTGGAATTTTATTTATTATTATTATTGTTATTAAAATTAAGCAATGAAGTTTTATAATTTAATAAAAATATAGTTACTTAATTCTAAATTTTTTATATAAATTTTCAGTGGAATACAATATGTTTGGAATTATCTCATGGAGCATTAAAACTTGTATGTTCAAATTTGGTAATGGATTTGAAAAAACACAATAAACATATACCAGCATTACCAATAGCTTCTGCTATTAGTGAACGACTTAATGGCTTACTTCCTTCCCTAGTAACAGATACTGGAAGTTCTGATAAAGTTCCAATGTTTAGTGAAGCAGCTCGTAGAGATACTTTTTTCAAATGGCCGCACATGAATTATAAGTTAGTAAATGTATTTATTTATTTATTCACTTACTTATTTATATTTGAAAGAATCTAAGCTTTGATATTATTTTATAATTTTTTTTATAATTTATTTTCAAAATTTAAAAAGAATAAAGATATATTTTTTATGTTTCTACAACAATAATAAATAATATAAAATAATTATAAAAAATTAGTTCAAGTTACTTTTTAACTAAATAAGACTATAAATTGAATTTGAAATTTTTGATCAAATGATTGACATAAGTTAAATTATTGATATTTCTCAATAAAAAATCACAATTTTTATAATTGATTAAAACTTATCTAAACTCTAGACTGGAAACAATATCTTATAAAATGTGTTCAATTTTGTACAGAAAACTTTAAAAATAAGAAATTTAATAATTAACATTATAATAAGTTATTAATAATTTTATATTATATACATGTAATACTGACAATATTTTGTAAGTAATCATCAGTAATTAATGAATGTTATAAAATCATTATTAAAAAATTTTATTGTATAAAAATACCAAAAAAATCTTTATTTAGTATTTATTTCTTTATATTATTTGTAATTAATGGTTAGTAGTTTAAGATAACTTTTTCAAGGTGAAGTAGCTGTTCATATAAAACTAAAGATTATATTAATTTAAAAGAATCAATGTCATTCGCAAATATAAAAAATGAATGAAAGTTAATCTGAAGTTTTTTGTACTGAATTTAAAAAATTATTGTGGGTACTAAAGGAAGGTACTTTTTAGCATACAGAATACACACATGCGCGCACGTATATATACTATATAAATAGTGATTAAAAGCAATAAATATATACATATTAAATATGTTATGTTATTTTATATTTAAAAATTTTTTTGATGAAATGAATCATAATAATGAATAATGCAGATTCATTAAAACTGAACTATTTATAAAAATAATTATGAATCAAATAATTAAATTAAAATTATTAAAGTTCCAGTAGAATTCTTTCATAGTGTTTCCTTCTTAAATAATCTAATAAAATTATGCATTAAAAATAAAGTTGAAAATAGCAAAGCATTCAATTTTAATTTATTTAAAACAAACTTGGTAATTTATTAAATATTAAATATTAACAGTATAAATAAAAAACTTGAACTTGTTTTTACATTGTGACTTAAGAAAAATAATTGAATTAGTGTATTTAAATGAATTTTAAATAAATATACCTACAAGAAACTGAAATGAAAATGCTTAACATTTGTTCAATAAGTTAAATCTGTAGATGACAAATAATTTAAATATTGTAAACTTAATGTAATATAAAATAAAATTTTTTAAATAAAAATTTAAAGACAACACAGGGTATTCTCTTAAAGATGTAGAGATAAACATAATTTAAAAAAATGATTTTTAGCTTTTTTAAATTTTACAACAATTCAAGAGTATTTTATTATATTTTAAAGAATGATCAAGAATTTTAAATAGCATAAAAAGAAAAATCAATTTTTCAGATTAAAAGTCATGAAAGGATTTTTAAGTAATTTCTTGCTAGATATGAAATTACACTTAATATCATATTTTTAAGGTTAATTCACGAATAATTATAATAATTAATAATGATAAAAGCTTTAAAAAACATTAGTAATTTTTGGATGACAGATGACAGAAAATTCAAAAATACACCTTCAAATTATTATAAAAATTAAAGTAGATGCATCCATGAAAATATTTTAATATTCAGATAATTTACAGTGTTAAAGATTTTAATTATGTAGGTAATGATGTTTGAAAACTAATTTAGTCACGTACGAAAATGAATTGCTAGTTAACTTAGTAGGCGAAAAAATGTAACCATTTGTAAGCAAAGGATATCTTAATAAAATATAGATTATTTTATCGTAGTTCATTTGTATATGTACACACTATGTTTGATAGAGAAAATACAAAACATAATATAAGCAAAATTTGTTCATTACAATTTAAATAAATTATTAATACACTAAAATAGATAATAAGGATAATGTAAATAAATATGATTAGCTGATTAAATTTTTCCAAAAATTTTAAAATTCTTTTCCTTAAATTTTATCACACGAAAAGTAGTTAAAAGATAAATAAATAGCTTTTTTATATAAAAAAATGATTAAGTATAACATAATTTTATATAAAAAAAAATTTGTTTTTTTAAACATTGTAGACAATTCCTAGTTTTAAATGCCAATTAAAACTATAAAATGTTTTTTAAAACTTATATATATATATATACATAATAAAAATGTAATTTTAAATTAAAATTTTCGCTACGATACTTAAATACTTTAAATGTAATACAGTAATTAAATCTATATTTGTATTTATTTTATTTTTTATAATTTATAACATTTTTGAAAATGATATTCCTTTAAAATTACATAATATATAATGACTTATAAGTATATTAGTTTTAAATTAGTTTTTATCTAATTTGCATAATAAGTACATATATATAAAATTAAATAAAATATAAATATTTTGAAAAGGATTGTATTATATACGCTGACCAGTTATTCGTGCCAATAGATTGTTAGCACTTCCAGGTTCATAGTTCATGGTTGATTTATATAAGTATTCTATAAAAGTATTATAAAAGATTTTATATTGACGCTCTAAGTATACATCATACGGATACCTTTGCACCTACATGTATTAATGATTTTGTCTGATTTTATATATTATTTTGTTATGTATTAATTATTATCCACAGAATATAATTATTTTTAATCCTTCGAGCCGAATTGTCAGTAATTAATAAATAAATTATTTTTTTTTATATAAGAATTGTATATGAAAAGTTGTTTTTCGCTACCACTCGTGTAGTACTTAAATCGACAAAAGGAGTCATTATCACAGTGTTGTTGGACATTATTGTTTTTTAGAAATTATGAAAGAATATTACGGAAACTACTCAAGTAACCAATTGGTGATTATGTTAAGACCGGTGGAACAATATTTATCTTTTGAGCAACATTTTTCAGTTTTAGTTTTTAGAAGGTTTCGACTATGGCGGATCGACATATTAGCAGTTTCACTAGTTACCGTAAAATCATAAATCTTTTCAGTATTGTTGCAATTTATATTTCAAATTCACATCTGATAATTGTCTTCTAAATGGTTTATTGCAATATAAGCTATCTCCTTTTTGGTGCAATGTTGAAGATTTTTATCGTGAATGGTCGATTAGTTTCAGTTTAACTTCTCGCCTAGATCCTTTGTTGTGAGATGGTCTGTTTTTAAACTGTGTAAAATCAAAAAAGAACAATGAAAGAAGTTGAGAGATAGGTAAATTGGTCTTAGGCTAATTTTAGATAAGCAGTATGTTCACTCCATGTAAACTCTTACTGACATCAAATTCATAGTTTAAAGAGCAATTTCAGTAAATCTTATGTTGTGAGAAATGAGCAAGCAATATTATATACGAGGCTCGATTTAAATTCAAGATTTTTTGGTATTAAACCACTGTAAATCACTGAAAACCACTAATTTGTGTACTTATATATATAGATTTTTATTATTTAATGATTATTTTTACTTTATTATTATTATTATTATTATTATTATTATTTGTTAATGATTTATTATTTTTTGTTAAATAATTGTAAATATTGCTAAGTGATACTATTTGCTCTATCTTGCCTTTTGTATTGTTTTGAAAACAAAGCTGAAATATTAAAGAGACAGCTAGATCATCAATTTCGAATGAATAAGATTTAAAACATAATAATTTTTTAGACACAAATAATATAAGTATATAAACTAAAAAATAATATAAGTGTGTATGTATATATATGTGTGGGAGTGAGAGGAGAGATGTGTTAGAGAGTAGGAGAAGCGTACGCATACGCACGGCGGTAACACAAGGCGGCAGGCGGAGGGCCTCTCCCAGCTAGCTGACCCCTAGCAGGCCAGTCAGTCTACGGGAGGCCTCCCTGACTAGAACATCGATAATTATATTATAAATATCGTGCGTATATTCTATTCTGAACTAATTAGTTAGCTAAGAGATTAATACATTATAATTTATTTGTAATTCTATTATTCCATTCCTCACCTGATCCCACATATATATAACTAAGATTGATTTTAGGTATAGATTAAAAGTAAGAATTTTTTTACAAGTGTTAATTTTAATTTAATATATATATTAGTTATATTTAGTTACAACTTTTAGCTCAATTTTTAGTTTTATTTAAAAACTTACATGATTTGGTTTTAAATGGTTTGTTTAAATTTGTAAAAATGTTTTTACAAATTCAAACGTTTACTATACCCGTAATACCTTTATTTTATATATGATAAACTTAAATAAATTTACATATTTTTGTTATTAACTATAAATTTTAATTAAAATAATTTGAAATAATAAAATTATTTAATTATTGCAGATGGGCATTACCCGATCAAATGGCTCAAGCCGGTTTTTATCATAATCCCAATCCAACTGGCGAGGATAGGGCCATGTGTTTTACTTGCAGTGTTTGTCTTGTTTGTTGGGAACCAACAGACGAACCTTGGTCGGAGCACGAACGCCATTCACCTGCTTGCCCATTTGTTAAGGGCGAGTATACGCAGAACATTCCACTTTCAGTAACTTTGGCTACGGCACCACCTCAAGCCGTCGGCGAATTTGTTGACGTAATAGGTACTACAAATGTTTCCGGTCTTGTTGCTACTGCTTCACATGGTGGCTACATAAATGTTTGGAATGTTCAAAACCAATTAAAGGTACTTTTTTTTATTAATTTCATAGTTTTTATTATGGAATTTAATGAAAACCTAAATCATTTTTATTTACAACAATATTTTTGTTAGTTTATAGAATTTTAATTAATTTAATATTAAATGTAATATATGTTGTAATATGTAAAGTTAATTACGATAAAATTGTAATATATGCCTATAATGAGAAAGTTAAATTAAACTTCAAATATTATTTCAAATACTTGTTTTTTATTTTAATATTACGTTCAATTATATTTTATTAGTTATATTATAGTAGAAGAAATTAAATTAAGAGTAGGGGACATGTCTTATATATTTTTCTTGACTGTGTATGTCTTTTTAATATCTAAAATATTAACTAATAATCTATTAGTTAATATTAAAAATGGTAAATTAATAGATAAATAAATGGGAGATTCTTTTTTATACAGTGCTTTATTTAAAGTATAAGTAAAACAAATACGTATATTTGCGATCACATGTTTGAACGTATTATTCCTTTCTTTCTATAAAATAATAGGAAATAATTTTATAAATATTAGACTAAAATATATCAGAGCTTCAATAGATTTTTGTAAACTTAAAACCGTGAAAGGCAAGTTTAAATAGAAAAGTTAAATACATTATAAACATACCAAAATATAAATATAAGTTAAGAACGTACAATATTTTCGTTTGTAACTTTACTTTCAATTTTGGATAAATATATTTCTTCATAGTTGACTAACTTTAAATTAAATTAAATTAAATTGTTTTATTTGAATAAATATAAATAACTGCATTTTTTCAAGATAGAAACAATTAATATTTTTATTATTAGACTAAAAATATACATCTATATCAATAATATAGAAAAAAGAGATGTAGAATCATAAATCTACTTTAGTAAGTTAGTTTTAAGAAAATAATTTGTTATAAATATTTCTAATATGTATATGTTGCTCTAAATATATCTAATAGAAAATTTTTTTTAAATTTATATTATTTTATTTTATTAATATATATTTGTTATCAATAAAATATTTGTTTTGTTACAGAGAGAAGTGTCCTTTTATTTAAATCCATGCGACGTGGAATCGAGCAACAAGGATTCTCTTGAATTTATTGCCTCAAAAACAGCTTCCTTATCAACATCCTCATTTCTCCCAAACCTCGTTTCAGAAACAGAAATGCTTGATGATGCTTATAAAACCAATTTAAATTTACATAACAGTAGTAGTAGACTTCATTTGACGGCATTAGCTCTCGTGGATGGACTAAAGTTGCAAATCGAAAGTAAAAGCACAAATTTAAGTAGTTCAACGATTTCATCGAAAAATTTAGGAATATCTACATCAATTAAGCCATGTCTTGCTTGTGGCATATCCGTAATCTCAAGTAACACTGTCAATGTTAATAATGGACCTACCTCTACATCTCCCCAACAACAATTGAGAAAATTTGAAAACGTTTGGGGAACTTCGACAGATTTGGCTTCTTCCTCCTCATTAGTACGCGCGATGAATAGCGCAAATAGTGCTGCAAGCAGCAGTAGCCTTGATATAATGAAGGTAGCAAAGAGTGGTGATTCTTATGGTCTGAAAAAATCACATTATCTTGTTCTTTGTGACTTTCATCATAGATTAACTCAGTCAGAGTCTGTAAAAAAAGATGACTCTAAGGTTAGTACTAAAAACAAAAAGCAACTCTCTGGGACTGGCACCAGCGCTAGTTCAAATGGTATAAGGCAAGAAAATCTCTATCAAGAAATATTGCTAGGTAAATTTTTATTTGAAGAAATAAACGAAGATTTAGATTCAGAAATGGTTGGAAGTACTCAATTTGATAGCTTGTACGGGACATCGCACACTGTCTTAGCAACACCAACCGCTAATGGTATCTTATACGGAATGCCGATAAACAGTTCCGTTCCTACTTCTAGTTCTTTTGATGCTAATTCAAATCCAATAAATTCATATATGCCAGAGCAATTCGCCTCAACATCAAAAATAAGTCAACTGAGAAAGACTCTCGATACGATAAAAACAACTAAAGCTATACCAATCGTTATACAAACCATATGCATTGAAGCAGATCATTCTTTAAAGATTAATAATGTATTAGCTACTAAAGACAGTAGATATTTATTTGTTACATTATGCCCACATATCGATGACAATATACCAGATTCTTTTTCAAATATTAATCAGATGGATGTTGATGATGAAAGTGAGTTTAAAAAAATACTTATTAAAGATATAAATTATTTAGTATGTTTAAATTAAATTTATATATTTATATACTTAATTAAATTAAATTTTGTTATTGCTTTGCTAATTTTTGTTTTAATTGTGTTCAATTATCTTGTATAGTAAGTTTTATAATTTTATAATTTTAAATTCTTGCATCATATGTGCTTTCTACAATTATCAATTTTTTAAATATATCGTTACCATTTCTTAATGTCAATTATTTTACTTGTTCTACTGTTTTTCTAACCACAATAGTCTGATACTGATTTAAATTTTTCTTTTAGATTTTGACTTTGATACTTAGTAAATGCACTATTTAGATTGATTACTCGTATGATTTTAATTTGTATTAAATAATTAATTTGTAATAAATTTTCTAATGACGAAAGAATTGTATATTTTTCAAGTATTTTTATTTCATTCGTCCATTTTATATTTTAATATATTTGATAGAAGCATATAAGAATATGGTTAATATAAAAGGAAATATATTAAATATTAAACTTACAATTAATTGTACAAAAGTGGATAAAAATATTTTAGTTTACTCTTTATATTATTATTTTCATTATAATATAAAATAAAAATATGAAAATATATATTCTATCTACAGATATTTTTGTTTTTTTTTGTTAATATCTTTAACTGGGTTATAAATTATATTTGCTATTTTTAATTTATTAACAAGTAATGTATAGTGAACAATTTTTGGCATGTATTCTTTAATCAGATTTTATAGAATAATATTAAGAGTTTAACTTATTATTATTAATAATATGTTTTGTTTATTATTAATAATAATGTTTTGTTAGCCTTATCTAAAAGCTTCATGTATTGGGATCATAACGACGTGCACTCTAAATCAATGGTCAATGGTGAAATACAACATAAAACAGAAATCAATACAAACGTGATTCTTCTCGTTTACGCTTTGGATTTTTCGGAAAATGCAGTGAGACTGAGAACCGAACCGATTCTTAGAAGGGAACTGCCAGCCGATCAAGCACCAAGCGAGTGCATACTGTTACCATTACCAGAGAAAAGCAGACTGTTTTCAGGCTTGTCAGATGGTATGCATTTTTCTAACAGCACTTTTGAAAGCTCGGACATTCAAGAATCCCGTGGACAAGTGGCCTTAGTTTGTAGAGATGGCGTAGTAAGATTATTGGATCTCAGCAGTCTAAAAACCATTACTGAAGCGAAGCTTGATGGAGAGAAATTTATTTCAGCTGCTTATTGTACTAGTAAGTGATCATTTTTATTTGTGATTTTTTCATCCAATCTTTTAAAGAATTAAATATTTTAGATTGACATTTTTTAAAGATATAAATTCATAAATTTTATATTTCTAAAGTTTGTTTCTTAAATATGTAATTTTTTTAAAGAACGGAGACCTTAATTTAATTTTAACCATATTATCTTACAAGCGTAATAACAAATCAGTCGTGAAAACATTTTTTCATTACATATTTGGAACGGGGTTCAAAATATAAAAAAAATGATTAAAATATTGAATTTTTGATAAACTCAAATTTTTAAATAGACTTTTATTACAATTTTGAAATACAAATAATGTTTAATAAATTTTTTTCGACTACAATCGAATATAATATTATATTTATTAAAAAATAAAAAATATATAAACACTTCGCAAAATTATGGTTGATATCTATAGGTAATGATGTAATAAATAATATATAATAATTTCAAATTATCTATAAAAGAAGGAAAAATGGAGAAAATTAAATATTTAAACATACTTTTAATATAAAATAATTTAATTAAAACGATGCCGCAGCATCATTCGTAAAAATATTTGAAGCAGCAAGAATAAGGTTCTCGTTGGAAGTACTGCATTTTCAACGCGATCACGCCACAAATACCCACAAGAAAAAAATTAACAAAAAAAAAAAAAAACCGTTACTGTTTGGAATTTTAAATTTAGCTTACAGATATGCAATATAAAGAACAAAAATTGAAAGACAAAATTTCTACGAGATTCACTATTTTCTAACAAAAAGACGAAATATTAAGCGTCACAAGTTTTGGTATTTGATAAACATGCAATTAAAAATAGTCTTTTGTAAGATTACACAAATGGTAAACGATTAGAATATGACGAACAGCAAACTTAATTTACAAAAAAGTGATTGCTAATCAGCGGCTACTAATATATTGTGTTAAGATATTATAAAGGTAAGAACTTAAATTTTAGTGCCGTGTGTAAATCCATCAAGAAATCTTTTTTTAATTATTCCGAATACTTTTTTAATACAGTCAAAAGCTATTCCGAACGCATGTAAAAAATATTCAAGAAACTCCTATGGGTTTTTAATAGTAAAATTTAATATGATATAATTTTATTAATAATAAAAGAAAATTTCCGTTCTTATAAAATGTAGAAAAAAGAAAGCGTCGTCAAAATGAATTTTTTAAATACTTTATTGCATAAAAACTAAACATTCGAATACATAAATACATCCATTAAAATATAAATTATATACTAATTTAATTCCAAATCATCGATGTTTTTCTTATTAAAATTAAATATTCAATTTAACTTTTATATAGATATGTATTTTATTATATAAGAACTATGCATAAATTTATGAAGCTACAATCAATAATTATTAATATAAAAAATAAAAATACATAAAAATTAATCGATTAGCTTAAGCAAATAATAGACAAAAAATTATAAATTACTAACAAATAAAATTATGTAGTAATAATCATTACAATTATTACAAGAATTTTTTTGTATTTTTAATGGTTTTTATAGGTCAACATAAAATAATTATATTAAAATTAATAACTATTAATTCTTGATAATACTTATTTTAGTTGATACAGCTTGTGTTAATATATAGGATATGTAGGATATAGTACATATAATAGATATAATACTAATACTAAATACTATGTAATTTAAATATATAATTTACGCAATTATTACTAATTATAAAAACTTATTTAAGTTTATTAGTTTGAATGTATATTTCGATTAAAATCAACAATGACAAATATAGTTAAGCATTAATAGTTTGTAAAAATAATGTTCAAAAAGTTATTATTTTATATATAAAAAAATTTATTAGATTCTTGTATACATAATTAGTAAAATGAAGGAGTTTTATGAGCATGCATCGTCAGAGTCGTATGATAAATATCTTTTATTTGAAATTTTTTCAAGGCATATATATTGCAAGGGTTTAATAAAACAAAAAAATATTTTCTATGTTTTCTAATTGGAGAAAATATTCTTCGCATTTATTTTATTTTATATCGTCTACGCTTGTTCACTGGACACTGAGGATTAGGCGATGCAGCGCTTTCATGTAATTGTACGTACCGGAAATCCTCTCCTCACAATCTAAAATTTTATATTTAAATTCAATAATTAATAATAATATGAAATACTAAAAAAATTCAAATTAAATTTGAATAAAATAAGTAACAAAAATTGTATTAACTAAACCTCCATAAAAAATGAATTACTTTTAATTAATTATCTTTTTGTAATAAAACATATATAATTTCTAGTAATTACTCATAACTTTATATTTTTTATTAGTTACAAAATAGAAAATATTGTTATTAAATACCTATTAAAACATTTATTTTAAATATAATTTTATTTATAAACCAATAAGCCAATAAAATGGATAAATGAAAACAAAATTTTATTTCAATAAACTTACTTAAGCTTTTAAAAAATTAATATATAAACGATATAATATAAAAATATGGCAAATTTTTAATATCTCAAAACTTAATGTATAAATTTTAATTACAAATTGTATTTCTTTTTTTCAATACAGGATTGGAAAAGCTATGTGCCTGTACAAGCAACGGAGTACTTCACTTCTTTAGTATGACAACCGAAGATGATTCAACTGAGGAAAAGGATGTAGATGATTTACACATGATTACGGATGTAAATATCAGTGATGAAAATGAATTAATAACTCCTAGTACTTCTACATCATATCCTATAAAACAGTAAGTATTTTAGAAAACTATACAAATTATTTTGAATCTAAAATAAATTAAAATAATAACATTATGGCATGAAATATCTATTATAAAATTAACTGAAATACAGTATTTATCTATAATATAATATTTTCAAAAATATAGTTATTTAATGATTGACAGTGTCTGCTTTTAAATATTTATATACTATTAGTACAGAGTATAAATGTAAAATATGTTTATTTTTTGTAATTTGAAATTCTATTTATGTAGCTATGATAAATGTTATTATAATATATAAAATGTTATATGTGTGTATTTATATGAGAGAGAGTTTATATAAACGTGTGTGTATATTTATTAATAAGTTATTAAAAGTAATCCGTACAAAATATTATAATTTTTAGTGAACGTGTTTTGGCGAATGTACAAAATTTAACCTACTCTAATCTACGATTACTATATGATTTAACACGATTTGATCGTCAATCGCCGGCGTATGGAGCTACAGTTCCGCCTTGTTGGAGTGAAATGATGCAGGCTCAGCGTCAACGTCGACATCCGCAACACCTTCATCAATCTGAGGCACAGCATCATACACGTACCTGGCGTTTACAAAATGATGCGTAAGATATTTTAAAAAATTCATGAATAAAATTATAAAAAAATATCTTATTGTTATAAACAATAAATTAAAATTTTACAGATTCCAGTTAATAATTATAATTTAATGCTAATAATAATAATTATAATTAAGAATATTTTTTTTATTAATTTAAATTATAATTTTTAACAAAATATAATTTTATATTTTAAAACGTTAATATCTTTTTATTCATAGAATTATAATATGTAATATTATGACGTATAATATGTATAAAACCTGGTATTTTTTAAACAAATTATATTTCATTTTTAATAACTTTTTTTATTTTTTGATGAATCGCATTAATTTATATTAAATATAAATAATTAATAAGTAATATCATTATGTACAAATAATTCAAATATTGTTATTTACACTTGTGTATATTTTTTAAATGTAAATTATATTTAACACAATTTTTCATACCTGCCAAATTTTACACTTTATATATTTTATGTGTATAAATTAAGATTATTTTAATAATATATATATATATATCACATTATTTGATTACTCTCTTAGCTGTCTTTATTGCTATTCTGTTTCTTTTTGTTTACGAGTTCAAAGTGTGATTCAGTGTATTTCTAGATTCAATGCCCATTTATGTATTTTTTGCCTTTTTTCTGTCTTATCGTATTTTTTATCCTCAGATTTCAACTCCATACAATAACATTTTTCTAGAGTGTATTAAATGAAATTTTTTTATGTTTGTTCTAAAATCCTTCCTTAACCATGTTTCCGTAATACTCCATATTTTCCCTAATAAAATGTATGTCCTTTTCATCATGAATTTAGTGTGTTCTTTGTTTTTTATAATTTTCGTTAAATATTTTTCTATATTTTAAATATGTAAGTTGCTTACCTATTATCTAACAATTTACCTTGTTACCTTTTTATATGTGAACCCCATGATCTGCTTTCTTATCCTTGCTTTCCTAAACTATATTATTTTTGTCTTTTCCCTGTTTAATTGTAGGTCTTTTCTCTAGGTAATTTATGAAAATTTTAATAACTTATTTAATTTCGAGTCGCTTTCTGCCAAAATTACTGTCTTGTGTGTCTTGAAGGAATATAATACTCCTTTTTCCTATTTTTATAACTCCGTTTGTTAATGTTTTAAATTTTTCTTTAAATGTGTTATGCCATATTGTGCACTGTTGATCTCACTCTTCTCTCATTTTTACAATTATGATCTCTTGATTTTTTATCTTAATCTTTGCTTTAGAATCTCTATAAATATCCTTGTTATAGTCAATTAAGTACTTTTTTTATTCTAAATACTTTCATGTTTTTCCAAATCTTCTTTCTATTTGTTATCGAATGTCGCTTTTATGTTAACGAAGTAAACAAATATTTCTCCCTTCTTTTATTTAATTGTTTGAAAATGTTTTTTTCAGAACATAAATTGCGTGCTCCTTTTGCTTCGAAATCTAAACTGAGTTATCGTTCTATTTTCTATTTCGTTCCATATTTTCTTGTATTTTATTTTTTATAATTTCTATGCAAATTTCATATTCCGTATCCAACAAAGTAATTATGTAATTATTTGTATATTCTATATTCCTCTTTAAAAATAGTACTACTATCTTATTATCCTATATAATTTCGTTTACTATATTAACCATCTACGTTTTATCTCCATACGTTCACATTTAATTAGTTACTTCTTTTCCTCTTGAGCTCTTTTTTAATTTCACATATTTATTATCTCCTATGCTTCCTCTTTTACCTTTTCTATCTTCTTTGTCCTCTTCGCTCTTTCCTAATTTTATTTTATTTATTATCCCCTGGACTTCTTCTTTTCTTATATCTCTTATCTTCTCGGTTTCTTCTATCCCCTTTTTCTATTCCGTTTTTTGTCAAATTCGATACTACCATAAATTCGTCATATTAATAATATATAATAATACATTCAATAATATCTATTTTTTATGTTCTTTGTTTGTACCTTTGTTAAATAGCCTGCTTTTTATCTTTTGACATCGTCCTGTATTTTTCCTTTATGTAGCCTTTTTTATTTTCTTCTCTATTAGACTTCTTTCACTTCTTGTATTTCCTTATAACCTCTGCCTTACTATACTAATACTTTTAATCGCACCAAATTTCGCCTTTTTCCTTATTTCTATAATTCTTTTACATTATGGTATCCTTCATCCTTCACTAATTTATCTCGTAACTCTGCTTTTACGTTCTTCCAATTCATCCTCGTTCCTTACTTTTTTTTATTTCTCTTTTTTACGTAATCTCTTAATATTATATATGTATAGTCAATCAACAATACTTTTTTTCTGTTACTGTTTATGAATTCCCCTTTCTCTTATTCGATAAATCAATTTAAATTTTCTCGATCTACTTTCCTACTTATTTACTTTCCCTATTTCTCGCCTTATTCTTAGACTTCGTTACCTCCTTCTCTTCGTTAACTGAATGACCTTGTTCACTCGTTCTTGTAGTAAAATCTTTTTTCAAAATTATGCTCTTCCTTTTATTTCATTCACATTGTGTCCATTTTTTCAAGATTTTTCTTCTTTTTTCCTGCATGTAAACTATCCCAATTATATACTGTTTTTTGTTTATTATAACAGACGTACTTGTAAATCTAGCCATTCACATTTTATTTTCTTTCCTTCCCTTAATTATTAAAACCTCTTAGACTAATTTTAATCTAATAATAATTTAATTTTATAACTAGACTAATTTGTTTTTATCCTTCCTTACTTTTTTTAACTATTACCTTCTTGCCTTTATTTTCCTCCTTGTTTTACTAATTCTTCTGTTCTTATTTGATTTCGTCTATTCCTGTGCACACACCCCCTTTCCCACTGTGGTCGCTCTCTTTGCGCTTTATTCTATCTACAAAACCAATTTCTGTATTTTTTACTATACACAAAGACTTCATCAACAGTATCTATTTTATTAAATCTTATTATTACTTCTCGCTCTTCTCATATTTTTCTGCGTTTATTTTCTATTTTTCCTCTGAATAAATTAATAATATTTAATTTCTCCTTTTTTAACGTAAAAAAAATGTGTGTGTATATATATGTTAAATAATTTTCCTAATTTATTGTTCATAAATTTATTTATTCATGTCCGTTTTAAGTATTCTGATGTTTAGTTATAATGAATTACAATTTAAAATTTAATTTACTTAAAAGTGTAAATCAATAAGTGCTCGTATTGAACAATAATACAGAAACTTTTTCATTTTTGAATGTAATCTTGTCGTAAGTGAATAGAATTATTTTGATATTTTTCATTATTTCATTTCGATTAATATTTTTACTTAAAGACTCTGGATAAGTAAGTTGTAGTAAAAGTTCACTTTTTCTTTTCCAATTTTCAAATTTCAAAGGCCGAGTTTCTTTCAATATTTCGTTGAAACGAAACATTCGTTGTAGTAATGCGTACTTTCGTTTTTTAAAAAGTTTATGAAAATAATTTTTTCGAATCTTAAAAATCATGGTCATTTTCTTTTCAGTTTTTGACAGTATCTTTTCTTTCTTAGTAGCATATTCGTTTGGAAAAATACACATTTTGATTATTGTTTAGTTTCAACGTAAAAACTCTTGCAAATTATGTTTAGAAAGATTAAATGACTTAAATCACAACTATTCTATAAAGCAATCTGATATTTTTTATGTGAATATTTTAAAGCATATTATACGAATATAATTGTCAATTTTTCTTGTTAACCCCACGTTTTTTAAATACGCGTTCTTATTGATGTATTCTGATACACTAAATTTTCACCCATAGAATTTCATTATTTAATAATTTTAAAATTAGAATCTCATGAAATTATTTATTATTTCTAAAATATTGTTAACGCATTCAACGATTATTAAATATTTTTTATATTTCTTATTTTGAACAACTTAATATTCTTATGGTCTATTTTTTGTATATATAAAATTATCGTTAAGTTTTAAAATATTATATTGTTCGTAAATAATAATTTTAATTGATTAATGAATGTTTTTTATTTTATTTTATTTTTTTTGTTTAGAATAATATAGAAAATAAATTTTTTATATTAAACAATTTAAAATAAAATTTTTTAATTTAAGCTTTTTTTAAATAAAAATTTACAAAATTTCTTTTTATATAGAACCACCTGGGATGAACACATTTTTGAAATAACACTACCACGAAGTGCTGCGGGTAATGTCGGGCACGTTGATGTTCGATTTAGTTTACATTTTCCATGTTTACAACTTCCACTGATACAGGTCACTCTTTTGAAACAAAACATGACTGGCATAGGAAGTAAATCTGTTTTAATTCCGGTAGATGAAAAAATAGACTTTAGAATTGGTCGTGAGCAAAAGTCCGATAATCCTGTTATTACTGAAGCATATCAAAAGCATCACAATATAGAGATTTTATGCGGTCCTATTAATTTGCAGCGATGTATGAATTTATCTGATCATTCAGGATGTGTAACTCTTACGAGCCCTAAGTTATGCTTCCGAACTAAAGCTAAAACGCTTTTAGTTCACATTAAAGCTTTGACCGAACCGACGAAAGAAGGAACGGTATGTGTTATTGTATAACAGAATATTCAAAAATACATTTAATTAATATTAAGTTTATCACTTATACAGTTATAAATAATATATATATTAACAAGATATATGAGATATTAGATACATTATAAATAAATATATATATAATATATATATATATATTCTACTATTTGAATACAATATTCTACAATCTTAACATTGTTAAATATTATTTCACTATAGAAGAGTAAAAAAAATTGATATATCAACTAATTTATTATTAACCTATTGGTAGTTTGTTATTCTTTTATTAAATGTATTCAAATTACGTTAGGTATTTAATTTATTTACTTTAATAATGTCCTAAACATATGTACTAGTAAATCTATTTTGTATGTAATTTAAGAGTTTATATATTTTTGATAGATTTATTAAAATAATATGTAATAATATATAATAAAATAATCTCGGAAAAAGTTGTGTTTATTATTTAGATGATTTTAATAAAAAAACAATGTTTGCTATATTTTTACTTAATAAAATTCTAGTTGTTGGTATATATTTTAAATATTGACATCATTTCACGTTTCTTATTTTCAAGTGTTCATTACTTTAGTATTATTGTTTTATAAATAAAAACTTATTATAAATTAAAATTTTTCAGGCATCGTCAAAATCAAGATCTAGTTTATTAGAATGGAAACCACCAATTTCAAAAAAATTAAGGATAGATGAAGTTGGTTCACTTCCTCCTGGTGCAACAGTAGAAAGATTTGCTGCAAATGCAACTAAAAAATTAGATTGTTACAAGTGTATATATTATACAATATTAGTTCAGGTGTAAATTTTCTAAAATAATAATTATTAATAAATAATTTATTTTTTTAATTACAGGTTGTGATTGGATTCATGAAATTTCTATTACTGTAAGATCTGTATATCCAACAAATATTCCAAAAGAAAAGTTACAAAGGTGTGCAATGTTAGAATCAAAAACTTTTATTGATAATTTATTAAGTGTGGCTTGTTTACAAACACCAGATAAGTAAGTAATTAGTTAAATTGAATAAATTAATTATATAATTATAAAATTATAGTATTAATTAAATAAATAATATTATAATAGATCTGCAATTGTTCAATCATTAGCATTGGACATTCTAATATGGATAGCTGCAATAAGATTAGCAAGATTACGTACCGGATTTAATAGTACAAAAGTAAAAGTAATGCAATTAGAAACTGTTCATTGTGTACAGGAAAAATTACCTTATTTACTACGTACTTGTTTACTTCATGCTGGCCGAAGTATTGCACACAAATGTGTTAAACTGATTGTAATATGTAGCGAGTATGTGCTTTCATCTAAATTTTTTTATATTAAATATTTTTAATTATAATCTGTAATTTTGTATCAATAGTTTTATTAAATTTTTCTGCATCATTATAAGGTTCTAAAATTGTTTTTTATACTTTAGGCATAATTTAAAAAATTTGTATAACCTTATAATGTAACTTTAAAATAAAATATTAATAATTTTTTTAAAGAAAACGTAAAAATTAAATTTTTTTTATATATATATATATAAATGATTTAGTCGATAAAATATTATAAGTATATTCAATGAAACAGTTTCAAAATTAAAAATTGTATAGTTTTTATTAATTTTAGGGGTCTTCATAATTTAGAGGATCCAGCACCTCACGCTTTTGAAGAAGCTGTACTTTCTGTTCTAGTTACCTTATTACCCTATATAGTGAGCGTACAATGGGCTGGTTCATTACGATGGATCGCTGTATTAATAACAAGATTACTACCATTAGATAGGAGTCACAGTATAGCTAATAAATGTATCAATCTTATTCAAGAAATATCTGTGGAAATGTCAAAACGAGTTAATCCTTATAACTTATTACTTGCTACAAGGTATTTAACTAATATTATTTACAATTCTTTAAGTTTAATTATATTATTAATTTTACCGAAATTTTTTCTAAATTATAAATATTTTAGATTATTTTTAATGGAATCAATTTTTTGTAATTAACATTTAATTCAAATACAATACGTTTTTATTACCATTTTTTAGATTTGGATTATATAATTCGCCATTTGAAACTGAATTATTTGATATAGATCCACCTGTTTTTCCTAAATTAAACTCTGTACCAGTAACTAATACGTATTCCTCTATTGCAACTGGTGAACAATCAAGTACGTCTGTAACATCTGCAATTTCATCATACACTCAAGATGCAATTGATTTAAGAGATCTTTTATCTCTACCTTCCCACTTAGCTGGTGATCTCATTGTGCCAAGCAAATTAAAGTCACTTTGTAGTAATCACACTATGAAAGGTTTGCTTGAGGTAATATTAATCTTAAAATAAAATAAATACAAAATTATTTAAAAAATCATTAAACTACAAATTTAATCTATTTAAAACTTTACTGTATTTATTTATTTAATTAATTTATTAATTTCTATAATTAAAAGTATAACAAAGAATATGATTTTCAACAATTTTAATTTTACTTAAATATCAAGTTAATTAATTTTAAGGTTGAACCTCTGCACTTTACTTGTCTCGCTGCTTCCGATGGTACAAAAATGGAGAAGATTGATCCATGTGTTAATACTGTGACTCTCAGTAGTACTCTGTACGAGTCAGCATCTAATACAAATGCAACATCTGACCCTAACATAATTCAGCCAGCTTATGTATGTATCATGAACATATTTTTAATGTTAAAAAATAGTAACTATTTACTTAATAACCATTAAGTACCTTTTTTACATATTTATTCTTTGTATCATAATTATGTTTTTTCTATCATAATTAGGTTAATTAATTTTTATTTCAAATTTTTCAAAAGATATTAAATAAATTTATAATTTTATAGACATTTTTTTTATAAAAGTTAATTTGGTACATCAATAATAAGAACATAATCAAAATTTATATCGTTTAATTTTATTTAGAATCTTGACTAAATAATTTTAATATTGTAGAGTTTTGAGGCTGGTTCACTTGGATCGGATCTTCAAGCAAAGTTAACAAATAAATTAACCAATTTACTTAATCAGTGCTCAAAAAATTCTGAAAAGACCAATTATCAAGTTCTGTCAAAGAAGGCCCACAATTTTTACACGACCGATGACCAGTCGGATAGTGATGAGACAACTAATATACATTGTGATACCCGGCACATCTGGAGTGTGTATAGCGATAAACCTCCAACGTTAACTTCTATTTCAAAAGAAAAGTCTTCCACAATAACGAATAGTAATACCTCAACAATTAAAGTTGAAGATTCTGGTGTGAAAAAGGTAGACATGATTTACGTACAGATAGTAACAACTTACATCATATTTTTATATTCCTTATCTAATTTTTAATTTTGTAATTCTTTTTTGTAATAGTTTTATTAATGTAAAATATCAGTTTTTCATTTTGAAATCAAATGTATAATTTAGTCAGTAGGTTTTTGTTTTATTAATAATTATTTTTAACTTTATTCTATTTTTGTTAAGAAATTATATTGATTTATCTTGAAAATGCATTATAATAATTACATTATATTAGTCTTATGAATATCGTTTTAGAATTTATATAGCCATATAATAATTATACTATTTATAAGCTTACTTTTATTTTAAAGAGTCTTTAAAAATATTGAAAATATAAATAAATTGAAAGAGTTATTCTCGATTTATTTTAGAATGTTTTATCCAAATATTTGTAATCTTGAAACAAACAATGTTTTACATTTAGAATCAATACGTAATATTTTATAGATGAAATATTACACAAATAGAAAAAAAATTATGTTTTTTTTTCACGTATGTAACTATAATTATAAATGAATTAATTTCAATATTTAACTCATAGAATTAATTTTTATATAGAGTCGTCAAATTAAAAATTTTAAAACGTAATTATATATTTTTCTCAAAATAAATAGTTTTTAACTGTTTTACTTTAGTTTTCTGCCTGTTACAATTGCTAACAATAAATACTGGTATCACTAATATTTTTTGAATGATTAAAATTGAATTTCAATAAATATTAGGTTCATTTGCTGCAATATGTTGTTGTTAATGTAGTTATAGTCTATGTGTAAATATATAAAAATGTTTTATTCGCCCTAAATTTTAGACTTTAAAAGTTCTATTTTAATATTATTTTAATTAAGTTTTTTACAATTTACGTAATATTTATTTATAAAGTTTAAAGATAAATAATTAATTTTGTAATAAAATTCAAGAACATTATACATTTCTAATTATTTAATATTTTAATTTTTTTAGAAAGATGATATTGTCTTTCCATGGGGAAGATTACTTTGTTGGCCCCCACAACAGGCTTTAGTTGTTGAAAGAATGCATTCTGGAGCAAGAAGATTTGTTATCTTAGATTTTGGAGCCCCAGTTCTTCTTACTGACTTAATGATACCTGTCTGCAGTGATTTAGTTTCTCTTTCAATTGATATTTGGACTAAGAGTGAAGAAACTGATGGTATTCGACTTGTTGTAGCTGGTGATATAGGAAATAAGCCTTTAGTAGTCAGTGACTTACAGCCTCCACCTGTTTGTAGATATGTAAAGGTTAGATCTTTTAATATTTTTTTATTGTTATTTTATTTAAGTTAATAATAAAACAATAATATCTAAAGAGATTTTTTTGCTAGTTTTATTCTAACTTCTTTTTACTAGGTAGTTTTTTGGAACTCCAGAATAGCTTTAATAGCTCATCTAATTCGCCTCACTTGCTAATTTAATGATTTTAATAGTTTTTTTTTTATAAAATTTTAATTTAAAAACTCTAATATTTATTTAAATTTTAAAGTTTGCAATTTTAGATTCATAAATAAATTCATATATACTAATCTCAGTGATTTCTTTTTATATATTTATAATTAAACTAAATACTATTTATTGATATTACTGAAAAAAATGAATATAGAATATCATTTGTATCATTATCATGTATTATATTATAGCTATAAATTTAATAGTAAAAAATAATTTTTTATATAGAAGGAAAACAAAAAATTACTCTTTATTAGTCAAATTTTTTTTAACATTATATTTTTTTTATAAGATAACAACTATTGGGCGTTATGGAATGTCTACAACGCGGTGTAAAATTCCTTTGGGAATGTTTTATGGTCACATGGTTATTTTACCTGGAGAAGATTATTCAGAATATACTACTTCTGAAACAAATATTAATATTTCTAATTCTATATTACAAAATACTATTGAATCTCAATGTAACATTTTATCCACTCTTGCTGAAGATGTGCATTGCAGGTTTGTAAACAGAGTAGTGATTTCATTTATTAATTCATTTTTGCACTAATCTCTACCAAATAAAATTTGACTTTTCTAGGTTTACTTTAGCAACAGAACGATTAAAAAGTTACCTTGATCCGTTGCTGTGTACAGAGACTCCTAATGTTATACATATGCAACATTATTTAAACCATACTAAAAATTCAAGTGAAAATAAAGAACAACCTTCAGGGAAAATTTTGTCAACATACAATGTAATGATAATTATTATTTGATTATTATTTTAAGCAAATAAAGTTATATATAATTAAAAATTATTTTATATAGGAATGCATAATGTATCAACATCAACTAAATATTATTCGTGGAGTGTGGCAGAGGCTAGAATCGTGGATTAATTCAGAAAATGCTCCTTTAACTACATTAAGCAGTGCTTCTAGTGATAAATTACGTATTCTTGGAGAAACTGTTTTAGATATATTACTTTATACTGTTTATGAAATTGGTCCTGTTCCCACTGTAATTTATTTGAATCAAATATATCTATTCAATGATTGATATCTTTTTTATATATTGTTATTTTTTGTTTTTAATAGGTGCCAACATCATTATATGAAATTTTTACACCATTAGTTTGTGAAAAATTATTTAATTCTATTTGTGTCATGACACCAGCACCACATTTGCAGCTTTATACTGTAACGCTTTTGGCTAGAATGGCTGGACATCAACCTTGGTGGGGTAATTTCCTTGCTAATACTTTGATAAATCTTTATTCTGCATCATCAACGCATATTTTTCCTCAAGACAGGTTTGTTCAATTTTTTTTTTATTCCACTAAACTACTATATCAACCAAAAAAATTCTTTTTTTTTGGATTACTGATTTTGAACAGAATAATTTTTTTTAAAAGAAACTTTTTTAATTAAAAAAAAATTAATTGTAATAATATATAAATAGTACATAATGTTAAAAATGTAAAATAAAACATGTTCAAACATACTTATTAAAAAAAAATTGAAGATTTTTACAGTTTTAAGATTTGCAAGTCTTCATATAAATGCTTATTTTTTGGTAGTCAAATAAATTTATAATTTCCTCTAAAATTCTTATTATATACATTATTTGATTCAAAGTTATACTTATAATTATTATGGGCTACACCTCGATTTCAAAGTTTTTTAATAAAATGGGATTGATTTTTTTCACGTACCGCGAACTTGCAATTAGAAGAAAATTCTTGTATACTAAATATAAGTACACTAAATGACATCGATAGGTTTAAATTTCTCAGACACTCTATTTTTAATTTTTTTTTTTAATATTTCTTTTTTTTTACATGTTTATCTAAATATCAAATAAACGGAAAAAATAAATCAATTTTAATATTCAACTAGCTACGGTATTTTCATATAAATTGAATAATGTAAAGTTGAAAAATTCTTTGTTTTTCTCGTTTATTTATCAATCGATTATATTTAAAAAGGTAAAAAATGATTCCTTATATGACTACATAAATTAAAATGAAATATAATTAAATAATTATAATTTGGTAATTTAATTTTCACATTTATTTAATTAATTTAGAACGTATTTATATAATAAATCATAATGCATTGCATATTAAGATTTATAACATTTTTGGAAACTTTCATAATATTATTAATTTTAAATAAAAATTTTCTTATCGATTCTAGAGTATTTATTTTATTAACATTCCTTGGACGTAAATCACTGATTACTGCTGCTAATAAATCGTCAGTAGTGGATTCAATGGTTTGTACTCTTGGAGGGCTTTTACTGCCTATTTCAACAGGACAAATAGATAATTCAATTAGATTGGATACAAATTTAATTAGCTGGGTTTTACTTTTTTTATCTGCATGCTTGGATACAGCAGCTCTTCATCCAATCTGCTCCGAAGAAAATTATGATAAAAATAAAGTACAAGGTATCTTTTTCAATATAATTATTGAGAAATTATAGCTTAAAAATTAGTGTTAATTAAATTATTATTATAATTATTATAAATTATAAAATAATTATATAATTAAAATGATTAGTTGGTTTATATTAAAAATAATTTTTTAATTAAATTGTATTAAGTATAATGAAAATATATATTTATTTACATATATAATTATTTTATCAAATTAATTTAATATTTCATTTTACATAATTATTATTTTATAAAATTGTTTCACGACACTAGTGTTTAAAAATATATTTATATATTTTTTTATTATAAGTTATTTAAAATAATTTTAAAAATTTTAATTTTTTAAATCAATAAAATTAATGCGATATTAATTAATATTTAATCATGAAGAATTGAATTTTTTAAAATCTTAATTTATAATCTTTAAAGGATTTTCATCACGTTGGGAATTTATCCAAGGAGAATTAGCCATGCAAAAAAAATTTGTAAGCTCAACTCGATCCTCAGCATCACGAAATTATCGCAAAAAATTACAGAAACGTCTTATGCATCATAAACAGCAAGTGCAGGACATAGAGCAATCGAAAAAATCTTTTCACACGTCTTCACAGGTAACTTTTTATTTTATATTTAAAAAGTAGCTTGAAATGTCTACATATTCTAAAAGTTGTATAAATAAAATGTTTTAAAGAGACAATCTATACTTTTTACTCAGGGGACTACGTTTTCGTCTAAATTGGAAGCAGCTTTAAAGTGTCAAGAACGTCTTTATAAGAAAACCTTAAAGCAGCATTCTGCTAAGCATTTTAAAGATCTATTTGGTATTCGAAGAAATCCATCTCAGTATTCTCGATCTCAGCAATCGAGTACAAGGTAGAGTCCATAAATATTTATTACAGAAATTATTACAAAATAACTTTAAATGGATCAAAAAACATATATGTATATATATATATATATATGAATGTTATATTTTAGTCAAATAGAATCCCCGGAACCAGATTCTGATTATTCATCAAATTTATTGCATCAAAATGTTTTACCTGTGACACGTGGACTTGTAGTTTTATTATTAAATAATGCTTCTAATATTGATATGTTTCTTTTGGCATGTAAAGTGAGTGAAATCTTATTTTATTAAAAAATAGATGCTATTTTCAATTTTAAATACAATTTAATAATTAATTCAATGTTATATTTAGGTAATAGCTCGATTAGTAGTGTCTACCAGACCTGCAATTAGTTTAGGTGAACTTATGACTGAGGATCAACTTTTAAAATTAGTTAGATTGGCTATTGGAACTTATGACACTGCTTGGTCATCACATGCAGTTTGTTGTCTTCTGCAGGATTTACTTGAAGGTATCAAATAATACCAACTTTTTTTCTTAATTTCTTAAAATTAAAATTTTTTAATTCAAATTAAAACTTTATATTATTTTATTTTGGATTACTGGTTAAGAAATTAAAAATATGAAATATATAAATTTATTCTTATTGAAAATGAATTACATCAAAAAGGATGTAGATAAGAATTATTTATAAATAACTGAGTTTTAATTTTATTCTGTCACGCAAAATATTGATTTTTATTAGTTTCTCACTTAAAATAAAATGTATTTTAGATCTTTTATTAATTTTTCTTAAATTTTTTTCTCTGCGTTTTTTTCCGGATTAATAATATACACCTTGTTTAATTCTTGGATTATAATTCGGTTTAGTAATAAATAATATGATTTTATCCTAAAATCATTTAATTTATTATTTTAATGCTTTTTTAAGTTGTAAGGGTATCAAAAACACACGTTTATATTTGTATTAGATTTTATTTTCAGGCGCGTTTAAGAGATATTTTCTCAATACTCGTGCGTCGAGGAACCACTGTTTACTACCTTCCTTGATGCATTTTGCCCGCATGTTCAGCCTGCGAAAGTAAAAAAGTGTGGGATACGTTTATGGTGAAGAAAGCAAAAGAAAAATGTTGAAGATATCGATCGCTGTTATACATTTATGATTTAATCTCCCGCGTAGCCCGCCGATGGGCTCCGCGGCTGATCATCAAAAATTCCACAGCGTCGAGATCTCTTTGAATCATTTCAAAGAGAAATCATTTCAGCTTTCTATTCACCACACTTTAAAAATATTTTTGAAATACTTTTTATTTCTTATTTTTTATAATATTCAGTAAAATGTTATACCACTCAATGTAATCATATCAATATATTACACGGATGTTATATATTGTACATTTAAAAAGGTGGTATTGGAGATAACGTTAATAATCTAGAATTTTCTGATCTTTGAAATTTTTTATTCCATTTTTTCTCGTTGCACAATCTAGACTTTTTTTAAATTATCTTTTACATTTCCACTAAATCTATTTCAATCTATATGTTATTGTGACTAAAATAAATTAAAACGAAAATAATTCAATAATAAATAGTAAATAAATAACAGTATAATTATTAATCTTTATAAAATCATTTTCAAATGTTTGCACATAAAATAATGTAGGTACTATCATGCATAAAATTTATATTTCAACTAATTAAGAGTTATTTTTTTTTTTTTAACCAAGACATTAAATATAATAATGTAGTAGCCATACGATTAGAAAATCTGTTTTCATTTATGTAATAAATTTAACAAAAATATAAAGTTATATTCTTTATATTTAGGAGAAAAATTATATCCGAGACATTCTATGACAAATGAATCAAACATATCGGAAGAAACTTTTGAATCTTTACCATCTGAGGAAAGTAGAGCGATAAATGATGATTCAACAGTTGTTGCTGGAACTAGTTCTTCAAATACTTTTGGTAATGATGAAGGCTTCGCTGATGGAGACGAAGATACCCAGGATAGTATCATTGTAACACCAACTAATGTCACTACCAAAACAAGTGGATTTAATCTTCCTTCTTTATTGGAATCTGATGATAGTGAATTCGAAGATTTCTTAGACAATATTCTCGAACGTGGTAAAAATATCTTGAAAAAAGGAAGTGCTGTATCAAAGTATCCTACGATCACAAGTTCAGGGTATGGTTTGGCTTGCAAATAATTTATAAAATCTTTATTATTATATTAGATAAATATTTATTAAAAATTTTCTCAGAGCTTTATTTTTGTTTAGTCTTTAACCTTAATGTAGTTTACATAGAAAAAATTTATTTAATTTATATTTTTAATTGATTATGTCCAATCAAATACAATTAAATTTTATAATAAATAAATTTTAAGTATATTTTACGTGCTCAACATTACGAAGAGTATTGTATAACTTAAATTCAATATTTTTATATTTAAATATTCAAAAATATTTGATATACCAATAGTGAATAGAAAACTTAATGAGATTATAAATTAAATTTTTTTAAATGTAGAATTTTAAATAATCTCCACTAAATATTTGTTTGGAATTTAAATCTAATAACGTCATATTACGTATTATGAATCTATTGAAAAAATTATATTTCAGCAATATTTACAAATTATTATAAAAATGTTTCTAATTATTTAAATATTGTTTGAATAATACCATTATTCGCACATTCTTTTAATTGTTTTAAAAAATATTTAAATCTTTTTCAAAAATTTATATTTATTAATAATTTAATGATTTAATAAAATATAATACATTTTAAACTAGTATTTCCCAAGCCATTGATGCAAGATTAGAATATGGAGTACAAACAGGTATAGAAATCGCACTTCGAAGACTTTCTGTTCTGGGTACATACAATTTACCTCTTGGTATAAACGCTACGATTAATGTAAGTTATTTTTTTTAAGTGATAAGATTGTAATGCATAAACATCTTTATTAATCATTTTATTTTAAATTAAAAATTGCAGCCTTCGGTTGATTCTTTTCGACATGGACAAACTTCTACACCAAGGTATTCTAATTATTTCGATCAAAGTCGAGATACATGGATTTCATTAGATCCTCCACCATCAAGTTTATTTTTGTTAACTAGATGCTTTGATAAAATTTTCACGGAATTATACATTCAAGTATGTCAAATTTTTATAATATTTTATTTTCTTATTTTTTATTTTTCAGTACAAAGTATTATTTTTTCTGAAATAGAGAATGGGAACAAATTTAGAATTAGTTTTGCAATTATGGCTGACATTAAACCTTGATGTTACATCAGAATCGAATTCGTCTCACTTTGATCCTTCTTTAACTCCCGTGATTCCCCTAAATTCCACAGCAATTACTGGATTAATTTCTGCATTTTCTTGGTAATCTTTATATTAAATTCAGTTTAAACTTTAATTTTTAGGAAACTAAAATTCTATTTGTTTTGTTAAAGGCATCCAGGAGTATCTTTGCGAGGTTGGTGTTATGTCTTGCAATGCTTAACACTTGCTAGTAATCAGCCATTACAAGCTGAACAACTTGAAACTACTGGTTGCAGTGTTCCACTGGACGGGTTGTTGGGAGGAATGGCTGGATGCATTATCAAAGAACGAAATATGGGTCCTATGCTCCTTCGTTTGCTCTCTGGAAATGGATTAAATATTGATACTGCTAATAAGCATTTTGGAATGGTACATTAAATTAGTTAATTTTTAAGCATAATAAAAAAATTTAAGATTTTAATTCTTAATTAATTAATAGTAGTACGTCAATAAATTAATTGTTTTGAAAATTAATAATATAAAATTTTTAATAGTTACAAAAATTAGAAAAAATACCAAGAAAATAATATCTTGTATATTATCTTGTATATAAACAGTTACTAGAGCAAGGTTATTTTTAATTTTAATAACTATAAATAATAATAGAATTGTAAATTTGGATTAGATATACGAAAAAGAAATCGGTAGTACTTTTTATTTATTTTTAATGATAACTAAATTTAAATAATTTCTTTGAATTTATCTACGAGTAATTTTAGTTTTTAATCAACCAATTAGAATATTTTTCAAATATACTTCTTATAATTATTATCGTAGAAAAACAATTTACTTAATAAGTTAATTAAATTATAAGACGAGTATAATTATAAAAATTTGTTAAAAATATAATAATAATAGCTATTATTTTTATATTTTATGATTAATTAATTTAGTAAAAAAATAAATAAAAAAGAATCATTGTATTATGATATTATTTCGTATTGCTATTTTATATTTTCGTATTATATTCATATAATATTATTTTGAAGCAGAATTTGTTCAAATTTCATGTAATGATAAATCTATGGTAAAAATGTATTAGGGATTTTATAAAAATATGCATGTAATTATAATTATCAATTATTCATAATAGTATTTTGAATTAACTTAGTGAATTAAAGGATTAGTTTTTCGATAAAATATAACATTGTATATTATTGAACTGTCAGTTTAAATGTATCTATATATGTGTTCAATTTTAATTATCTTTTTATTTTTTTAAATATATGCAATAATTTTTTTATCTTTTATGATCTTTATTATGTGATTTGCTATCATTGATTGTAAACTAATGAACGTATAATCGAACGAAGTACTTTGATGTGTAAAAGATATCAATAACTATTTTTTAAAAAAATTTCTATATTTATTAGGCTGGTCCAACATTGTGCCAGGCTTTGCAAGATTTTCTTGTAAGACTTGAAATGCGATGTGACGTTATCACACCTGGTAGTGCACTAGGGAATTCATTGAAGGAATTATTATTATGGGTTGTATACCAATTAGTGCAACCTGGTGGAGCATTAGTCGCGCGACGTGGTCCTTTAGATGCACAATGCAAATTAATCACTTCATTGCTTAATTTAAATTTTATAAATACCGATTTGAGAACTGCAATGAGCATTTCAGAATGTGTTGGAGAGATAGTTTCTACATATGTTAGAGGAGCTGGAGGTAAATATTAATATTTTAAAAATATATTAATTAATTCTAATATCTATATAAAGAATTAGATTATTATTATTATTCTCTGTTTATGGTAAAATATTTTATCTTAATTTCTTAATGACAATTTTTTTTTGTCTAACATAGTAAATTTAATAATACTTATAATTCAAGTTTGTTAAAAATATTGTCCATAAATTGTTAAAATATTTCATCAGATTGAAGTTCTATTTTTACTGATAAATTGCATTTTGTTAATGATAAAAAATTAAAATATTTCTAATATTAATTTATAACAATAATTATAAAATATAATATACCAAATCATAAAAAATTTGTTTAGTTGGAGCTCAATGTTGTGGAACCACTGATTCTAATATCCAGTCTGGAGGATTTAGTGGACTTTATGCTTGTGTTCTTGGTGGAGATTTACGACAAGGTCGACCTGCTTCTTGGGAAACTTTGGTTGTTGCTCTTATTAAACTTGTTTGTAGGCTTGTACAAACCCCATTGCCAAATGTGAGTTGAAACAGTATTTTTACTGCAAAATTTATAAATCTAATTTAAAAAAATTTTTTACAATCATATAAACCTGTTTTTCATTAAAGTACATATTGTTATTTTAAGAATAAATTATTCAGAATTGAAGTTATATGTAGATATAATAAAATAGTATATAATAAATTATAATTTTTTAATTTGATAATAATACCTAAATATCAATGTTTTATAATTTTATCAAAAGTATTTGAGTGTATAGAAATTTAAAAAATTAATATTATTTGAATAATATTTTTTCTATTTATTTTTATAGGCCCGAAATGAACGATTTGATAGCACAGCGGAAATGGAACTTGGAGAATCTTCTTACAGCTCAAACTCCAGTCAAACAGACGGTCAAGAAAAAATGAATACTTCCCAAACTGATGAGAGTAAAGTTGCAGAACAGCAAACTTTGACACGGACACATCAGATATCTAAGCCTCGAGTACCATGTGTTGCTGATACAGGTAATAATATAATATGATGCTGATACAGGTATGAATATAATATTTAATTATAAATTTTTTGTCTGTTAAAATAATATAAAAAATTTTATTATTTAGTTTTACAACATCAACCTACCATGATGCGACTTTTAGGTGCACTTGGTCATAGTTCTGGATCTTCTTTAGCAATGCTTTTAGGAGAAGGTTCCAGTACAAATCCAACTACAGATTTAACTGCACCACCATCTATACCAGATGCTACTTTCCAATTATTATGCACTTTAACAAATAAAGCAAGCAATCCAACACTTGTCTTAAATCCTGTTTATCAGTATCTTAGTTCATGTAAGTATTTTATGATTTAACTATTTATCAAAAATATAATTGTAATTAATTATGTTTTTCAGAAATACATAAAAACTAACTTGTATGTAATAATTTTATTTTATTCCTATTATTTACGAATAATGTATATATTGTTGTTTTAAATTTTCTGCATTTTTTATTTATAATTGTAATTTTTTGTCAACTTTTTGAATCTTTTCATTGTCGTTCTTAAAAATTTTTTTACTTATTTTCCGCTATATTCTATATTTTTCCTATTTCTAAAATAATTGTTTTAGTCATAAATCTTTTATGTTCTTTGTTCCTGTTTTTTTTTTTTTTTATTATACCTTTTACAACGTAATTATAAAAGTTCTATCTCTTAATTAACCTCTTCTATACCAATTTAAACTTTTTCTTTCCTGCTTTTTAAAAGTTTATTTAAAAAAATACTTATTCAATAAAAAACTACCTTTCTACATATTGTTGCATCTTATAATTATTATTAACATTATATTTGTAATGATTAAATTATATATAAAACCTAAATATTTTTACATATATTCACTTAACCGTGTATATTTTTACAAATATATATTTATCATTTATTTATTTTTTCTCATTTTTAAAATTACTTTTTTATGATAAATCTTTTACTTTTCTACTTCTTTCTCTGCTTCAACGAATCTTATATAAAATATTGTTCAATATATTTATATCTTTCTTATCTTCTTTCATAATATCATCCCACTTAATTGCTTTAGACCCCATGACAATGCATTCCTCAATAGTTTAAGGAATGTTTATTGTTTCTTTTTGTTTACTCTGCATTTTATATGTATTCTATATTCTCTTTTTTCTGTTAACTAGTATCGTTGTTTTTTTATTGATTCTTCATTCCAAATCTTGTTAATATTTCATTCCATGTTTTTCTGAACTTTATTATTTTTATTTTTTTCGTGTTTAGTTGTATGCATTTTTTTTAGGTAGTTTCTGAATATTTTTAATAACTCATTTAATTTTCCCTTACTCTTTGATAAAATTACTGTGTCGTCTGCATAAACTATGGACCTATTTTCCCTATTTTTATAGTCTCTTCCAAGTCTGCTAATAATATATTAAATAACGTTAAACCCATCAAACAACAATGCCTCTCTCCTTTGTCTATTTCTATTTTCACAATTACGTCGTCTTTAATTTTGCTTTTTACCTGGGAACCTTTATAATTTTTTTTCATGCAATTAATAAAGTACCTGTTTTCATTCCTATTTTTTCCGTGTTTTTCCAAATGTCTTTCTATCTTGTCAAATGCGTTTGTATGGCTGCAATGCAAATGAAAAATTTTCCCTTCTTATTTTAACGGTTTTCAGCGAAAATAAATCATGTCAATTTTATTACTTTAATTCTATACAAATTTTATATGTTGTATCTATTAACATAATTGCTTTGTAACTATTTATTTCTTCCATGTCTCCTTTTTTAAAAATCGGCATTATTGTATTATTTTGGCTATTTTCTTTACCACCTACCCTCGTATTACTTATCACATATTTTATTAGTTTTTTTTTACTTTCATATTATTATAATATAACTATCTCCTGAAGTTCTTTTTTTATTTCTTATTTTCCCTTTTTTCTTTTTCTCCTGTTTCTTTTGTTCTCTTTTTGTCTATTTTTTACCTATATTGCTTTCTTCCCCCTGTGCTTCTTCAAAGTTTCTTGAGTGTTCTTTTTTTTAAACTAATTTTTAAAATGCTTTCTTTAAATCATTTTTCCCGTCTCTTCAATTTCTTTGTTTATTTTTTAGCATTTTTCTGTACTTTTATTCCATCATTCGTGTAGTTATTTTTAATTTCTTCTATATCTGACTTTTTCTTACATTTCCAGCACCTTTCACTTTGCTAAACCTAATTTTTTATGTTCTTTTTATCTGTGAAAACTTTCATGCTTTTCCAATTCTTCTCAAGTTTTTGTCTCAGTCTTTTGTATAATTTGTTCTCATACCTTCCTATCGACACTTGCGGTCACACTGTTCTTTTCTTTTCTTGTCCTCTTTTTGTCTTTCTTCATTTCCTTGTGCTATATTTGGTGATTAATAGTCTGATTCTACTTTACGCACTACCTCGATTATTTCTGACTCCCTCTCACTCTCTTGATATAATATTAAATAATTAGTCACCGATAATACTTTCCTAATAACATCATGTGTACTACTCCTCACAAATCTTTTTCAAAAAGTAAAGTTTTTCTGTATTTTCTTCCCACAAATTATCCTTTTTAAAAAATGCCTTTTTCCCTTGCGTATATATCATCTCATTGCTATATATTCTTATATATATTCTTATTTATAATTATCGATGTCCTAAAACTTTTATTTCTACCTTCATTTCTATAATTTTTATACTTTGTTTTGCTTATCGTTAGTAATACTTCCTTTTTTGTACTTTCTCTTTTATTATATCTTCTTTTCTCATTTGTTAACACCTTGTACTCCTTCAGTATTTCTTCTATCTTTCTATATCAAATTGTTCTGTTTTTTTATAATTTTTGTGTGAATTTTTATTTTTATTCTTTTTTCAACCACCTTTCCTTCCGCGTCCTCGCCCTCTATAGTTTTTTTTTTACTGTACATATCTTCAAAATATATTTCCGCTATTCTTTTGTAATATTGCTGTCTATTTTTCTTTTTCTTCTCTTTTCATCAATTATTACATTTATCATTCCTTGTTTCTTCCATTTTCTTTTCTAATTCTTTCTCTTTTTATTTTTTCGATTTCTCTAAATTTTTTCTTCTTTTAATGTAGCTTTTCTATCTTTCTTTTTTTACATTCGTTGCACTGTCTATACTTTCACTACTCGTTTCTTGCTTTTCCTTTTTTATTCTTACTGTTATATTTTTTATTTTTTAAACGTAGTTTTTATCTACTTTAATACGTTGACCCAGATTTTTACGTTGTTCAATTTAAAAAAATTTGTTTTCTGCACATTTTTTTATTTTCTATTGTTTTTCTGTTCAATGTAACTCTCATTACGCTAATTTCCTTTTGTTTTTTTTCTGTTTGACCTTCTCAATTAAATTTTCTTTATCTGGTTGCTGATCCGATTTTAATCTGTTTAATACTTCTATTTCCTTACTTTTTTTCACTTTTTCGATCACTATTACGTAATCCACGACAGATGCTTCTGCTTTGCCGGTGTATATGAACTCATGTACGCTTCTTCATTTCTTTCATTTAAAATAAATAAATCTCTTTCCTCAATTCTTTTATCAATTCAATTTTCCTACGATTCTCTTTTATTTATTTTTTTTTTTTCTAGTGATAGATCAAATCCTTTTCTTGCTGTCTCATTTAGCTTGTGTTTATTTTTGAAAATGTTTTCCACGCCTTTCAGGCGCTCCCACCTCCTACGTAACTTTTGATTTCTTTAATTATTAGAATTCTTTTCACTCTTTTGATATTTACTTCCTTTAATTTAATTTACTAATTCTAATCATTTTTAATGCCTGTACTCTTTCCACCATTGTTTCTCTCTCTTTATTTCCATTCCTTCTATAATAAAGTTTTTCTTTCTTTTCTGATCGTACTTTTTCTAACTATCCTAAAATGCTCTTAACCTTTTTTCCAAAGGGCATGAATATGTCTTTTATCTTTTATATTATATTGATTGAAATCTTACAAAAATTTTTCTTAGCTGTCAATATTCATGTGTTTGTTCTCTTTTCTTTTTACCTTTTTATATTTTTCCTTCATCGACCGTCCAGAAGAGAATTTGATCTTTTTAATTTTTAATTCTCGAAATTCTTGCTTTATAATCTTCAACCTTTTAATTTTAAATAATAATAATCTAGTTTAATTAATAATTTATACTTTTATATAATTAATTACATTAAGAATTAAATTTAAGTTTTGTAAATATTCTTTGAATTTTTAATTAATTGAGAAATATTGCTTGAAATATGATAGGTATATGTATAATTTAAATTTTAGTATAAAACTTAAAATGAAATAAGCTAATATCATTTAATTGACTTATCTAGCATGTAGACAAGGAATGTTTGATCGGCACATGGATGTCATGCAACTTTCGGAACCTCTATTATGGTTTATTTTACGAGTTCTTGACAATGAAACTTCATTGTTTATTTTTACATCAATGGGTGGTGTAAAAGTTTTGTGCGAAAATCTTGTGAAATCTAGTAAAAATTGTAATGGAAATGGATCCAATTGTTCTGGAGTAATTGCGTTAGTTATGCAACATCTATCGAATACAAGTTTAACTCCTATGGTATCAAGCACTAGTAGTAGCAAAAAATCAGCAAGTACGTTAGAATCTTTTGATGGGGGGTTGTTGAATTTTGCACCTCTTGGTACGGTGTCCTGGCTGCATCCAACAGCACAACCAGCTGATGTACTTATTCAAAGTGTAACACCTCATAAAAGAGCCAGAACTGCTGCCTGGTCTTATCATTTCTATCCAGACGAAGCTTGGGTTGATCTTACTATTATGTTGCCTTGTGCTATTCTGCTAAAGGAAGTTGAGTTACAGCCGCATTTAACCTCTTTATCAAGTAAGTCATTTCTGAATTAAAATTTTTAATCATTATAAAATAAACTGTCCAATTTATTATAGTAAAGGAAATTTTTTATATCTAAAAAAGTTGTATATTACTTTTTAACAAGTTTTACGGTATATTAGCATTTATATGAATCTTCAATTTGTAAAATTGAGTTATAAATATGGCTTTGAAAATCCGACGTTCGTTATTTCTAAAATATTTAATAAAAAAATTTACGTTTCAAGAATCAAGAATGAATTAAAATTGTTTATAGCTTGTCCATCGGCTGTAGCTTTAGAGATTTCTCGTGAGGGAAATACTACCTTGACTCCTATTTGTCCACCAATGCCAACCGCTGGTCTTACATTTATTCGTTTAACACTTTCGCAACCTGAAGTGGCTACTGCTGTTCTTGTAAGACTATATAAACCACGAGATTCAACAAATATAAGTCTCAGTCATATTCGTTTACTTGGTACAACTGCTTTTAGTGATTCTAAATCAAATCATGATAATATAGATGAAGAACAATTGACTAAAACTAGGTAATTGCAATTTTATTATGTTTTAATTAGTATTTCACAAAGTTTCATTCAATTGTAATCTATCATAATAATTCGTTTAAGAATTTGTAAATTTGACACGAAAATATTATTTCTCGTATTTTAGAACTTAAGTTAATATTAAAATATATCAAATTTCAAGTTAATGTTACATAATGAAATATTATGATATATTTTATATACAAAATAATTTACTAAGTTTGATTTTAAGTTTTTTATCAATATTTACAGTTTGGGATGGCTACGACTAGTTCATCAATGTCTTTCTGTTAGTACAGTAAATAATGATCTCACAGTTGAAGTTTTAAATTCTGCTGCTTCAGTTGAAGGTTTTGTAGAGTCTTGCTGTAATTTATTGTTACTTCCTGCTCCATCACTTTTTACACCAAATTTAGAAAGAGTTCTTCTACAGCTCGGCTTACATTCTTGCGAGCTTGGACTTCGTCTAATTACTCTTTTACTTAATAATAGAAGTATACCTCTTTTACAAAGTTCCGTTTTGAATCAAGAAACTACAACTATTCATATGGCCGTTGAATTATTAGAGCAACTTTGTTCGTTCCAAGATTCCAATACTAAAGATCGTTTGAACGCTGTTTTGAATTGGCTTTATACAGTTGCAAAATCATCTATATTAAGGATGATGGATACTAATGTATTTACTGCTTCAAACTCTATATCCCCACCAGCTGTTTATATTCACTGTATTTCAACAATTATTTGGAAATCAGCTAATCTTAACAACCTTAACTATGATTTAAAAGAGCTTCTTGCTGAAGATTTATGCGAGTAAGTTTTATAATTTTATTTTGATCTTACGATCTTCTCTTAAATTTATTAAAAGTAAAAACATGTTAAATAAATTTTTTTGTATGTATTACTATTATTGTTTACTATTATTACTATTATATTTATTGTATGTATTGTAAAATTAAAGATTTATTATGCAATATTCACATAAATTTATGTAATTATAAATTTTTTTATTAATGCAACAATCATGAATTCTTATGTAATTGTATTTAATCATAAAGTATAGCATATGATAATTCTATTTAATATGGCAATTTGTTGAATCAATTAGTTAAATTTGGTTAATTTGTAGTATTTTAATTGATTTTTTACTGTATATAACTGTATCTTTTTAGATAACTAATTTTTATTTAAAATAAATGTAAGTTTTATGTAATTTTTTAAAAAATAAGATGTACCATATTTTTTAGATATTAGTATTTATCACTCTTTAGATTAAATAATTATATATTAATGTAAACTTATTCTAATGTGATTGTTTAACTGAAACAAAGACTTTTTTGTATTATGAAGTTCGAAAATTTTTTAGATATTAGTTTGATTCAGGAATAATTAGATATGTATATTTAATTTATTGTGGTAAAATAATTAATTTTTATTTTTCAGTGCGCTTTATCATTGGACTTTATTGTTAAAAACTCACTCATCCTTAAAACAAGCTATCGATTCAGTTTTATGTGCTTTCTGTTATGTAAAACCGACGTTCTTCCGATTTCTTTTACAAAAAGTAAAAATTTTCGTACCTAGTTTATCGAGTGATCAATCAGCTGCCTCAATATCTGACGATCGAAAGGAAACCGAGGGTCAAACGGATGATGGTAAAAGTATCGCTGATCACAATGATTGGTACACACGACTCGTTCAATCTGAATATAAGCACTTAACGTTGACAGAAGGCCAACTGCTATCAATAGCGGCTGCAGCAAGATCACCTCCAGGTATCTGTCAATTAATTGACTCAGGTCTACCAACTTTATTAGTTGCTTGTATAACCGAGTTCTCAATTTTGGAAAGATCGAAACTCGTCCAAGACTACCAGAAGGAGCAACAAGTTATTAATAAGAAATTGGTTTGTTCCTTTTATTATTATTATTGTTGTTGTTGTTGTTGTTGTTATTGAGGAAAACATTTTGCATTACTTGTAAATTATATTACATTACATTATTTTATATTATCTCATATATTTTATTAATATAAATTTCTTATTTCTTCTTACTCTTAATTAATTTTGTCTTGACCCAATTATTTTTTACAGTGTATTTCTTTTTCTATTCCTTTCTTGTATCTCTCTTTCCCTCTCTCTCTCTCTCTCTCTCTCATAAATACTTTATTGTTGTTATTATTGCTCAGTTTACAAATTTTTTCTTTATTGTTCTTTATTTATTTACTGTTATTTCATTAATCATTCTATAACTGGTAATATTTTCATTTACATTCTTCTATTCTCTTTTATTTTTACACATGCACTTTTTTTTTTAAATTTCTATAACTATGTATTTTATTTTGTCTTGCATCTAGTGTCGAAAATAATTATACTCATACTTAATTCTATTATCTTAATGAATTATATACATGTTTTCTTGACGTTTATTTGTATCTTTTAACTATTGGTGTGCTTTGTTAACGTTTGTTTCTTTTTGTATATATTATCCTTATATTTTTTCCTTTTTCAAGTGTTTTCTGTCAATTTGAAAATTTTTGCAGTCTTCCAGGATATATTTTATTATTTTTTTTAAATTATTGCCCTATCTGAAATATTTTCTCTTTCTTAGACAATCAATATTATTCGCTCTTGCCTTATATGATATTCTAAAGCTCATAATAAATTTCATTTCCTACTATAATTTTATTCCTGTTTTATTTTCATAAACGCAATTTATGTATGTAACTTTTACTTTAAAAATTACTAGCCCTTCTAGTTTCAGTTTTTTTATCTATAGTGTAAATTTTCCTAAATTGCCCATACGGGTTTGCACCTACTAGTTTATTTTTGTTCTTTTAACCTCATCCAAAATCTCTTCACCCATTCCAAACTCTTTCTTTTAGAGACTATCCTGCATTTTTTAACTACAAAAACTGTTGTTATCCTCTTCTGTCAGGTATTCCAAATACTTCGCGGCTTGTAGATTCATTCTAAGGCATTAGAATTCGTGTAATACATTAATGTTATTGCTGTACCTTATTTTATATTTATATACTATTGATTTTTTTGTTTTAATTTCTTTTATCTCTTGAAATCTTAACATGATTATGTATTCCGGTGTATTTTTGGTGATATCCAAAATCTGCTTTGGATTTTCTCTATTTTGTCATAACATTTCCAGCCTTAGATTTATTAAGTGTTAAAGTTTTTATGAGATCGTCAAATAATTTTAGTTTCATTCTTATATTTTCTTTAAACCATCTTTTACAAAGATTCACTCGTTGCTAGACACTGTATTAGCTTCTTTGTCAAAAATGTTATCAGAACTTTTGTCATTGTTTTTAAATAATCGAAGAACGCGAATTTTATTATTTATTTATATATAGCTAATGGCGTTGTTATAAACAAAAGAATTTTTTCATTTTTTTTCTTCCTACATTTGAAAGATAAATAAATTTTGTTTTTTTGAAATTAAATCAACTTCTTTTCCTACTATAAGAATTTTTTAAAGATTCTTAAAATTTCTTACAAATCCCCTTGAGCTATCGCTAGAATTACAGTATGATCGGTATAAGAAATCGATCTCGTGTTTTCTTACCAATGTCTAAAATTCTAGATTTATTTCTTCTTGGTCTGCTAGTTTTATGTTGCATATACACGAAGTATAATATTGATTTTAATTTAGCCTATAACCTTTTTCTTTATCCTTATTTTTATTTTTGACTTCTTGTTCAATTCTATTATATATTTAATTAAGTGATAATTTATTTCTGCCTTCTTATGAAAGTTTATGAATCTAATAAATTCTTATGAATCTCATACTTAACCATATAATTTCTCTTCGTATCCTGTCAAAGGCCGTCTTCATGTACGTAAACTTAATACATAGTTCTTGCTCTTTTTCCGTGTGTTTTCAGTATGCAGATAGCATCTATTATTTCTTTTATTTTTTAATTAAAGTTTTTCGTCAAACTTTTTGTTATCCTTCTCTATTGTTTTTATTCTACGACTTTGTATTCTGAATCCATTAGTATAATTCTTCCCAAGTCTTTTGTTTCCGTTCTTTGCTTTTCCTTGACAATTACCATCAAAATACCGTTTCTCTAGGCTTCCGATATGTCATCTCTGTCAAAATTTTGTTAAAGTTTAGCCAATGCCTGATCTTTATTTTTTAAAATAAACTTTCTTATTGTCTTAGTTATTCTGTCTTCTCCAGCATACTATCTCTCGTATACTTCCTATTCCTCTTTTTCGTTTCCGTTTTTACTCATTTCTTTGTCACCCTCTCCCCCGCAAATTTTCTTTGAAATTAAAAGTAAGTGAGTCAATTCATCTCGAGATCTTCAAATTTGTCACATGGTTTAGCCTTTGTCTTTTGTTGAAAGTATCCATAAGACTTTTTCAGTATTGTCCTCGTTCTCTTCCTATATCTACGTCGGCTTTTCCTTCCTTTTTTCTACTTTCTAATAGCTCTATAACTGTTTATTGTATTTATATATTTGATTCTACATTTTTATATTTTAGATCTCATTTAATCTGTTTCACTGTTTTTCTTGATTTAGCGGAGTTGCAATTGTATGCCAAATTCCCTCGTCTTTTCACTTCATTGTTTTTATTTTATCTTTCATTCTTTTTATTTCTTTTCCCTTCTTATTTATCCATCCTTCTACCTTCGTTGTATTGCATTAAAGTATCTTCCCATTTTCATTAAAATGCATCATTCCTCTTCTATAAATTTATCTAACCCAATCATATTTGTCCATTATGGTTCCTCATATATACAGTAGTTTAGTTTAATGCTCCACCACCCATCTTGATTGTTACTCATATCAAATTTGCTATTTTCTTTATTGACTTCTCTTACCTCTAAGTACTTAGCTTTTTTAATTGACAGAGAAGACTTAGAACAAATATTGGAACACTTTATGTTTTTCATGGCTTTGTTTTCATCATTTCATGTCATTCCTTACGAATGTCTTTCTCCTGCTCGCCCTATCTAAATCTTCTTAACAATTATTTTCATCCATAACTCTTTTCATAGTAACTTTTTTAAACTTCATTTGATTTAGTCATAATATATTTTTTTTTCACCATCAGTTGCTGCATCTGCCTTCACTTGATTTTCTCTTGCTTTTTTATTGCTTTCTATCCTCAGTTTTCTTCTTTTTCTTATCTATTCAATTTCCTTCTTGTATTTTCTACCTTCTCTTCTATGTCTCTCTGCTTTCAAAGCTGCTTAACATCAGTAGCTTGCCATAATCTGTACTATTTTTAAGATTTCCTTCTGGTTATCTTCTATTATTTTTTTAATTTCTAATCATTTTACCAGTCGTTCTTATGTAAAAGACATTTTCATTTACTCCATTTTTTCTAGTGATTATTCACCAGATTGCAAAAGCTTAATGTTAAAGCTTATTATACTTTTAAAATGCTTAAGCCTTACGTATAGTGTTCTGTATCGATAATATAACCGATTATCTGTTTTGTATACCACACAATCTTGCTTACTCTTTTTTTATCGACACTATATTGTCTTTGTTGCGTTACAGCCACAAATTCTTCTATCTCTTTCGAACGTTATCTCTAATCTTTTTTCTCTTTGCTTACACTTTAACACCAATTAAAAAATTAAATCAAAAATCTTTTTTCGACACTTTTATTTCAATTTTTCTTACTCGTTTCCTTATCTAATTTCACATTTTCTTCTGATTTTCTGTTATTTTTCCCAATAATACTACATTACACTTAGAGCGCATATATGTCATTTTCAGTTCTAACGAGACTCATCTTCTAAGATGTATTTATATCTTTTTATAATGTATTTGTCTCTTCTGAAAGTATTCTACTTGTCTGCAGTAGATCCTGTAACCATTTCTCTCTCTCTCTCTCTCTCTCTCTCTCTCTCTCTCTATTTCTGCTCCTTTTATAATAAATTTTTTTTTTCTCTTTTTATCTTTTTCTTAAACTATCCATTTTACTTTCGTCTCTGTCTGCTCCTCTTTTTACTTATTATACTTATCTCCTTTTTTATTATTACTTTCTATTTCCTTTTTATAACCTTTTATGTCACTTCTGGATTTTTCCATTAACTCAAGCATTTTCTTTTAATTTGTCTTGATTTCTTTAGTTCCATAATAGTTTCATCTTTATTTTCTTCAGTTAATTTTTCATTTTACCTTCTCATATCCTAAAATTCTTAGCCTGTTCTTTAAAATGTATGAACATGACTTCTAACTTTGTTCTTTTATCTAACTTGTATTCTTCTAAGAAATATTTTTCCCGTTTTCAGTCTATGTTTTTCAGCTTTTTATATTTATCCTTTGGTGACTGTCCAAGAGACCTTAAAATTTCCTGTCTCTTTTTTCTGATACTTATAATTTGAAAATCTTTAAAATTTTTGCCTTTTATTTTTCAATCACATTTCTTCCTTTTTTTGGACTGAAAAAAACTTTATCAAAGATATCTAGTTTACTTTTCTATTCTTAGGGAAATTCCTATTTCTTCCGATCGAACCTGTAAATCAACCGCAAACTCAACATTCTTCTCCGTCTTTCAATTTTATTTTTTATTTTTGTAAGGATAGTGTAGCGTTGAGGTTGTATTTTAATGATTTGCAGCAATTTATAATTTTTTTTTTTAATTTTTAGATGTTATTTAATAATTATGATTTTAGAAATCTATATTCTTGTATTTATTTAAATTTTATTATTTGAGAAGTAATGAGAAATTGTAGAGAGAAGTGTAAGATTGGGGAATGAGTAATGAGAGTGTGAGTGAAAATGCGCCATTTGTCGTTACTTCCTTTTATATAATTCGAGAGTTTTGATATTCTTATAAAATTGCTTATTTAATGTTCTAGATAAAAACGCAACGTGTATCAAATAATATATTTAGCTGATTAGTTCTTTTTTAATTAAAGACTTTATTACTATTTCGAAATTCAATAATATCCGAGTAATGTAAAATTAAAAAACATAATATTTGAATACTTAGCAGCGGTAAGTGTGGCAATGTGTTGATTTTGCAATATTCTGACATTTCCCAATGCTATCGTGTTACTTGAGAAAGTGTAGAGTATGTATAAATGGTATGTATGTATGTAGGTACATTACATTTTCATTAATTCAATTTTAATTTTATTAGCGGCTCTTTTGCGATTCAACCTTATCCTTCCGCCTATATTGCAGTTTGTCAAAAAATCTATTCTCTCTTTCTATACTATTTTCAGTAAAGTATTTAATCTGAATTTCTTCATCTATCATCTTTGAGTGTTATTTATAGACTAATTTTTATTAATTTATTCATACTTTTTGTAAAACCTCATATCTTAAATAATTTTTTTTATATTTTTTTTTTAATTATTTTATTTTTGACTGGAAAGCAGATAAATCTTTTTTTTTCTCAGTCAATCTTTACAAACTATGTGTTATATAAAACAATCATTTTCTATTATGTTTTCTATTTTGCTTTTTAAAAAAGAATATAAGTATTTGTATTATCATTATCATTCTCATTTTTATTGATGAATTAAAAAATTTTAGTTCTATCTTTGCAAAAAAATAGTATTATATTTATATGTAATACTTCATCAAATTTTATGGAAATAGTGTTTTGCTATTTGAATATGAATTCATAATTATTAATGAGAATTGTGCAATTTATCTTATGGCGTTTATTGGCTTTGGTATCTTATGTTATATAAGAAGTTTGTTGTATAAATATTAATGTTTTTATAATGATTGTCACCTAAATAAATTTTTACAATGACCTCAATAGATTGCTATTATTTAAAATTTGAAAGTTTAATTTAAGAAATAAAATAACAAACAATTAAAAGTAATATGCAAATTAGAAATTATTTTCAAATTATATCATATTGTGAATATCATTCTATCATTAAAAAAGCATAGAATAATTAAGACATTTATTATATGAAGCTATATTGTCTTCTCATTACTTCAATATTATTTTTATTACTTCGATATTATTTTTGGTCATGTATATTATTCCCGTTAAGAAATGTTTTATCTACATTTTATTCATATACTCAAATAATAAACAACGTAATAATAAATATACTATTATTGTTTCGAAATTATAAAAAATTTAATTAATTTTAATATATATATTATACATAAATAAGCTACATAAACGCTTAACTTATACAAAAAAAAAAAAAACAATGAAAACTTTCCTTCATTGAGTGGATAATTCAGATCAGTCTCAGTTTTTTATCCATTTCAAAAGTTGAAATGAAAAAAAATAAATGAATTATTTTTATTAATGATCTCACCTTGTCTTTATTCATCCCTTTGAACGCCTTATAAATTCAAAAGTAGGATCTAGAAGATAAGCAATAATGAAAAATAATTTTTTAATTTTCTATTTGTTCGGATGTCAAATTGTTTTTGTAACTGTGATACCGATAAATTTGTTTTATTTTGTAAATATTTATAACAGATTTTATGAATAAGAAAGTATATGAGAAAGATTTGAAGAATTGTATTTAAAAAATTGAATTCCTCTTTTTGAATATTTAAAATTTGTATTCTATAAAAATTTCGAATATATATAATCACTCAATTGAAAGAATTTTTATATTCGAGAAATTTATTGGTACGCTCAAAAACAGAGCTATAATTGAGACTAAGAAATTCGATAGCCACATTTGGTACAGAGTGACAAAAGAAATTCAAAAGGCAGATAATAAATAACACAGAAATAAGAAAAAAACGATTCGGAAAATTTAAGAAGAGAACGTGATTAAATTAATATATACTGAGAGAAAAAATTTACGCTTAAAAGACCGAGATAGATAAGAAATAATAAAGCATGTGATAATAAAAATCAATCAAGCAATAATAATAGTGTGTAATAATGTACAAATCAATGTTTAATATACTCAGTTAATATTACATTACTAATAAGACTAAAAAGCAATTTCAAAAGGTGTGATAGCATATAGACAAATTATTATCAACAAGTGCAAATTTTTAAACTATTGAAGAAATGGACTACAAAGATGCAAGAATTTGATAAATTTGAAGTTAAAGGAAAAGACTACTTGCTTTATTAAAAATAAAATAATTAGATATTGACACTAAATGCAGTATTGTCGATAATCTATGCACTAAAAAATGTGACGTATTTTTTTCGTTATATTTCAAAATCATTAATGATTACAATTGTATATGTAACTATAATATAAGGGCAATGGTAGATTTGGAGTGTCTATAAGTTTTATCAAAAAGAGTTTGATAAATACGAGATCACCCTTTACAAAATGAACACGAACTTTTGCGGTGTAATTGGATCATAAATTGGAGACTGTATCAAATCTTTAAAAAGATATTGTTTTTAAAGAAAAAATTTTGAATAAATTGTTTTTGTATTAGCGGATTATATAATAAACTTTCTGCACAAGACTAAGAAGAATGTTTTTGTCCGCAAATTAAAATAAAATTACGCAAAAAATCATAATTGAAAAAAAGAAAAAATCAAATGGAAAAATTCAATAAATTTTAAGTAATTTACGTCAAAAATATCAAAGATTAAATAAGGATAAGAAAATTAGTGGATAAAATCGAGATAAACACAAAAGTTTAAATAGTTCAAGCCAAAATAAGAAAAAGAATAAAGAAAAATCTAAATATCATGATGAAAAAGAAAAGAAAGAACGGAATAAAAAGGTTTAAGAAGAAGTAGATTGAACGATAAGGAATGTCCATTAAGAGAAAATATGAAAATTATGAAAACGAAAAGTAATAGAACTGACGGTGAAAGTTTGAAGAAGAAAAAAGAATTGTGCTTGTATGTCATAGTATGATTATATACCGAAACATATTAAAAAATAATTTTTATCACGATCAACTTAAAAAAACGTCTACTTTTATAATCATTATAAATTTATTAAATTGTGAAAAATAAATTTTTCCTTATATTACGGATTCATTCCAAGTTTTTTTACTTGTATCTAATTACATATAAATAAATTTATAATAAGTTTTGAAAAATTAAAACGTTATTTTCATCACCAATAAATTAATTCACTCACCTAAATTTAACTGAGATGCAAGGTTGAAGGATTTTTGTATGAGATGAGAGGGGGTTTTCTTGATTATGGTATGACTTTGATACACATGGACTGCGTCACCTGGAATAGTCAAGTAAGTCTCAGATTATCTTGCTGCCCATAAATGAAAAAATAGAGAAATAGTTAATATTAATCTAGTAATACCATAATATAATATAGTATTATGATATAGTGTATAATCTTGCTACAGTGGTGGTGATTTAAATAAGTTTTTAGAAATTACCTAGAAAGAAAAAATACAAAAGTAAATACATAAAAAATACAAACAATGAAAAATGAGAAGACCATATTATTAAGAAAAATATTTTATTACAAAAACATGGTTTAAGGAGGATTTTAAAACAAAGATGAAAATATTTTATGCGTTTACAGTAAATGTGTTATTGTAGAACCGAAATATGTAGATGAAAATGATGCAAGGAAACAGAAAAAATATAAAAAATAAAAATATTGGTTTTAAAAAATAATGGACCGGATAACATTTTGATGCTAGAAACAAAATAAAAAAAATAAAAATAAGGCAACTAAGAGAGTAATAAAATTAAAACAAAAATTTTAAGTAAATAAAAATGAGGATAGAAGACAAAAAAGTTTTTAAAGGAGATACATAAGGACAAAAAAGAGAAAAAAATAATGGATTAAAAAGAATAAACTTTTGGCATAAAATTGGTCAACTTGCTTCTAGAAGGAATAAATAAAGAGGGGAAATAGTATAAAAATAAAAAGGCATTGAAACTTAAATTTTAACAGAAAATCCAGATAAATAAACTGAAAATCTTAAAATGTGCATAAATTAAACAAATCATAGGGTACAAGATGAAAAATAATATTAATTAATATAAAATTGTATAAGATATAATATAGGTTTTTAATTCGTATTTACAAAAATTATAAAAAATTACGTTATTAAAAAATGTAAATAATATTATAATAATATAACTTTAAAGATATTCTGATTTTCATCTTTATGATCATTAGACGATTTTTCTCGGAGTGGAATTGATACTGTCTGAAAGCAAACTTCTTAAACTCAACTTGTTTAAGTACGGTTTAAAATGACTATGTTCAGGTTTTTTTCATGGTATTTCCGTTTAAAAAATAATTTTGCCTTGATAGAATTGGTTCTATCTTCCTATTAGGACATGGAAGAAATATAAGTAATAACAAGAGTGAAGAAGAAAGAAGTAACAATAAAGAAATATGTGGAATAACGCACACATATGTATAGGCGTTTATAATATTAAGTAATATGAATATATGTAAAATATAAATAGAATGTATATATTATTTGTAAAGAAGTAAATAAAATACTAATAATCTTGCCTTGTTTTAATTATCTTAATTCATCCCTTTAAACACTGCAATATAAATATATATATATATATTTTTTTTTTCAAATAAAATAATGATATAATATTTATTATAATTATAATAAAAAATTATCTTATGTGCAGTTTATTGATGAAGCAGACGTTATTGATTTGATCAATAAGAGTTCAGAAAATAGTAATATTTTGACAGATAGTGATAAGGCTAGCGAGAGTACAAGACAACAAAACAGAATAGATCGGCTAAATATGACAGAACCGGAGAGCGTTGCTATCGTATTAGAATTTTTATCATTACTTTGTTCTGAAGGCAAAATGCGAGATTGGCTTGGTAAAGATGGATGCGGGTTTTGGTTACCTTTACTCTCGTTATTAAGTGATAGATCAATTGAAAATTCATCAGCATCTTCATTACGGTAAATGATTCTCATTAATAAGAAAATACTTATTATTTTTATTATATTAAAATTATTAGTTACCTTATCATTATATTAAATATTTACCCAGAAAATAATAAAACATAGCCTTTAATATAAATTAAATATAAAAATTAATTTTGATAAGAGGATCTGAAATATTTAAAAAATGAACCAAAAAGTTTAATTTATTTTTTTCGAATTATATTAAAAATTTATATTTAAAAATTATAGATAAAAAATTATTTAAATAATTTTACTTTAATATAAAACAAGATTCATAAATGTTAATTATGTATATATTACTTGTTAATTTATAAAAATTTATAAATAATATATTTCTGTAATTTTTAATTTATTATTATCATGATTATTACATTTAATATGTTCATTCAGATGTTCAAAAAAAAGTATATCTTATGCGAAATTGGAAAGTGCCATGATCAAGTTCCTATCTAAATGTTGTTGGTGTCATCCAGCCAATCAAGAATTGTTAGCTGAACTCTTAAAAGAAGTCATTATGAGACAAAAACCACTAGCTGGTAAAATTCAATAGATACTGTTTTAATATACTGCTCATAATAAAAGTATTCTTATTCTAATTGGTTTTATTTAAAGGTTCAAGAGGTTTACATGGAATTTCAGGATTTACAAGAAGGCTTATTCTCCAGCTTTTACTAGAGGGTGAAAAAATTTTGGTTTCTATTACTTCAGAAGCACCCATGAAACTTTCAACAATAGGTAGTAATAATTTGCCATTAATGCCTCCACATCCAGCATTTCCATTAGACCACTATCATCATTTACTTTACATGTCTACCCACTCAACAGTAGCAGATATTTTACAGCAGGTTTCAGGTAGGTGTTAAAAAAATAAAATTTAAGCTTTTAGTTTTTGACTTTACCTGTATGTTTTTATTTATATTTATATTTATTCATTTTATATATAATTCTTTGCTTTTAAGTATTGACAGTAAAGAAATAAATATTTGTAAAAATATTTTCTAATATATATTATTTTTACATAAATATTCTATAATGATATCAATATTTATAATTTTTAAAAATTTTAAATAAATTTTTCAATAATTATTCAAATGAATTTACTTTTAATCTAAAATAAATGTTTTAAAAAATTTATATAATTTTTGTAATATACATTATCAATATTTTTGAAAATTATTATTTTTAGTAAGATTAAGGAAAAAAAGATTTTTTTTTTATGTTAATTAATTTATTCTTTATCGATTATAATTGAATGATTTATAATAGAATTTAACCATTACTTATTGTATTATAATTAAATAAATAAAAAAACTAGATCTAATGAAAGAAGAAAATAATAATATTAAAATATTTTTTATATTAATAATTTTATTATTTGATTTCTATTGTTTCCGTTTAACATAATTAATATTATTTTTCGAAAATTTTCAATAAATATCAATATTCAATCAATACTAAATCATTATAGCTACGTAAATATTCTTTTATTCTTTATTAAATTAATAATTTTACTGTTATATTTATTTTATAACAACAAAGATTTTGAAGTCAACGTAATTATAATTTTTATCGATTTCCCTTTATTTATAACGTGTAAATGTATTTTATTGTAATAGTTATTATACCATTTGTTACTATACAATTTTTTTAAATTATTTATTATAGTTGAATTAATATTTTCAATATTAAATATTTACATATTGGCATTACTTATTAAATCAACTTCAATTTTATGATTTTTGCATAAAATTCAGTAATAACAAAATATTTGTATACATTTGTTAAATAAACAAAAATAAAAAATAAGTTTTTAAATTATCTATAAAATAAAAACTAAAATATATGCATTTATGGTCAATTTGAATTAATTGCTAATTTAAATTAATGAATTTATTTTCTTTTTTATTATTTCCTTATCAATTTAAAAGAAAATATACGAAAAAGTTAATGCTCACCTATGAAGGCAGTAGTTTACATTACAGAGAAAAATGTTGCAAGAAAAATAAAAAAAAGTTAAACTCATGTTATTGATTTCAATCAATAATATATTAATAAAATTATGTTGCTTATGTGGAAATTAAATAAATAAATTCATAATAAAAATGCTAATAATACTAAATATATCTAATATATTAACACGCGGGATAAGCGCTCACATGCTTAGGCACCAACAAGTATAAATGAAAGCAACTTATCGAATTTACTAATAAAATATTTTATCAAGATTAAGATGTACTAATTAATCAATTTAACTTTATAAGATAATATATGATATAATGTAACTTTTATTTTGAAAAGTGAATAAAATTAATCTTTTAATTAACTATAAATCATTATAATGAGATTCAAAGATTTTGCTTCAGTATCCCAATCTTTGTGATTTTGAGAAAAATACTTTTATAGGAATATATATTTATAGTTATTATTATAAAAGAGAAAATGTTTTTTAAAAGTCTTTCTTTAATATAACTATTTAAATTATCATAAACAAATGAAATTATTAAATTTAAATTAATAAAAAATTTTCATTGTTAAAGAAAATAATTTTTATATTGGTCCACGATATAATTTTATTATTATTTAAATAATTATTCGATAAGCTATTTAATAATTTGTTATTTTGAATGTTTTAAATATGAAGAAATTTAAATAAAGAGTCTTATCTTAATAATTACATTTCTGAATAAAAAAGTTTAACGTTAACAATTAAAAAAGAAAAACTACTATGTTTTATTAACTGTTTTGTAATAATTGATATACTTGTTTTTCTCAACATGTAGGCACTTGGCTGCTTTTGTTACTTCCCAATAATTATAAAGGAAATGAAGCGGGTACAACTGGTACGCGTAACCGTGAGCTTTGGGAGTCTGGTTTGAACATTGTTATGGATACGCTCAGTGTGGCTGCTGCTAATACTGCTAAAGATAAGCGAGCCAAAGAAGCTTCTAATAGATCACAAGCAAAAGGTCCTATCATACGAAAAATGCGTCTAAATGCAGGTATAAAAAAGAGAACTAACAAAATTTTTTTACATAATTTTTAAAAAATAGCGGTTATAATTATTTCCATAAGTACAATAGTTTTTTTATTATTGAAACAAACTTTATTTTATCATTGTAGTTTAAAAATTGCTAAGATTAAAGCTTTTTCAATGAGAAAAGTCATTACATTATTATTATTATTATTATTATTATTATTATTATTATTATTATTATTATTATTATATTTTTATTTAATTTACAATTTATTTATTGTTATTTACATTTTTGTACATTACTTATAACTAAATTATACTCGATGCTATTATTACGTTTAATTTAATACATTTTCCTTCGCAGATATTTAACATTTATCAATTTTCTTCTTCTTTTGTTATTTTCTACTAATATTACCTATATAATTATTATATATTACACAAAATTCATTTGTATAGCATATTTAAATCTTTTTTTCTCTTTACATAATTTTCTTCCAACCGTTTGTATTTGCTTCTTTTTCATAGTACTCTCTTGATATATTTTCATTATTTCTTTATCTTTATTGTACAATTCTTTTTTCTATATCATTAAGTGCTTATTTGCTCTTGTGTAAAGTTGTATGCTTCTAATATATATTCATTATTTCATTATCGTTTTACATAATCTACAAATTCTTTCTCAAAAAATCAATGGATATTTATTCGCTCTTATTACATTGCCTATTCTATATCTGGCTAATATGTGCATTTCTATGCTTCGTTTTATATATTCTTTTAAACTATTTACAATAGTTTACAATAGTTTCTTCTACACATTTTGATTTTTCAAAATTAATAGTCTAAAACTATTGCTTCAACTACCTCTATCACTGATATAAAGTATATGACTCACTGTACATTCTTGCCTTACTCTTCATTCGATTTTCACTTCAATGACTATTTCTTCATCTATCGTTTCAATTTGAAGTTTCAATAAATTTTCTTGGTGAAGTCAATAGTGTACTTTTTTATCTCTGATTCTTTCATATTCTTGTAAATCTTCTCGCTATCTCTTATCGAATGCAGCATTTCTATACGCAAAACAAACGTTTATTTCTCTTTTCTCTATTTTTAGCTGTACATCTGTTTTTCTTTTCATGTGGATTTTATCAGTTGTATCTTTTTTCCTTTTAAAGTTAAACTGGGTGTCACTGTTTTCGTTTCTCTTCCATATAGTCATCGATTCTTTTTTTTATAATTTTTAAGAAAATTATGTATTTCATATACACAAGAGATATCGTTTTGTATTTGTTTGTCTTTTCTTTTTCAAAAATCTATCACACTACTTCATTCCTTTTATTACCGTCTTTCTCTCAGTTTTTCTTTCATCTCCACATTTTGTTTTTGTTTTTTGTATTCTTTTAATTTAATTTTGTAATTATTTCCTGAATATTTACCTTCTTCACCTTTTTCGCCTCATGCTTCTTTCTATTAGTTTTTCCAATCAACTATCACGTTTACTCCCCTATTTTTTCTTCAAAATTTTTCTTCCAATTGTTTTCTCGTTCTTCTGTATCCTTTCTCTGTTTTTCCATCCTTAGTTAACTAACCTCCAGAAGGCCATTCCTGATCTGCCCTTTACAGATTCTTTGATTTCTGTGTATGCCATTTCTCTTTTTGTTTTTATCTATTTATTTCTTTTATATACCCTTAACTTTCTTCTTGGTCAAACATTTTCCATTTTTGAACTTGCTCATAACATCTTCCTTATTCGACAAGCATTTTGTTCTACCACTTCTAGCTTTTTTATTTATTATTTTTCCTTTAAAGCTCCTTCCTTTTTTCCTCTTCTTACTCCCTTTTATAACCCTTCCACGCATTAATATCTTTCCCTTAAATAATAGCTTTTACTTTTTTTTTGCACATTACATCAATTAGTTCGCGATTCTTCCTCTTTTTCTTCTATACATAAAATAACCATAGATTCATCTAGATTTTTCTATAAACTACTTTTTTGCAATTCATTAAACTTTTTTATTCTTGTCTTTTTAATATAGTTACAAATTTCTTCTCTTTTTATTTTATTGAAGGCAAATTTTATACTTGTAAATATACTAAAATTTCTATATATTTTGTATATAGAAATTTCTACATTCTATATTCTATTTCTGTATTCTTCTATATTCTATATTTATGTTTAAAATATTATGACTTATATCTTTTCTATCACCTTTCATAATGTTTTCCTATTTGTTTGTCTTATATTCTATTCCACTTCTTTTATGTATTATACTCCATAATATGTTTCGTTGATTTTTTTCTGTTCTTCACACAATCTACATATCGTATTTGTCCAGCATTTACTTTCATTGCCTCCTTACCCATTCTGATAAAATCTTGCTAAAATTTTTATTTCGAATTTTCTTATTCTTTCTCTTTTTTCAGTATATAAACATTTTTTTCTTTTATACTTTATATAATAACAAGCTAAAATTCTTCCATTAAGAACATAATACTGAGTAGTTTTTCCATAATTATACCTGTTACCTTACTTTTATTTTCTCTACATTTCCTCATAATGTTTGCAATTTGACCATCTCTTGCTAAACCAGAAATTTATTCTTTTTGATACATAATTGTTTTTTCCGTTTTGTTTTTTATTTTACTGTTTTTGTATAGTTTTCCTTCTTCTATCCTTTCAGACACTTTTTTATCATTTCCATATCTTTACTATTTATTATTTTGTTTTCAAATTTTACTGTTCATCTTGCAGGTTTTATCTATCCTTTTTCTTTTTATTTTATCATAACAAAAGCAGCTACATTTCTGTTTAAGTTAAAACTATCAAAACAGCTAATAATATAAATTTTCATGTAGATATCTTCCTTAAACAGATTTTATGCCATTTTTGGCCATTAATTTTGTGTGTACTTCATCTTAATTATTTTATCTGAATTCATACCCTACATATGTGAATTCGCTCACTTTTTCTAATTTTCTTTTCTTCTATTTAATTTCTATTTTTTCTTTCTACCCCTTACTTTTCCCAATTTTATTATTTTATTTTTGTCTATATTTAATTGTAATCCTTTTCTCTTGAAATAACCCCAAATATTCTCCTTTAGCACCAACTTGATTTTGCGGGACGAAGATCTCAGGCTTTCCTCTTTGCTGTGTGTCGATTTCTTATTAATATTTCCGTTTAATATTGATTTTTGAGACTATGAAACTTGAGATTAAACTTTGTCTAAAAGCTAACTAAATTTAGACTGACTTTCCAATACGGAGTCAAAAATTATGATTTTAACTTGAACTTGAGCTGAAATTTGAATTTCTAAACTTGACTTTTAAAAACTTTAACTTGACTTCTGGTTTTCTGAACTAAATTTCTAAACTTAAAGAATGTTATTTACTTTTCTTTATATAACGAAATTATCAAAAAAGTAGCAATTTTGTTGAGTGTAAATATTTATACACTTAATATTTAGTAGCATCTAATACATCATAATAAGTATCAATACGATGAATATTAAACATGTTTAATAAGTTGCTGCGCTATATAATCGTAATACATTATTATCTTTTCATAACAAAATTATTGATTAGAGATTCATAATTTTGTTATTCGGTAAAATTTATTAATGTGTTATATGTAAGTAATGCAATAAATTCATAGAAAGATGATGTCATATTACATTCTCTCACAGTGCCAGCAAGCGCAAGAATTTTTCAGATGCGCTGATACAAATGGATTTATTTTTGTTTTGAGTAGCGCAACAATGTAACCATGTCAATGACCACGTACATAATGCAACACGAAGAATTACGTAATAATTTTTTATGATTGTGAAAGAATACGATATCTTTTGTAACCAGTATGCATTAAATTATTCCTCTATAATTGCTTGTGTATTGCTCTCTTGGATACTGGCATAATTCACACATTGCAAACAGGATGGTTTTACCCCACTATTCCACTCACCTAGTAACCTTTCTTCTAAAATCTATCTTCACTACACTTTAAGTAAATCATTAATAATTTATGTTTGTTTTTTATTACTTTTTCTTATGTTATCTTTATTGGGATCGCATTTTAATTTCACTTTGTTCTTACATTATTCTATTCCGTTTTTCGACCGTTTCTTTATTCTGTGAATAAAGTGGCAGACTGTATTCACAAGTGCATAGTATCATGCATACTATCACAGATGTATCAGATTTGTTTATCCCTTTTGTTACTCCTTTCCTTTCGAAATCCCATTTCTTTTACCCTATGTACCCTTCTCTATAGAACCTCTCTTTCTTCTTTTCACTGTAGATCCACGTAATATTTTTAACCCATGTTTTATTCTGTTTATAGTACCAACTTCCACCCTTCTCACTTAATTTCTTATGCATATTTTTGTAAACTATCTCTTCATTTCCTCTTTACTGTATATTTTGTTCTGATCCATTTTTGTTATAAACACGTTATCTTTCTTCTCGTTTTTTGGTTTCTTTTCTTCTCTTCATTTTTTTCTTCTATTCTACAATTGAATTTATATTCCTACACTTGCATTCCTTATTCTTTTCTTTTGTATTTTTTCCAACGCCTTCTTCTCTTTATGCACTGCAGCAGGCGAGAAAGATATTTTTTACTTGTATTTCTTTATTCAAAATATTTTTTCTTTCTATTAAATAACTTATCGTTTTCGTTTCTTCTAACGCTTTACTTATTTTGTTTAATAATTTTTTTATCTATTTATTACATTTACTTATTTATTTATTCTTATTTAATACTTATTTAATTAATTAACCAATCATTTTTTCTTTGTATTGATTTATTTTATTTTTTTACTTTTTTATTTTCATTTGTCTTACATTATATTATGCTTTATTTTCAATTTAATTGATTTAATTTATACTATTTTATCATATAATTTCTACCCCTGTTTACACTATTGCCTTTTCTTCGTATGGGACAATTTTTTTTCTCATTTTGCTACACCTAAATCTCTTTAAAATTTTTGTTTATTAGAACTGCTTTCTCACTTGCTTTATTTTACTGTTACCCGTCTTTTTTCTATCACCATCTTTAACTTTTTCTCTATTGCTCCATTCTTTTTATTTATTTTACCCTATTCAATTTTTCTCTGTTTAAATTGTATCGCCACTTGCAATGCGTCCTTATTAAGATCTAAACCCGAATTTCTAATAAAATCCTTGACTTTTTCGTTAAACATATTGTATTTGCTGTATCCCTTTTATTTCTACATCGAATTGTGTATTATTGCATATACCATAATATTCTTTTTTTATAGTTTCTGTGTAAATTTTATATCATAAATCTAATAACTCTCTGGCTTAACTTGTGTTCGTTTATTTTTGTCTTTTTTATTTCCTTTTCTGAAAAAAAAATATTACTATTTTGATGTCTTCACTTTTTATCTTTTCCTCCATTATAAAAAATAGTGAGTTTGTTTTTTCCGAGACTGTTAATCTATTTCATATTATTTATTATTTTATGTATTTTTCTACTTTTACTTTGTCTTCATATTCTCTCTTTCCTTCACTATATCATCCTTTTATTACTATTATCCTTAAAATGCATCCATCGCTTTCTTTTGATATATTTTTTCTTTTATCTTTTCTTTGCCTATATATTATCTAACATAAAGTTTTTTTTTTTTAAGTTGTCCTTATCATTTTTCTTCTTTATTTCGTTTTTGTTTCATTTACGTAATTAATTTTATCTATATTGACTTCAGATTATATTTCATAATATTAATTATATATTTTTTAATTCCATTATTTGCTTCTAAATTACTATTGCATAATCTCTTAGTCAAAACTCCTGTTTTGTAGTCAGAGATTAACTTATTGCTCTTACTTGCAATTTTTAATCAATATAAAAAAACTCTTTCTACTTCCAACTAATCTTTTCCCCCTTTTCTTATTTTTCGATATTTATTCATCTTTTTTCTCTTGGTATACCAATTTTTTTTATTCTCTTTTTTGTTCAAACTTTTTATTTAACTTTATTATTCCTATTTTCTTTTATTTTCTTGATTTTATTAGCTTTTATTATCCTCAATCACAGCCTTTTCATTTCTTTATTAGTTTCATCATTAGACCATCTGGTTTCTCTTTTACCTTTTCTTTTGTTAACCCTTTTTTCTCTTTTAGTCTTTTGGTTACTTCTTCCATTTTTTCCTTGCTCTTGTCTTCTTTTTCCACTTTTTTAGAAGAGAACTCTAATTTTCTCTTTTGTCCATATAGTTTTTAATTTTTTTCCTCTATAAAATCTCTCTTTATTTTTATTTTCTCTATATTTTCTTGATCTTTCTGTTGCCTGTCTTTATGTACCACCTTTAATTAATCTACCATATCAATTCTAAAATAAACTTTAAATACTTTAAATACTTTTTCTTATCATCACTTTACTTTTTTTGCTACTCCTACCAAATTTTCTTTGTTTAATGACGCTTTTACAATTATCTCTAACCTCACTTTTCTTTTCACTTCTTATGTGCCCCACTTTAAAACTTGTTATTTAATGCTTGTTCTACTTCTCCCTGTCAACACTCGTTTTTACGATTTACTTGTTAACCTACCCTTCCTTCAATACTAACTGTGCATTGCCCTTTCATCATCGCGTCTCAAAAATTAAATAAATAAAATTAAACATTAAATTTACTAAAAAAAATTTAAGTTGATTCTTCTTATGAAGGAAGAAAAAATTACATAATATTACATTCTAAATCAAGTACACCGAACAAAAAAATTAAATACATTATTTACAATAGTGAACGAGTACTGTTTTTAGTAATTAATGAAATTATACACGAAAGAATGATCAATGAGTCAAATATGGTAAATGTTAAATATAAATATTTAATTTTGATATTTTTAATTATAGATGGATCAGTATTAAATACTAAAAATTCAAATAACTCACAAGAAAATTCAAATAATGTCACCAACCAGAACTATTTAATTCTCTCAACACGCCCTAATACCCCATTACCACCAAATGTGACTGTAGCTCAATTATTATGTTTTATCGAGGATAGTGGAACTTCATTATCAGAACCGTGTTTATACTTGACATTACGACAGCGAAATAAAGATTGTAAAGGTAAATTATATATTTTATAATTAAGTAAAATTTAGTAATTTAATTTTATGTAAAATTTCAAGAAATTTTCAACAATTTTGATTTTGTATTTTAAAACTTTATTTTATTATTTATTTAATATTTTATTCACTTATAATTCATATTGATTATTAGAAAATATTTAGTAATTAACGGTTTTTTTATATATCTTGATTTGATTTTTTGATTATAAATAATTGTACACTTGTCACGTATTTTTAAAAATTTTTTTACATTGTGTATGATTTTGAAAAAGAATATTTTTTCAATATTTTACTGCTATTTACTGTTAAAAGGGATTTTTTCCTATTATTTTGAAATAAATTGTTGAAAATCAATTCGATTGCTTGATTATAAATTTGTTTCTATGTTTATATTTTTACTTCTTAATTACTTGTATTAATTTATTTCATAGAAAAATAAAACATGTAACACGCTGTTGATCTTATTAAAAAATTTAGAATTTTTATTTATTTATAAGTCTAATTCAAAATTCATCTATTTTAGATAGTTTATAAACATATAAAAAATATTATAAATATATTGTTTTTTATTTGTACATTTCTTAATTAAGCGTTTATATTTTATAATTAAGTGATGAAACATTGTATATAAATGATATTATTATATATTTATCAGGGTCCCCGATATAAACCCTGTAATTTATCGTATTTTTATACAAATATTTATTTGAAAATTTAATATTGTTCGCAATGTTATCTAAAAATTATCTACCAATTTTCATAAATATAATAGTACATTGAATGTTTTTATTTAAAAAGATTCATCAATGTCAAATGACTCAGATTTAATAACCTATTGGACCAGCATAGACAGCACTTTGGAAGTATTTAGTTCTAAAGGAGGGTTGGCAGTTCTTGCAAATCATTTACCCTTGGTGTATCCTGATTCTAGTAGACCAGTACCATTATTTGAGAAATCTCAGATGCAAGATCAATCTGATGCTGACTGGGTAAAAGTTGAACACAATGAAAATGTCAATGAAGATCCTGACGAAGGCACGAATAATGGACCACCTCAAACCATACCACCAACTCCACAGGTATGTTATTAATAAACAAACGCAATATAAAAAAAATAAGTATATCCAGACATATGTTATAAATAAGCATCATATTTAAGTCACTATAGTTATTTTAGATATAGAAACCATAATTAACATAAAATTTTTGTAAAAACAGCTTTTTATAAAGATAACACTAAATATAATTTTATATTCTGGTATTTTATTTTAATATTTATATAGTTTCTTAAGATTTAATACTAAAACACATAATTATTCTATACATTATTTTATATCATTTATTAATTTCTATATATCAACCAGCTTATTTTTTAATTCTATCTATCCACTGTTGGACAGAAGGATTTCAGGCATATTAAAGCTAAATATCACATGGTTTATGAATTCACATTTAATGGTTTCTATTTTGATTCGATATACGCTAATTTGATGTAAGTAATTCGCAATGGGCTCAAAAAATTCACAAATATCAGAAAATACTTGTGATGTTATATTGACCTAAAAAAGATTTAAGAATTTAACAGTTATTGACAATTTTTTTTTCATTAGGCATACTGAGTTCTATTTTTGATTATTGGTTTACGTTTGGTATCTGTGTACGAATTGTATCGAACTCGTTTTTGCTCATCAGTGATACAGGCATAAAACTCGCTTAATTGTCTTTTTGCATTTCATAGTTTAGCTGTAGATACTTCATGGGCCTCGTTATGAAGTCTTAGATTTCCCATTTAATAGCATAAAGTCCCGTGTATCTCGATTTTTCAGTACCTCTTTATTTGTTGAATTGGACATTAATTGTATAATTTTGCAACGTGTGTATCTCATTGACTGCGTTTGAACTCATTTAATTAAAGTCTTCAGAATCTGTAGTTACTTTGACAATCCGTATTATATCAAGAGTAGCTGGTTATCTATATTTGAAATTAAAAAGAATAGCATTTTGAATAACATAAAATGTATAATTCTGATGTACAATTTCAAATTTGTTTGACATTTACCTTGCCATTTAGTTTTACATCTTGTAAAGCCACTGAAGTATACTGTAATCCATGATCACCTAGAAATCATAGCTTTCTAAATAATGGTGGAACTTCTAAAATTCTATACCTGCAGTATTGGTGTTATATATTTTTGTTTTGTTACTGTAACGTTAATTCAAGATTATGAAGAAGCATAGAAGATAACGCGCTCACTCTATCAATCTTTGTGTAAGAATTGACTAAGCTCGCATTGAAGTGTTGGTTCATAATATGAACCATTGTTTTAACATAAGTTGATTAAATACCGTGGCAGAGATTATTAATATTTGAGAAGTGTTTTTACAATCTACTTTTTTTAGCAATTCCATTTAGAAATTTCTTAGGTTAAAATTCCATTCATAAAAATCTGTGAACTTACTTCAGATTATTCGTTGCTAAACATATGATAAGGGTATTTTTGCTACATCATAAGGTACCCAAGCCTATTCAAACAAACTCATTTCCCATACATTAAAGAAAGTTCAAATGAAGGAAATGTACCAAACGTTCCACAGTTTCTGAAGAATAACATTAGATGTAAGAGTGAGTAGATAGTCATTTTCAATACTGCATTTAATTCACGGAAAGCAATGTAAATTCAATATACCCTATCCTTTATTCAAACTATCATCCCAGAGCTTTACTGATCATTTACTGATCTTCAACTTGTCTTGAGCACCAGCGTTTTCATTTTTTAAATATTCATATTCTCTTGGTGAAAATTATAATAAAGATCTTACTTACTGCTGTTTAACGAGACTGGTAGCTCCTTGGTTGATGCTATGTATTCAGCCAAATACATTCAATAAGAATAGTACTCCTCTAAAACTTCTAACATTTTTCGGTTGCTCCTCGTCGATAATTGTAATTTAATCCAGGGCCTGTTCCGATAAGTGAGATTGTATATGTTTCAAATGGTAAAATCTCGAGTAACTATAATTAGTTTTATAATTGAATTAGTCTAATAGTTAATTAGAATTAGTTTTATACTCTGCAATTAATATGTTAGAATTTAATAATGATATTAAAACCATAAATCTAATAGAAATATTATTCATGATAAAATTTTTCATTAAAATAAGGTGTAAAATAATAATGATTAATAATTTGATAGTTTAATTTCGAACAATTATAAAAATTATAATCACGAGCTGTAGTTATTGACATTCTGATTTTGATCGGTTGCGTACAAGAATATTAACGTTAAAATTCGGAAACTGATGATGTTATTATTTATTTATTTATTTACTCATACATTTATTTTTTATAGATAAACTGATTTAATTATAATGTTTTATATTTAAAACTTATTTATAATGCTCTAATCTTGTAGTTCACATGTGATATAGTAATATAAATGCTCTTTTTTCATCTTTTTATGAACCTGAAATGTACCCGATTATAATACGTGAGACTGTTCTCTGCTTAGCGAATGTATTAACTTCAGTTTAGTGTGCATAGTTTTTCCTTGAACAACAACCACAAGAAAATTCAAGCTAACTACAACAGTACATATTTTTAGCCGCTTACATTTATAATTACTTTTCATGGTTTAGATGAGAAAGAGTAAATAATAGAAACATTGATAGGTACCTTTACACTCTTTGGCTGCATTTGGGTTATTCCTGCGTCTACCTGGTTATTCAGAAGTTTTATTAAAAGATCATAAACGTGCTCAATGCTTATTGAGGCTAGCGCTTGGTGTAACGGACGATGGTGATGGCGGCGACGTGCTTACTTTACCTTTGTCTGCATCTTTACCCACACTACCATTTCATGTTCTAAAACGACTTCTTGATGATACGCCACCTACTACAGATGATGGCCTCTTATTGCGACGCACTTCGATTGAGGTCGGCGCTGTCTTATTATTACTGAATTGTCTTGCCATATTTACGCATCAAACTGGATATAACGACGGTAACTTGATTATTATTATTATTATTATTATTATTTACTTCAACAATTAATTTTCATCTTTAAACTTTTATAATTATTAATAAAATGTACTTAGATTAGTACTAATTAATTTGTAATATTTTTTTAATGTATTTGTTTCAGACTGCATATTAATTTTTACTATCTTATATTGATATTTTAACGTAAATTTTTTATTAATAATTTTTTATAATTTATAAATATAAAATAAAATTATTGATATTTATTTTACTCTAAATATTATTAACAAATTATAAGCAAGATATAAAATATACTTTTATAAAATTATCTTTCAATCTGAAAAAAGAATAGCCTCTACTAACTATATATTAACAAAGAACTGCATTAATTTCAATCAATATTTATTTATATGTAGGATTTGAACAACAATCGGGTCAATCAGGTACTCGAAGTGATGATAAATCGCACTTATATTGGGCAAAGGGTACTGGCTTCGGTACTGGATCTACCCAACAATCTTGGAATGTTGAGCAAGCATTGATGCGACAACGATCCGAAGAAGAACATGTAACTATTCTTGTTCAGGTTCTTGCAAGTTACATCGGGATGGGTAATCAACCTCAGAAAGATCTGCCTCCTCTTTTTACCGAAATACTTTCTCGTTCATGTCTATTGCCAGCTCTCTCTTCTTATCTACGGAACGACTCTGTTCTTGATATGGCTCGCCATATACCATTATATCGAGCAGTTCTCCAATTGCTCCGGGCTATGGCGAATTCGAGTCAACTAGCGCCGTTATTATTACCAAGAAGTGAAAAATCCGGAAATCTCTCCATCGTTTCTTTGCTCTTAAATATGAGAGTATGTGTTGATACATATGTAAACAAAATCAATAAAACAAAGAATAACAAGTCTAAATCTTCGTCAAAGTATCCAGAAGAAAGTGAACAAGATGAAGGGCTAGCTACACTCATTCCGGATATTCAAGAAAGTGCGAAAATTGTACAAGACGCTACGTCAAGACTAGTTGAGATAAATGAAGAAATTGCGGGACCCAGTCCCTTAGGAGTGGAGATACCTTTCCGGTCTATAGAACAACGGTATTTAGAAGTTATGAAAAATCTCCAATTTGGTACGTTACTTTTCTTTTATATTTAAAATTAAGTCTATTTTTAAATATACTAGTAAAAAAATTTACTGTAGAAAACGTTGAATAAAAGTTTAAAATATTATCTTTAAAAGAAAAGAATAAAAAAGTTTATGATAAATAGTAAACAAAATACTTAAAATATTTAAGCGTTATATAAATTAATTTTAGTAAATTTAAAAATAAAAATATGTAATCTATACGAATAACAAAAAATTATGTTGTGCAAGTCATAATATTAAAAATCAAAAGTTAACAAAATATAAAATAAATAATTTTGGAAACTAGTCGACAAGTTTTTTGCTTTAAAAGTTTTGTCATTTAAAAATTCACAAAAGTTAATTTTTTAAATTTTAACAATTTAACAAATAACGTAATAAATAATATTTGTTAAATTTTAACAATTTAACAAATAACAAAGAAATTTTTTTCAATCATTTGACGATGTCTCTAAAATTTTAATTATTTGATTTTTTTAAATCAATGTAAATATATAATTTTACCGATGTAAAACCGTCAATCATTCTGACGTTAAACAAAAATTAAATTTAAATATAAACAATAAATATGTATAATTAATAAAAATATATATGTATATAAAAAATTGATTAATTAAGCAATGTAATGAATAAAATATGAGTACTAAAAAATAATTGTGTACAAATATTATTGTACTAATTAGTATAGGCGCGATCGTACTCTAGTAGAAATTAAATTAAACTTAAGTTATGGCAGAATAATAATAAAAATTTACAAAACTTAATTGAAAAAAAATAATCATGGCTAAGTAACGTAATACTGTTCAAGGGATGAATTTTTACAATTGAAGCTAATCGTCATAAACTTATAAACTTATTCTCGAAAAAAAATCTAACTACAAATGCTGGTTGTGATTAGTCTTGAACTATTTAGTTTATTGATAAAATTGATGTAAAAGTTCAGGAATCATATCTTCTAAAATTAGGAAATGTTGTCTTAAAGATAACGATATAAATTTGTTTTAGAATAAAAATGTTTCTGAATGTAAGAATAAAAAATAACAGAACAATAGTCTCATAATAATTCGAAAGTAATCCATAATTAATTATTATTAATAATAAAAATTAATTTTTATAATTAAAAAATTTTTTAATAAATAGAATCACATGTATCATATACTTCAAAAAATATTTTATTAACAAAATGAATAAAAAGATTACAAAAAATCTTTTTTCAAATTAAAAAATTTGAATTACATTGACATAGAAGTATATAAATGTAACGTAAAAAGAGGTTTTCCTTAATATTATTAGTAGAAAATAATTAAATTTGAAATTATTAATAAATATATATTTTAAAAATTCTAAATTAGTTCTATTGTTATTATTTATTTTTAATATTTATATATTCTCATTAATAACTGCCTTTTTATGTTATATCTCTTTGTCTTTCTTGTTTTTCTCGCTACTCCAACGGTACTTATATAATGTATTTAAATTCTTCTTGCCCTTTCATTATTGCCATTGTATTATTGTCTTTACTGAGCATCTAAAAATCTTTTCTTTCTCTTTCAGGTCATATTTATATACTTTCGTTTCATTGGTTATGTTATTTTATTAATATCTTTTTTTCAACTCATCTATTTTTTCACATATATGCATCTTTTTATTTTAATCTTTGTAATATAATTTGTTTAAATTTTCCTGCATATGATAATTGGTTTAGATTATTGATCCACTATTGTTTTTACTAGTCAAATTTTATTGTATCTATTTCTCCTTAAGTAAGCAACTTATCTCACTTTTCATTTATTTCTATGAATTTTCTTTTATTTTAATTTTTATGCATTGTTTGAAAATTTACAGTTCTTCGCTGTTTATTTCTGTCCAAAATTTAATTGCTCTCTTCAAGGCCTGTACTTCTATTTCTTTTTATCTTCAGTTTCAGCAGTATTTTTTTTATAAATTTTTATATATTTTTTCTTTTTACGTTGTCCATTTCTTCACAATTTTTATATTCCCATATTTCTGCTCTATATAATTTCCAATTAATATCTTTTATTATACTTTTATAACTTTATTACTATGGGATCAGGTGAGGGAAGGATAGGATCGGAAACGGTCAACAAGCAATTATACAATCTATTTGCGCTATAATAATTATAATTGATAGTAACTACGCACGCTTGAGTCAGGGAGGCCTCCCCTAGACTGATGGGCCCGCCAAGGGTCAACCAGTTGGGGGGGGGGGCGTCCCTTCGTACGCATATCACTCCGCTTGGTGCGCACGCATACCCACACTCTCATTTACTCACTCTCTCGCACTCGTATTCTTTATCTCTCTCTCTCTCTCTCTTCTTTCTCTCACTCCCACTCCCATATTACTATATTTCAATAACTTTTTTTACTACGTCATAAAATATTTTCATTCTCATATCTTACTGTACCATCTCATTGTATTATCTTTTCTTATTCTCCATAATTTTCCTATTACTATGTTTGCTTATCTAGCTATGAATTTTGTCTGTTCCTCGTTCATACTATTTTCTTTAAATTTGTGGTGTCGATATTTGAATTGATTAATTATTCCTCTTTTTATTTTTTTTCCCTTTTTTATACACACTTTCTTATATGATGTGCTTAACATTTGCATATTTTGACGTTTTTAGTTTATTTATCCTTGATTGACTTCTGAAAAGTAAAACTGTTTTGATCTGTAGAATTTTTAGGTTGATCATTATCAATAATTATTGCAGTTATCTGTTAAAATTAGGATTCGAACCACCCGTAATTATATTGTGTGTATTTTAAATTCAATCTATCACCAGATCTAGATTTCTATTTTTTTCATTTTTTATTAAAGTGACTACCTGGAATAATCTTTATTTAAAAAAAAGTTATTAATAAGACTTTGTTACTAATATTACTAATATTTCTTTTCGTTATGAAAATGTATGAATTAATATCTATAATAGAGTTCTTCCTAATTAATAAAATAAAATACTAAAAAATCTACGAGAAATGGTATTTCCTATTTTCAATTTACCTTAAACGTGTTATCCTAATATCGTATTTTATACTTACTCTGAAGAATACTCCATGATTTTGGATCAAATCCAAGAATTCACATTCGTATATCTGCTTAATAGTGACGAAGTAGTTACATAATCATTAAATTTATCTGCGTACATTTCATTTTGAAATATGGCATATTATCATGATTGTTTTTAATTATACTTAGATGATCTGACACTGATTCACTGAAAGCCATTTTATTGGCTTGTTTATGAATTGTGCTTGATTTTTGCATTTGTCAGCCTAATCATTTTAGCTCTTATATTTAGAAATGCCATTCATTTTTCACACAACGTATTCATCTAGAAAAGTGTATTAGGTAGATGCATATACTCATCCTTACATAATGAGCTATGGTTTTTATCTACTTTATTAACTTAAAAGGTTAAGATCTATCTTGATAATAATAAGATGACAATCCTTTATTTAAAATTTTTTTATATATCTTATTTTATTATCTTTTAAAAAATACTATCCCTCAGAGTACTTTAAAGAAATTCACTAATATTATCTTCAGTTTAACATGAATATAAAAAAATGTCAGTTAAAATCCAGTAAACATTTTTTCAAATTGATAATATTATTGAAATTAATAAAATTTAACGAATCTATTATTTCAACACCAAAAAATGAATTGATATAAGCAAAAAGTTTATTATAATTAAAATAACGTCAAGATTTTAAATTCAATATATGTTTTTTTATTTTTAATAACTTCATTTTTCAATTTAAAAATATTGTTATAATACCCATTTTTTGTTTTCTAAATTGAAAATATTTTAGAACCTGTTAGTTTTACTTATGTAGGATATTATTCATTATATTAACTATATATGTGTTCCCTGTAAGTTATCATAGTTATAAATCCATAAATGAAAATGAAAAATGGTCAATTGAAAATCATCAATTAAAAATTAATGATTTAAATAATGACATATATTTATTGTTATATATTTTATTTACAAAATTGAATTTATAAAGAAAAACAATACATTTTTTAACTTTCAGACACATATGAGATGATAATTGAAAATCCGGAAGGAGGCTTCAAATTTACTGTTTCTTATCATTTTGAGTCGAATATGCGAGCAGCTGGAGAACGTAATCATCCAACTCGACTTAAAAGACTTGCTCAAGAAGCTGTCACCTTATCTACAGCATTACCTCTCTCCTATAGCAGTAGCGTTTTTGTACGATGTGATACAGATCGTTTAGACGTAATGAAAGTTCTAATAACTGGTCCAGCAGAAACCCCTTACGCTAATGGCTGCTTTGAATTCGATGTTTACTTTCCCTTGGACTATCCTAATAGTCCCATGATGATTAACTTAGAGACAACAGGTAGGCGTTCAGTGCGATTTAATCCAAATTTATACAACGATGGTAAAGTATGTCTCAGTATCCTCAATACGTGGCATGGAAGACCAGAGGAAAAATGGAACGCTCATACCAGTAGTTTTCTTCAGGTATTTATTTTAGACATTCTAAATATTCAAAATATAATAATATAAAAATATATTCTATATTTTAGAGTACTTTTCAATTAATAAGAAAATACTCTAAATTTATTAAAATAACATAATTGATAACAATTAAAATTAATTCTTTCATTAAGTAAGTGTGTAAATTCACTCAAAAAATTTGGAAACTGGAATATGCAATTCTTAGTGTTTATATAAAAATTCATTGCAAACTCGACTTTTTTTATTAAATATGCACAAGCATAGAATTATTTTAATTTTATATGAGTATACTTTAGTTTAATAGATTCAATTCTCTAAATTTTTTCTGTAGTTTGTATGAAACGGTATATAAAATTTGATATTATTTTATCATTATTTTCGTGCAATCTAATTATATTATATAATACCTTTATAAAAATAGGATATAAAATTAAAATTTTTACTTTATTACAACTTTTATAAAATCTTATTTACAATTTTTAATTGATCATAATATTTTGTATATATTATAAAAATTTATTTTGAATTGACTCAAGTTCTAATGAGTACGAGGGTGGATGAACACTACTCGTGTTTAAAGATAGGTGGTGCTGATGAGGAAAATTGACATTATTATTAGTTATCAGAATCTTCCAAATGACACTATAAAAAATTTCAGATTGACTCGTAGGTTAGTTTTAACCGATAGCTGTTGGTATTAAACGTATAAGATGTTTTTCGATACAATGCCAAAAAATATTAATCTACAAATCGTTATTTAGTTTAGGAAAAGCATTCGAAGGAATTAAAGCAAATGCTTGACGTGCTGCATATAGGAATCTTTTAAAATCTATAAAATCGTAAGATATTAGGTCAATGAATTTAAATATTGTCGTATATCTATTTTTGATGAGAAGCGGGTTCCTGCTGCCCGATAGACCTAGTTACTGAATAATCGTTAAACGCGAGCAGAACGTGCATGATTTCTCTTGTTCATCACTAAAAGTAGCAGAGAGAGTAGCTATACCAAATAGATGGGAAATTAACATGGGTATTTTACATTATAAATTAGAAATGAGAAAGCTGTTTATCTGATAAATGCTAATATCACTGATAATAAATAAAAGCATTTTAGAACGAAGAATTTAAAAACATTCTTTAGAATAAAGAATTCAGGTGATCCTTTTTGGCAAACAAAAAAAGTTTTATTCTATCATGAGAACTCATCTGAAATCGTTGCAGTTACTCTTATTTCTGTTCTTGATCGTGAAAACATATAGTCTGAAAGAAAAAGTTTATGAGGAGGTCAAGATTCAAACAAAAATCCGTTTTAGAGAATTTGGTACATCATACGTATTAAAAGACTTACATATAAAGTAGAGACAATGGAAAAATTGTATTATTTTAAAAAACATAATGTCAGAAATTTATATCTTCATTTAAAATGCGAGTATTTATATCCACCTTCTTACTTAAAATAATTATAACTTAATATATTATTCATCCATTTTTGTTCTTAAAAATTGAAATATAATAATAAAATTTATTCAAAATAAAGATTTTTCTTCTTTACAACTTAGTTAAATATAATATATTTTTATAAAATTTTCGATGCATTCGTAACATCAATAGTAAATTTTTATTAAAATTCGTATACTTAAAGTGCTTCTTATTTATAGGTAATGTTATAAATAGTTTTTAATATGTTAAAATATTCTTTTAAATTTTAAGAACTTTATGTTGCAGAACATAGATCACTTACACAGTGTACTTACATATAAAAATATAAATATATGAAAATGAGAATTTAAATTATATTTAATATAAATTGTAATTTAAATAGGTTTTAGTATCTATTCAGTCGTTAATTTTGGTGTCAGAGCCATATTTTAACGAACCAGGCTACGAACGTTCACGCGGAACGTCTAGCGGAGGTCAGTCTAGTCAAGAATATAACGCTAACGTATGTCAAGCCACGGCTAAATGGGCTATACTTGACCAAATACGAAACCCCTTGTCCGGTTTTCAAAGAAGTAAATATACATATATATTTCTTAAATATATTTATCAATAAAATTATAAATAAGTTAGAAAAAAAAATATGTATTGCAGAATTTTTAATGCTATATAGGAACATAAATGACTTCAGAATATACGAATATTTTATAGATTTGTAATATATATGTCATTTGCAATTTTTTTGAATTTATAATTATGTAATTACTTATAAAATCTTTAAGATATACTTTTTCGTACAATAATGTTTATAAGCAAATAGTATTTTCTATAACAAGTATAAATTTCATAAAACTATCATCACTAATTTATATTAAATTGGTTGATTTTAGGTGATACATACTCATTTCTGGCTTAAAGACATGAAATAATGGCGCAAATGGAAGGCTGGATTAAAGACATGGAAATACAAGGCCGCAGATCGACGATCAGCTAGAACTATATCATTAAGTGCGCTAGCTTTAAGAGTAAGATATATCTATTAAATCCAAAAAATATTGATTAAATATAATCTTATTTATATTACAATAAATAATTTAAATTAACTATCCAAAATATTTATTATTTAAAATTTAATTTAATTTGAAAAATTTCTGTTAAAAACATTAGAGATTTTTAAGTCACGTTTTATCATTTTGGTTTGATCTATCTTTTACCAAAAAAATTGTAAAAATAATTTGCGTATCTAAAAAATAAGTTTAATTAAACAAATAATTAAAATGTTTGTATATTTATGTAAATTACATGTATATACGTTGAATACATCGTATGAATATAACTCATATATAATATCTTGTAATATTTTAGTATATTAATAATCAAATTCTTATTGTCAAATTAAAGTTTTTTCAAAAATCATTCCTCGACATTTTATAAAATTTATTTTATATATTTTCTTAAACAAAAGTAAATTTAATTTATTTAATGTAAATTAAAATAAGAAATTAATATTATAATCAAAGGTTGAATAATTATGTTTCAAAATTTAAAAAGAAACAATTACAAATAAATTTAACTGTAGTAATATTGTTCTACTTATTAGTGCTATGTTTTGAAGATTTTTTTTCCAATTCTTGATAATATAGTGCAGAAATAGAGTCTTTCACGGGTATAATTGTAAAAACTGTGTAATTAAGGATATTTAATTTTAAAATTTTAATATTTAATAAATATATGAAGTAATAATAATTGAAAAAAATTTAGTTATAAAATTTTATTTTTTATCTGTCATACAAGCCAAAAAAGAACGTACACTCATTACGCACAAAATTATTATTAAACTAATCTGAATAAAATTATAACTATTATTATAGTTTTATAGGATAATAAAATTTCAAAAAAGCGTAAACTATATTTTAAAAAAAAGGTATTATAAATTTATTTTGTATTTGTATATTTATTTTAGTTACATATTTAAAACTATTATTTAATACTGTATATTTTTTTTATACGTAGAAACACAATCATTTATCAGTAAATTATTGTAAACAAAATATATTACAACTGTTAACAAAATAGAAATTTAAAAATTACTAAACTGTTAGTTATTAAAATTTATGACATAAAAGAATCATCTTGAAATTTTATTAACATCTAAAAAAGGTTACAACATTATCAAAAATTACTTATAGCGTATTAATATTAAATGTACTGAAATAAAATTTTAAATAAAACTTTATTAATTTCTTACACGTGATAAAAATTTATATTGAAGTTTGAATTCATTTGTGAACTATATTTTTTACTAAATGATACATTTTATAAATTATCAAAATAAAATACATAAATATACGTGTAATTGTAATTTCAGAGACACTTATAAGCTCTTGAGAGAAGAATAAATAAACTTCCAACTCCAGAAGGTCTGGATGATCTTGTCGAGCCATTGCGTTCATCGAGTCGCCCGTAGAATTGCTGTGTACATCCGGAACCTCAAACAACATCGCAAACGTCAGCACTTGCTGCTACCTTCAATAAACTCTGAACATCGAGCAATGCTGCTGAATCAAATAATCATCTTCATCATGACATTGACACAGATGTTGAGATGGAAAAAAATGGTTTCGAAAGTGTGCGAATGAAGAGGGTTGATTTCAAATGAATTGGTGGACATTTTTAAAAGTTATTGTTAGTGTTATTGTGATTAAAATGAGGTGTTAATATTGATGTGAATAAGAGAAGTTTATTAAAGACATACAAGAACCTTGATTTAATTTAAATTAGAAAAACCTAACCGCTCTATAATTATTTGCAAACAAATAAACAGAAGGCATATCTTTGAAGCAGTATTCTAATGAATTTTCTTTATCGTGAATAAGAAGCGTTTGGTTTAAAGAAAATCTATGGAATATAGATAGATAAAATATTGTGTGCATAATGTGAAATTGCACATTATAAACACTAAAGAATTAACAACAAAATGTTATCGAATCCATTTATAATATGTGCATAACAGAGGTTGCTGTGACCAATGTTGCACTGTGTTCGTTCTACTACTGATTGTAATCTGATAGAAATAACAAACTGTAACCTCTGTTAATTACTTATACACGTTCCTTATTTATGAATCTGACAGACATTATTACGATTACGCTGTACAGCCACAGATTTTTGAAGTGTTACTTTCAGCAATACTTATGTGGATGCTGCAAATTATAACACTGAATATGGTCGATGATTGTACAGGTAAAAATATAGGATATAAATCTGACTCGCTATTTTTTAATTTAATTTTTCTATTGTTTTATTTCTATACTGAAATTCTAAAATAAAACATTTTTTATAAAAAACATTCTAAAAATTATTTTTATCCACACAAGTACATAGACGTGAGTCGGTTCAAACTCGATACTGTTTTAACTCAACATTATTAAAATAAGACAATTGATATAACAATTGATGAAAAAAATTTTAATTCGTTGGGAACCATGTATTTATTATTTTGATCCTTGAAAAATTAAAAAATCGAAAAAAAGCATTGCACAGATTTTTTCCTTTTATATTTTCTATATGTATACGCAAATTATTTACTTTGTTATTTATATTTTTCTTTTCATAAAATAATGTTAGTTTGAACATTTGAAATAAAATTCAAAAAACAGTTTTTTATGTAGATAATATTATGTTTATATGAGAAGTGATCGGTTTGGCAAACTTTATGGTAAATCGATCAATGTAAATAATCTTTAATAAGTAATCTTACACACAGATATATATGTTTGTAATTCTTAAAAAGGGTTGTCAAAATAATATAGATCGAATATAGGTCTTCATTAAAAAAAAATAATACAGATAAAAAAATCTACACAAAGAATTTCAATTAAATGCGACAAATGGTAAACGAGTTGCTTTTTGATGATTGTAAAATGATGTATGAAACTGGAAACATATTAATAGTTTATTTATAATAAATAATTATTACCACTCGCATTATTAGGCTATTTATTTTAAATATCTCTTTCACATTGAAAAAATGACAACCCGCTTTCTAATTTTTAAGATTATTTAATCTTGCAAGACTATTTTTTGCCTTTAAAGACATTACAGCTATAAAATTTACAAGGAAAAAAGAAGAAAAATTCTGTGACTATTTTAACTTTCATATCAAGTAAGTATAAATAAAATGTATATTATTAAATATATACTTTTATATAGTAATGTGTATATATATATATATATATATATATATATATATATATATATAAAGAGTATTTGGTAAAAGGCAATACACAATTAGATAATTTCAATACTAACCAATTTTAAATATGATGATAAAAAAACTAATTCACTTCTGATAGAGTAAAAATAAATTATTTATGCTAATCAATACAAATAATTATTTTTTAAATAAATACGAATAGACCTGGAATAAACTAATAAATTTATAAAAATTTGAGGCTGAATATTTTCTATAAATTATAATTTATATTAATAATAAAAACTAAGATTAAAAACTTATCTTGGATTTTATAATTGTGTTAAATATTACTCAACAAATATCTTAAATAAAGTTGATTATAAAAATTTTATATATAAAAAAATTCGACGAAAAAACTATAAAAAATTCCAAAAATCGCCAATTTTGTTTAAATCTAAGATAAAATTACAGTTTTTTTACTTCTAATGCATTAAATACATAATTTATTTAAAGAAAATCTGAAAATTATTTAAAAAATACTGTTCTTACATACTATTAAATGTGCGCCTTATGATAAAAAATAATGAGAATTATCATATTCTCAAAGTATGTATTATATAAGTAAGCAATTAAACAAAATTACCGTAGGAAAAGCCGTAATTCATTATGTTTATTGATTCTTGAGACAGTAAGAACTCGGAAATATTATTCGGTACTGCTATCGCAATTTATGATACTATGAAACGCCGTTTTTATAACATACGCATGATAATGATATAAATAAGAAAAAAATACTTTAAAAGAATTTACGGAAAACGGAAGCAAAATCATGAAATTCCAACCAAACAAAGCATGAAAAATATTATGATCATAAAGCGCAAATCGAAAACCCGAAAAAATGTCAACGTGAAAAAATCATTGTAAGCTCAAACGTACAATTGGAAAATAACGGATTTCTTAAAATTCAATATAAACACACTTTTTAGGTCGGGATTTTGCAATAACCACTTAAACTTACAATCGTTCTTCATAGTTGTGAATCTACGACAGCCTTTTAGCCTATATTTTATAAATTATACCTCGATACACATAGCAAGCCTAATTATTTATTGTACAAATATGCATTTTTCGATATCTAGGGTGTTATATCTATTTGACTTCGTTGAATATAAGTGCATATTATCTAACGAGGCCAAATTTCTTGTCGAGCGGTTGTTGTTGGCAGATCATGGTTTAAATTTACAGAATAGTCCGGTGTAAGCAACCCGCGCACTTTAGCGTACATGCAATATCGATCAGAGAAATAGAGAGAGACAAAGAAAAGTAATAAAAAAAAGATAGAACACTTTTTTATTTCAGAATTATGAATCTAGAAAGCGTCGTGGAAAAATTTATCGATAAAATTTATGCGCTGAGAATTCGCTTACATCGCACAAGTGCTTTACGAGTGATACATGGTATAGCCCTAAAGACTTTGACAGTGAAAGATTAAAGTAGGGAGACAGAGAGAGAGAGAGTGGATGATGTACAAGAAAAAAAGAAATATACGGCGTTCTAGAATTTGACGGGAACAGAGAAAACGGGCAAACAAAGTTGAAATTTTGTATTAAATCACGAAGTGGTAAGTTTGACTTAAACTTTGATTGAAGACAGAAACTTAACGGGAATAGCACGAAAATTAATGGGATACGTGTTTTTAGCAAAAGGAGGAATATTACGAAGAAATAAATAGCCTGATGGGATTTCAAGCTATATCGGGGAGGAGTGGGAATGGTTGAACAAAGAAGGAGACGGAGGAGAAACTACATAAACAATGTGGTAATTAAAGACGCAAAATATAGGATTGACAATTTTTAAATAGAATATATTGGAGAAGAATTAACGCATTTCTACAAGAAGGTGCATTTGCAATCGACTGTGTATTAGTTAAACGTATTAAAGTGTATTAAAGAGAGCGAGAATGAGATAGAAAAAATATAAATTACGAATAGAATAAAATTTGACCATCAACCTATACGATGATAGTGTTGCACAATGAATGAAGAACACAGTTGAAGATTACATAGAAAAGAAGAGGATTTTTTGGCTAGAAGAAAAAATGGATCTTGTGTGATGGGACATTAAATAGAAGGTATGCAGAGATTGGAAGTATTTTGCACAGAAGCAATAAGGATGGGACGACAAACTGTAAAGATAGGGCAGAATCAAGATTGATGGACTCAGACGTGTTGGGAATGACAAAAATGGGTACAAAAGTACAAGAGGTAGAGGGAGCAGGATAAAAAGAAGACGAGAAATTTTACAGAGGAGAGAAAAAGTATCGAAACAGAAATTGAAGAAGCCATGTAAAATAAAACGAGAAATATATTTCGTGGCTTGTTAAAAAAGTAAGGAAAAACTGAGACGGATAGACCCGCAGATTCAATAAAGAATGTTAGAAATTTTTGATGGATATATAGGAGAAAAATGTTGAGAGAAAGACAAAAGTCGAAGGAGAGATAGAGAGAACGAGGTCCAGGAGGGATAGAGGAGATGTGCAAAAGTGGATACAACAAATTATATTGAAAATGAAACTCAGGAAAAGCCCTAAACAATAGTCAAATAATGAATTAAATGTACAGAAATGAAAGAAACACAGTGGTAAAAGCAATGATCGAGATAGTGAATGAACTATTAAAGGAAGACGAAATTCAGATAGAATAGAGAATTAGAACTATTTATGAAGATTTAAAAAAAAGGAATAGAGAAGATATAAATAATTATCATTAGGAATTATGCTTTTGGATGCAGGCTTCAAAATATATACAGAACTCATAAAACAATAGAACAGAAAGACTAATGAAAAGAAATATAATGTAAGACGAGAGCTAATTCCAATCTAAAAAAAAGTATAATTGAAGCGGTTTACATACTAAAAACAGCTATGTAACGGTTAAAAAAAAGAAAATGAAAAAAATATTCAGTTCCTTTACGAATATAAAAGCAGTATTCGATAAAATAGATAGAGCGAATATTTGAAAAGACATGAACAAATTAGAAAGAAAAAGTGCTTGATTGATAGCATCGAGGAAATTTACAAACTCCAAAGCTGAAATAAAGTACAGCGACAAGTAATTATGAAACTGAAAACCAAGAAGAGAGTAAGGAAAAAGGCCCATTGAGTTCTACATGTTTTAATAAAGCAATTGTAATCTGGAAAAGTACCTAAAAATATTGAGAAGTTCAAGCATAAAATAGAGATGAAAATATTAAAAGTAAAAAAAAGTGAGGTAAATTTGAAGTAAAAAGAATCAACTTTTAGCATAATATTGGATGACGTAACCACTTTTGAATAGAAAAAATAGAAATGGGAAGAAACATAAGTAATAAAAACAAAGCAGCAACGAATTTTTGGACTATATGAGTTATAGACTAGAGAAAACTCCAAATACGCAGCAGAATTTATAACAATTTTAATAAAAGATATACAGAAAAAAAATTGTGTCTATAAAAAGCAAGTGAACGAAAACAACAAACACTGGTTAGAAGAAGACAAAAGAACATGCAGATTGGGAAATAAGGAAAAATAAACAAGAAATATATTATGAGAGAATGCAACGTCATGGGTTCAAAGGAATCAGGTGGGAGAATATTATGAAAAGTAAAAGGAAAATATAATGTATTGTACAAGATTCATTGAAGCAGAGAGGAGAGAGAGAGAGAGAGAGAAGCTATAAAGGAAAGAGAAGGCAACTGAGTATGATGAAAAAGAAGCGAAAATTATTGAAGAGAAATACATAAATAAATATGATATACGAATATAAGTGTTAAAAATGAATAATTTAAATAATACGCATATATGTAAATATAAATAAAAATTTAAGATAACATTGCTTTTTATCTATAAAGATTTTCGATTTATTAATAGAAAGACGGTATATAATTAATACGAATGAAGTACGATTTAGAAAATATATTGTCAGTAAAATATCCCTTTCCTAAGTCGAGATAATGCTAAATTAATATGGTAATGTTTAATCAATAAAGTCATTCTAAGTGTAAAAATTAAAAAACATTTAGAAGCATACCCATATGGTTAGACGCTCAAAAAAATCATTTAAATCAATATCCTACTAATTTCATTGTATCATGCTTGCTATAATATTGAAAGCATATCGTTATTTTGCCCGAATAACACAGTCATCGATCGAAGAAAAATTAAAATCAATACAAATATATCTTGATCACTTTAATTAAATAATAAAAAATTATTTAAAAAATATATTTAAAAAAAGGAAAATATCACTACTAGAGAACTATGTATTTGAATTTTTCGAAATATATGAGAGGTTTTTCACACAATAAACATTGTTATTTCGTATAATAAAATATCGTACGACAATTTATTTCTCATATTCAAAAGAGAACATTGAACTAGATAAATGCTACGCAAATAATATAAGGTAGATTGGCGTATATCGGTGTTTTGTTTTATTAAAGTGCGTATGACTATACCGACTACATCACATATCGAACGAGCTCTTATTTTAAAACAAAACTTATACAAAATCAAGTTATCAACAATCAATATATCAGGGATTCCTTAACAAATTTAAGACGACTGACAACCACGATTTTAGGAATCTTATATACTCTTAAGTTAAATACGAAGCATTTTAAAGAAGGAAATAGTCTTTGTATTAAAAGAACAAAAAGATAAATTTGATGCTGAATACATAATGCTAATTTAAATTATGAAATATAAAAAGTATGAAATTATTTGGATAAATAAACAGTATCAAATTAAGAATACTTTATAAAGTAAAAACGTTACCAATGAAAACCGATAATAACATTAAATTTGCTATCTAGATCAATAAAGGTGTCATCGTAGTGTCAAAATGATGGTAGACAATAATAAAGGATTATAAAAATACAATAATTTGTTGTTAATTAGAAAGATATAACTACATACTAACCGACTCATATATATACATTAAACTATATGAAAAAAAAACCAGTAATGAGCTGGAGGGATCCGAGTCTCAATTGTTATAGAAATATAAAATGTTTTATGAATATACAATATAATTATATTTTAAAAAACAAATTGCAAAAAATTTTATGTAAAGTTATATAAATTTTGTACAATGCATAGGCATATATATTTATATGAATATATATATATATAGCAATGTTCGTCTTTTCCTAGAGTTTCGGATACATATAAAGTATATTCATTTACAATTTATTGACGAAAAATTAATGTTATTATTTACATTTTAAGTATATTACTTCAAATTATATAACTTTATTCCTATAGTTTCTATTTTTTCTTCCTTTTTGTCTGTTTATCCTTTCTTCCATATTTTCCCTGTTTTCTATTTTTCTGATCCAGGGTATTTTGTACAATAAATTTACATCTTTGATTTTATGTTTTTTCTTTATAAATTAGCGTTTGTTTCTTCTCATATCATTCTTTTTCATATTTATTTTCTTTTATATTATTTAAAATAATATACATAAATTTTTCTATATATCTTGATTTTTCTAAGTTATTTATTCAAAATTATTTTTATTAACTTATGTATCTGCTCCACTTACTCCTAAATTGTTCTTCGCTCTCAAATTTCTCCCTTCAGATGTAACTTGACTGCCCAATTCTTTGTCAGCAATTTATGCATTTGGCTATATAATTTTTTGGTTTTTGTTTTTAATTCTACTCCTTTCAAGTAGTATTCTTTCTTACATCCTTATTTCTACAGATTCTGTTATTATTCCATATATTTGTCATTTATTGTTTTGTTTTCAAATCTGACTACTTTCCTGGCCACTTTTTAACAATTTATATAAGAATACTATTCTTTGAAAACGAAAAAATTATTATTTAAATATTTTATATAGAATATCCATGTTCAAATAATAAACGAAGTATATATTATAAAGCATTAATAATAATCTAATTTTATAATTATCGTGAGTCGTGTCGATGCGATTAAATTTTATATACTAAAACCATGTAACTGATACATACGATGCAATTTCTAGATATTAAGAACTTTGGTACTAGCTGTAATATTATGTTTCGCTTATCAAATTTTTCTCTTGTATTGTGAAAGCTATAACAAAAAACTACTATGAACTTTAGCAAGCATTATAAAAAAACATAAAATAAATATATTATGACAAAAAAATAAATATAGAAAAAGAGTACATTATATATATAAGATTATATATATACATCTTATATATACATTATATATACATTATATATATAAGATACATATGAAAAAGAAAAAACTCAATTCTCTCAAAACCGTATAAAAACGCAACAAAAATTCAGAAATTTAATCATGTTACAGAGCTAATATCATCATCCATAACATCATCGCTTTTTAATATACAGCTGCTTACCATATCAACATGCCAGATAATATAATGGTAACTATTATATCTTCGAATATACAAGTTACTTTAATTTGCGAATTGATTTTTTTTATTAATATTTAATAAATATTAAATCATATTAAGAGATCTTTTTAAAACGTTATTAATCTTAAAGGATATAAAACAACTTAATTTTTTTTCTGTAAGCTGCATAAGCTAAGTTATCGCTTAATTCAAATTAGGAGAATACCATTATAATATACACACATTTTTAATGAATTTTGTTAATGAATAAGGAAAAGAAAAAAATCAATTAATAATAAAAAGGAATATGTATTGATTAATGTATTAAATTAATATTATAAATTATTGTTAATCAATATTATGTCTTTTCGAATTATATTTCGACGTAAATATGGAACAGCAACAATTTTAAAGATACTTTTTAATAAATGTGTCTTTACTTTCGCATTCTTATTTATATAAAAACTGTATACGCAACATAACTGTATTAAGATATTTTTTCTCCATTGGATAATTTACGTGATATACTTACTATAAATTCAGTTCAATTTATTTGAACCACTAGATAAATATTTCCAGATATGTTACAATTTCGATAGTAGCGCGATTATCATCATTACCAAAGTAACATTTACAACGAGAATTAAAAAATTAACATAGAAGAAGAAAATGTGTGCTAAAAAATAGAATTTGATAAGATTAACCTGTTAATATATGATTGATAGATTGTATAGAAAGTTAAAATTATTCTATCTTAAATTAATACATTCAATTGATCAGGAAAAAGTGAAAAATTAATGTTCTCATAATTTAAGATAATACAAAATAAAAAAATCTAACAGAGAAAAAAAAATATATCGTAATTATATTATAAAGCAATGAAAATATTTTAATATTTAAAAAAATAAAATAATATTAAAGATATATGTTTTAATTTTAATATAAATAATTTTATATTCTATTTTTTAATTTGATTGAAGCTTTTTTCGTATTTTATAAATCTTTAAATTGTGAAATTCATAGATTATATTAACAAAGGTATTGGAAGTATTTTAAGGTCATTTTAAATGTTTTATTATAATTATCGCATAAACAATGTATGATTTAAATTTATAAAAAAAATTTTAAAAAAACCTGCTTTCCGATGTTGCTTAAGGAAGTTCACACCTTTTATCGCAGAACAACTGAGATAGCGGTGATTATTTTCTTGCACTTGGTCCAAGGGTTTATTTATTACTAATCACTGATCTTATGATATTATTTATGATATAAATTATATATAAAATTCTGATCACTAACACTATATATATATAGGTATATTATTAAAAGTTTTTTTTATTAATTTGCGCAAATCTACCGTAAATATTCGGTTTTATACTGTTTTATTATACATTTTCTATAATTTCTATTAAATTAAATTTATTAATTAATGATTTTTTTAAAATAATTTACAAGTACCATAATTTATTTTAATTCATGAAGAAGGAACACAGCGCGTATTATATTATGTTATGGAATGAAATATTAGAGTTTTGTAGTTAAACGAATTAATTAAACATATTTTATTGGTTTCATGTTAAATAATAAATATGGTTCTAATTCAATCTTATAATCAATTGAATGAAAAATATTTTTCATTTTTATTACTTTTAAAAATTTGGAAAATATAGTTTACATATATGTGTGTGCGTTTGTGAACGTTCTCGAAAAGGGTTAAATATGAAAAAAATTGATAATTTGATAATAATGTACCGAACTATATAATGGGTAATGTGTATGAAAAAAAAGTGAAATATATTAATTTTATAGTTAATTTATTAATGTATTGTAGTATTTATATATATTGTTGACAAAGTAAGTCTTATTCATAGGTTTAAATGTGCAAAAAATTATTTTGAGAAAGAGGGTAGAAGAATACATTGAGAATAATAAGTAATGTGATACAAATAATAATACGATACACAGTAAAAATCATAAATTTCTTGTAAAATATCGAATCTTCAATTATGCTATGGCTCAATCTACATCCAGTATTCATTAGTAAGTAGAATTTGCTAACGCTTATTAATAAATATAAATGTAACTAAGCATATGTTACTAGAATACGATAACTTCATATAACCCCCAGGAACTGCGAGCAACTATTTAGATGTGAAAGTAATATATTTTCCAACTTACGTGAATTTTATGTGTAATCATGTACATGCTTCTTAATGGCTGTGCCTTTTCTAATGCATATCAGCGGATTGTAAGCTTTTGTATTGCATAATTAACCATAGTAAAAAATGTATATTAAATTTATTAATGAATAGTATATAATAATTTATCTATCTATCTACAACCCGCGATCAGCTAAGCGAAAGTAAGTAAATAATAAGGTAATATATTTTCCGTCTTACGTGAATTTTATGTATAACTTATTACATGAACTTTTGTAATATCTGTTTCTTTGCGACTTATGACAATGGATTATAAGCTTTCGTATTATATAATTATGAATTATATTATTACGTTTCTACATATAAGTTAATATGTAATTTTTTTGTATTATGTTTTATACATTATAATATATATATTGTTCAATAAATTAATCTATAATATCATAATGCATATTTTATGAAAATTATTAGTTTTATTATTATTAACTTTTCGTGTGATCTTCTTCTTTGCAATTTTTTCGGTGATTAATAGAATGGACATGAAAAAGGGTTATTGAAGGCATTAAACAAAATAATATTGCTTAACTTTATCTTACAGTTACAATTTTCGCCGCTAAAACTGTCAACTTGTATTGGAGAAAAGAAAGTATAATGATCCATTAATTTTGGACCGAAAATTATTTGTGTTTTTTGCTTTATGTCAAGCTTTACTTTGCCATACTATTTTCAACTATTTTCTCGTACGCATTTTTTGTTCTTAATTTTTAAAGTTTACTTATTCCAACTTCACCTCCGCTGGATTGTCTCCATGTCGGTCAGATGTTCTGTCTTCGTATATCTACAATCATCTATGAATGTCCTCCACTTCTTCCGAATATGTATCCAGCACCGCGATTTTCTACTCGAGGTTTGAAGAGGGGGCGGTTTAAAACTCATACATCGTTTTTATGCTCATTTTCGGAATCTTTCCCGTTGTTTGAAAATTCGAAGTTTATGAAAGAAAATTGTATTTCAATTTCTATTAGTAAGGGCTTCGGATTTTGCGCGACAATACGCTGACCCCTTGTGTTTCATATTGTATCAGAGTACAGAGGTACAAGACCTCTGGCGGTGCAGAAGATGCGCTGACCCAAACGTGTTTGCATTTGCGTAGATCACAGACCAGCAAAACCTCCGGCGATGCGTATAATGCCCTGCATCTGTTTACTTGCAATGTGCAGTGCTTGTATGAGTGGTATAAAGGTACTCTTCACCTCCTCTTCTTTTTCACAATAGATTTTCTTAAAATTTATTTTAACTTTGACAATGCTTGAAATTTTGATCTTGTTATCCTTGTTTGTGCATCTTTGGAATTTCTTTCTTGCTTTTCGATTTGTGCTTTCTGCAAATGATCTTCGATTTGTGAGATTATATTGTATCTTTTGATTCTATTCGACCTTCCCTATATTTCTATAGCATTTGTAAGTTGAATATTATTTATAAATTATAATTAATATTATGATGTAGGACCATGCAAGAATAATATTTTTTTCCTTTTTTTTTGTATATAATATCGTCTGCTCACTTATATAATTCATCAAGTTTATGGCTTGCAAATACTAGACCTTGTAGATTAATATAGGCTGTACTGTTTGACTTTTTATTTTGGTAATTTATTAAAATTTGAATACTTTTTGTACACATTCATTTTTTAAGATCTGGAATTTGGTACATATGATAAATAATTACTTTTGAAAGAATTTTTTGCGGTTAGAAAAGTTTTGGATGCGTTTACTTTGCATTCTTTTTATAACTCTAGAATACTGAAATTTTTTAATTGAATATCGATTATTGTTTTTGGATTGTTATATATTATTGTCACATCTATGAGGTTTTAAATAAATTTTATCTCCAATATCGTAATTTGTAGATTTTGTTTTCCTGATGTAATAAATTTTATTTAGTTCTTCTGCTTTTATGATACTATCTCTTGCTATTTCTCTGGTTTCTCTTAATTTCTGTAATAAATTTATTAGGTAATCTTCGTATGTATAATGCAAGATCTCCGGCGGTAAGTATAATGAGCAGAAAAATGATATTAAAACTGTATGATATCTTACAATAATAGTTTCTGCTATTTTTTAATGGAGAGAAATATTTAGTTCTAATGAAATTGTATTATTATAAATATTCATGAATTATTTGCTTATAAATTATTTATAAATTACTATATTAATATAAATTCTCATAAAATTAAAATTAAATTATTCATTAGTATTTAATAGGTGAGCCATATGTGGCACGTTCCTAAATTTTTATTATTATAACTTCTTAATTTATGTATTACCTATATATTACCTATTTTTATACTTTCAAGTTTTATTTACTGTATTTTCTTAATATATTTTTTCGCGTATCTATGATTTGCACATTTACCCCCTTTGAATCTTAGGTGTTCCACATTACCAAATTCCGCTACTCCTGGATTTCATACCAACTCGTTCCAAACTTCTTTTGGATATGACGTAAGCCCCTAGCCGTTGTTTATGTTAATCCAGAATATATACTTATAATAAGGAAGACGGCAACTCATTTATTCCACAACAACCTGCACTTGAAGTGGGGAGAGGGGGGGAGAAGATAATGAGTGCGATGCTGAAAAAATATTTAATACTACTACTGCCTAATAACTATTATTATTAATAATATCTCACGCCTGCCAATATGTAAATAAGACGTGCCTATCAATAATCGCCAAAAAAGAATAAAAGGAGAAATGTAAATTACCTGTATGTACTGGGTGAGTTATTCACCGAACTAACCGCGTTTAAAATTGTTTTACTCCGGCTCGTGCTTTCTCATTCACTATAATAATAGCTAATAAGTTAACTTTTTAATTTAGCGATTGTTCAATTTTAATATTCTTTTAAAATAATTTAAAATTGTATTAAAATTTGCAAGAATTATTTTAACAAATAAATTTTAAACAATTATTTCATGATACACTCAATTTGCATATGACTTTAATTATTACATAATAAATGTCTTAATTATGGTAAAAAGTACACCTGAAACACATATTATTACGATATTTGAACGATATTATATTTTAAAATTTTAAGCTTAAAGTAATTCTTATTTACCGATTTGTCTTCTTTATAAGTGCAAATTGCCAAATCAAATGCATATTCACATAAATCTTCTTTTTGTTCCACTAAAAATTATACATATTTCAAAAATTAAATTTTAATAGTAATGTAATTTTCATATAAGTTTATTTTCGTTTAAAGTTAATAAATAAATTATATAACAAATTATATAATAAAATAATAAATAAATTTATGAAAAATAAAAGTGTATTTTGTTAACCTTTTTCGTAACATAATTTTGCTACTTCTTTTAATCGAGGTGCTAAATCTTCGCTCGCTAACATATTAATTTGATTCTCGACATTTTTAGTAATAATTTCACCTTTTTTACTCATCTGTAATAAATAAATTATGTTAGGTATAATTTTTAATAAATATAATTTTAATTAATTTAATTTATGACGCAAAATGACAAATGAGAACACCATTGATACAGTTTTTTCCTTAAAAAAGTTATTATTACATTTTATCAACGATAAAATAATATCAACGTAGTTTGTATAATAGTAGTACAAAATTATTTCATCAGATAAATTTTACTTACGATTTTTAACATAATTGAAATGCATTTGAAATAACACATAAGCGATCGTTCTCGCGGAAATTCTCCTTTATGCGTACCTTGAACCAGTTCTATAATGTATAAGAAACCGAAATTTAATATATATTAACTAACTATATTGAAAAAAATGGGATTATTGACGAAAAAGTTCTTTAATCATTTTCAGAAAATAAATATTTTTGAAAATATAAATAGTATTATAGTTAAATCATTGATTATCACTAGTATAATATTTAGATTTATATAATTATTTTTAGTTGTAAATATATTTCATAAAAAATATTTAATTACCGTCAGAGGTTCCAGTTTTACCCTTGCAAGACTTACTTATCGGTTTAACCATTCTCTTTGAGTCCATTAATATCCATTTTTTCTACAAAATGTGAAAGCAAAAATGAAGTTATTATTGACACATTTGCCTGATACAAAGGTAATATCCAACACTCACACTAACATTCAATCAAATGATCTTGGATTGCAAACATAATAAAAAATAATCCTGTTAAAATACTAATCGTCATTTTAATTATTTCTATCTTAAATGGATTTATTTCTTTAATAATAATTATTTTTTAAAGTATAAATAAGAAATTTTGAATTTACTGCTAAGGTTTTTCAAAGTGAATTAAAACCATGACTTTATAATAGAAATATAGCAAGTCATCAAAAGTTAGAAATTACTAAGTAATTCATAATGTAATGTATAATGTCTGTTTTAAGTTTGAGCATGCACGTGCGTGCGAGAAAATAGGTATATTTCATTTATTATATAATGCATTACACTAGATTTTAAACTTCGAAAATAGAGATAAAAAATACAATACTTTGTACTAAAAAGTGTATTTTCAAAAAATGCAAATATATAATGTGTAATGTACATATAATGAATCATATACAACAATAATATATTATACGCATATATATTTACATTATAACAATAAACTTGCACTTATATCCTTACAGTTATAATATTATATGCTACTAAAATTCATTATATATATAAAATAATTATATATAATAAATAATTATTTTTATAAATAATCGGTTAATAATTTAAAAAATATGCATTTCTGAAAATGATTAATTAATTAATTTACTTCTGAGCGTAAACTAATTTATTTTCATGTAGAAACTTAATAAATAATATTTCATATATGATTCAGAACTAGTTCATTCAATCGTATGTATGAGTTTTACCGCCCCCTCTTCAAACCTCGAGTAGAAAATCGCGGTGCTGGATACATATTCGGAAGAAGTGGGAGGACATTCATAGATGATTGTAGATATACGAAGACAGAACATCTGACCGATATGGAGACAATCCAGCGGAGGTGAAGTTGGAATAAGTAAACTTTAAAAATTAAGAGCAAAAAATGCGTACGAGAAAATAGTTGAAAATAGTATGGCAAAGTAAAGCTTGACATAAAGCAAAAAACACAAATAATTTTCGGTCCAAAATTAATGGATCATTATACTTTCTTTTCTCCAATACAAGTTGACAGTTTTAGCGGCGAAAATTGTAACTGTAAGATAAAGTTAAGCAATATTATTTTGTTTAATGCCTTCAATAACCCTTTTTCATGTCCATTCTATTAATCACCGAAAAAATTGCAAAGAAGAAGATCACACGAAAAGTTAATAATAATAAAACTAATAATTTTCATAAAATATGCATTATGATATTATAGATTAATTTATTGAACAATATATATATTATAATGTATAAAACATAATACAAAAAAATTACATATTAACTTATATGTAGAAACGTAATAATATAATTCATAATTATATAATACGAAAGCTTATAATCCATTGTCATAAGTCGCAAAGAAACAGATATTACAAAAGTTCATGTAATAAGTTATACATAAAATTCACGTAAGACGGAAAATATATTACCTTATTATTTACTTACTTTCGCTTAGCTGATCGCGGGTTGTAGATAGATAGATAAATTATTATATATTATTCATTAATAAATTTAATATACATTTTTTACTATGGTTAATTATGCAATACAAAAGCTTACAATCCGCTGATATGCATTAGAAAAGGCACAGCCATTAAGAAGCATGTACATGATTACACATAAAATTCACGTAAGTTGGAAAATATATTACTTTCACATCTAAATAGTTGCTCGCAGTTCCTGGGGGTTATATGAAGTTATCGTATTCTAGTAACATATGCTTAGTTACATTTATATTTATTAATAAGCGTTAGCAAATTCTACTTACTAATGAATACTGGATGTAGATTGAGCCATAGCATAATTGAAGATTCGATATTTTACAAGAAATTTATGATTTTTACTGTGTATCGTATTATTATTTGTATCACATTACTTATTATTCTCAATGTATTCTTCTACCCTCTTTCTCAAAATAATTTTTTGCACATTTAAACCTATGAATAAGACTTACTTTGTCAACAATATATATAAATACTACAATACATTAATAAATTAACTATAAAATTAATATATTTCACTTTTTTTTCATACACATTACCCATTATATAGTTCGGTACATTATTATCAAATTATCAATTTTTTTCATATTTAACCCTTTTCGAGAACGTTCACAAACGCACACACATATATGTAAACTATATTTTCCAAATTTTTAAAAGTAATAAAAATGAAAAATATTTTTCATTCAATTGATTATAAGATTGAATTAGAACCATATTTATTATTTAACATGAAACCAATAAAATATGTTTAATTAATTCGTTTAACTACAAAACTCTAATATTTCATTCCATAACATAATATAATACGCGCTGTGTTCCTTCTTCATGAATTAAAATAAATTATGGTACTTGTAAATTATTTTAAAAAAATCATTAATTAATAAATTTAATTTAATAGAAATTATAGAAAATGTATAATAAAACAGTATAAAACCGAATATTTACGGTAGATTTGCGCAAATTAATAAAAAAAACTTTTAATAATATACCTATATATATATAGTGTTAGTGATCAGAATTTTATATATAATTTATATCATAAATAATATCATAAGATCAGTGATTAGTAATAAATAAACCCTTGGACCAAGTGCAAGAAAATAATCACCGCTATCTCAGTTGTTCTGCGATAAAAGGTGTGAACTTCCTTAAGCAACATCGGAAAGCAGGTTTTTTTAAAATTTTTTTTATAAATTTAAATCATACATTGTTTATGCGATAATTATAATAAAACATTTAAAATGACCTTAAAATACTTCCAATACCTTTGTTAATATAATCTATGAATTTCACAATTTAAAGATTTATAAAATACGAAAAAAGCTTCAATCAAATTAAAAAATAGAATATAAAATTATTTATATAAAATTAAAACATATATCTTTAATATTTATTTTATTTTTTTAAATATTACAATAGTTTGGCATTTGCCGTAAATATATAAAATTTACGATATAGTT